>CM053508.1:97802036-98141009 GCA_028627145.1 Eidolon dupreanum | reverse complement strand
TTTATCTGCAGGACTATGGTGGACTGATGATGGTCATCCACAGAATTACATATGGAAACTTGCAGCGGCTATGGAAGGAGTTACTAAGGGAAGTCATGGACAAAACAACTCGCAGACAATAGACAAAGCAGAGGATGTGATGGCATGTGTCGCTCCACCTTATGTACTATTAGTTGGTAACATTAATATCACCCTAAACAGAAACCATTTCAATGTTAGTTGTATTAATTGTAACTTGTCTAACTGTATGTCTAATGTGCCTGACCGCACCATTGTAATGATATTGCATCAGCCTGCTTTTGTGATGCTTCCTGTCAATGTTACTGGTCCTTGGTATGCTGATAAGGGTCTACAGGTGTTGGAAAAGGGCAGACAGAAAAGGGTAGTGAGATTGGTAATTGCTGGAATTATAGCTATTGTATCTCTTATAGCCACCGCAGCCACTGCTGCTGTAGCACTGTCACACTCTGTTCAAACGGCTCATTATGTAAATCAGTTGTCTAAAAATGTTACCATGGCTTTAGGAACACAAGAAGATATTGATGCTAAGGTAGAACAAAAGCTTAATGCGTTATATGCTTTAGTACAATATTTAGGAGAAGAAATTCAGGGCTTTAAAATTAGGTCTCATCTAGAATGTCATGTAGAGTATCATTGGATTTGTGTCACCTCAAAGCTGTATAACGGGAGCCAACATGCATGGGATAAAGTGCAGGCGCACCTGCAGGGCATTTGGCACAATGCAAATACATCTTTGGACCTAATTCAGTTACACAAAGAAATACAGGGGTTAAGGGATGCTGAACCACTTAACTTTGATGTGGCCAAAACAGCGGCCAATATTTTAGAACAGCTGAGGAGATCTTTACCGTCTTGGTCCTCTTTTACTCATTTGGCCGTTGTGCTACTGGTCTTGGGCTTGTGTATTATTGTGAGACTTTGTTTCCCCCACTTCTAAAATACCTGTTTCGCTCTTTGCTGAAGGCTCGAGCAGAGATCCATGAATTAAGGCTTCGAGCCAGACCCTAACCCAGGCTGAGGCTTGCCCCATTTGCAGAGGCTGGTAGTCAACGACGGGTAAGAATCCTCCAAGACTGAGCCAACCTAAGACAGGGCATAAATTCATGAAATTTGTGTACCAATGACGGGTAAGGTTTATGTTTGTGGAGGATCACCTAAGACAGGCACAGTCTTCTGCGCCCTAACCAAGGAGGTTACGGCTTTGAAAAATAAAATAAAAAAGGGGGAGAGAGACGCTTTATGGAAGAAGGCTCGTGGAAGAAGGATATTTTATAGAAGGATATTTTTCAATTTTTCTTTTCCAATCTTCTTAAGCAACTTATGAGAGCTTAAAACTGCCCTTTGTAGCACTAATTCGTACTATGCAGAAGCTTAGGTAGAGTTATATTAGGGTTATGTTAGTTTTTCGTTTTTGAAAAATAAAATAAAAAAGGGGGAACTGTGGGGGTCCATTTGGCCCAAGCCAGGTGTTGTTCTTTAAGAAGTAACTTGTTTTGGTAGAACAAGCTAAATCTTGAAAACACGGGCCCGGGGCTGAGGGGGAAGTTTCAGGATGTGCTGACTTGGTGTATACATTTGTAGCTAACAAACATCCTTGTTCCTGAGTATATAAGCATGTGAAAAAATAAACTCAGGGTCGAGTCTCCGAGCTCGTCCCTCTCGACCCCATCTGTGTGTGTTTCCCTTCTTTTCTTTTCCCGTCCTTCGTTACAGGAGGCCCTGATTCGACTGTCGGCAGGCTCCGACAGAACTTTACATTTATTACTTATTTAATTCTCAATACATACAACTTGAGTAGTCTCAGAGAAGTTGCCCTCTTTCATCATGGTACTATTAGCAATACCCACCTAAGGAGTGCTAATACTGTTATCAATCCTATTTTACAGAGAGGGCACTGAGGCACCAAAAGGTAGTTACAGAACGCCCAAGATTTCATGATGTGTAATAAATTAAGGCCAACCAAATGAGAACAAGCAAACGCCATTTATTCAGAGTAAGCACGTCAGTCACCTTCATTTGCGTTTTGGCAGAGAGACTCCAAGGTGTAACAAAACCTTCATAAAAACCCCAAAGGAGAGGGTTCGGTGAGCTTCCAGGTTAGTGAACACAAGATTTGGACAGACTGGTGCACCTGGAGTTTCATGACATCTGCATGATTAATTAAAATCATTGGCCATGAGTGACTGAACTCAATCTTTAGCCCCTCTCCACTGGGTGGAGGGGAGATATGGAGATATTGAAAGTTAAAAAAAAAAAAAAGAAAAAGAAAAAAGAAACAAAGTTCCATCCCTCTAATCACATGGTTGGTTTTCCTGGCAACCAAACCCCAACCTTAGGTGTATTCCAAAAGTTGCTTCATTTACATAAACCTGGGTATGGTTGAAGGGGGTTTTTGTTGTAAATATCAAAACATCTTTATTGCTCTTATTACTTTAGGAAATTCCAAGGGTTTTAGCTTTGTGCTAGGAACAGGGACAAAGACCAAATATGTAGTTCTCATTATAAATTACAATATCACATTAGTGCTAACTACTAAGGCAAGTAAATCAAGGAGAGGTGCATGTGGGAGTGTTAAATTTGAAGGAAGGGTGACTGTGGATGGCCTGAGAAGGAAAAACCAGCTGGCAGTGAGGGGTACGACCACATGACCATCTAGGGAAAGCACGTTTCAGGTTGGGTAGCAGGTGCATAGACAATGAAATGAGTTTGTGGAAGAGGCTGATGCACAGAGAGTGGGATGGATGCATTGGGTCAGAGTTAAAGAGGAACCTACAATGTAAAGCCTTTGCTTTGACCCTAAGATGGAAAATGGCTGGAGAGTTTTAAACAGAGTGACATGGTCTGACCTACCTTTTAACCCAAAAGTTGAAAACAGACAATAAAGGGGCAAGGGTGAAAGCCAAGGGGATGAGTGAGGGAGCTAGCAACCATCCAAGCGAGCAATGTCCTGGCTTTTGGCAACGTGTTGGCAGTGAAGTTGGAGCGAAGTGGTCAAATTCTGTGTCTGCAGTGTCTGGAAGGTAGCACCTATAGGACTTAGTGAGTGATTGGATGTGAGGGCACCAGTCACAATATATTTTTTAAGGCTTTTTTTTTTTTAGAGCAGTTTTAGGTTTACAATAAAATTGATGTCGAAATTTCCAATCCACTCCTACTCATCATCCACATGCATAGCCTCCCCCATTATCCACATCCCTCACCAGTGATACATTTGTTATCATTGATGAACCTACAGTGACACATAACACCTAAAGTTCATAGTTCAGAGTTCACAATGTGGTACATTCTATGGGTTTGGATAAATGTATAAGGACATGTATGTTACTATAGTATCATACAGTCATTTCCCTGCTCTAAAAATCCTGTGCTTCAACTATTCATCCCTCCTTCCCCACTCCAACCCATCTTTTCATTCTCTCCATTGTTTTGCCTTTTCCAAAATGTCGTGTAGTTGGAATCTATACAGTATATAGCCTTTTTGAATGGTTTCTTTCACTTAGTAGTATGCATTTATGGTTCCTTTATGTTTTTCAGGGCTTGAAAGTACATTTCTTTTTAGCACTGAATAACATTCATTGTCTGGGTATACCATACTTTATTTATCCAGTCACTTCCTGAAAGATATCTTGGTTGCTTCTAAGTTCTGGCAGTTATGAATAATGCTGCTACAAAAGTTGCAAGTTTTAGTGGGGTTGTTTTCAATTCCTTTGGGTAAACATGAGCAGAATTGCTGGATCATATGGTGAGAGTATGTTTAGTCAGAACCACCCAACTGTCCTCCCAGGTGGCTGTGGCATTCTGCATTCCCACATGAACAAGAGTTCCTGTTGTTCCATATCCTCACCAGCACTTGGTGTCAGTGCCCTGAGTTCTGGCCTTTCTAATAAGTGTGTAGTGGTATCTACACATTTGATTTGTATTCCCATGATGGCATTTTTCATATGCTTATTTGCCATCTTTTGTCTCCTTTCATGAGGTGTCTGTTAAGGTCTTTAGCCCATTTTTTAATCACATCGTTTTCTTATTGTTGAGTTTCAGGAGTTCTTTGTATATTTTGGACAACAGTCCTTTATCAGATATATCTTGTACAGTATTTTTTCAAAGTTTTTAATTTAAATGAAGTGCAGCTTATCAATGCTTTCTTTCATGGATCATGCCTTTGGTGTTATATCTAAAATGTCATGCCAAATCCTAGGTCATCTAGGTTTTCTTCTAGGAGTTTTATAGTTTTACATTTTACATTCAGGTCTATGATGCACTTTGAGTTAAATTAATCCAAACATACAGGAAATTAAGATTCTATCAAGTTTGTTTACCAAGAAGGGCAAGAACGAAAGAAATTGGGGGAGGTTAGAAATTAAGGAACTAAAGAGAGACTTTCAGCCCCAGGATTTTTACCACAGGACTGTATTACAGTCATAAAATCTATGTGACAAGACTATACATTGTTTCAATGTATGTATAAATATTTGAAGTGGGTACTGATAATATTCTCATAATTTCCTAAGCAGAAATGGCGATATAGGAATCATTTTATAGTTTTTACTTTCATAAAAATGACATTTATAAAGAATCTAGAAAAATATTTACAGTATAAAAAATAATTCTCAAACCCTGAATAAACACCTGTCAGGCTAAGAAAAAGAACACTGCCAGTATTCCAGAAGGAGAATATTCAAGAGCCCTTACTGACATTCCCTTCCTCACTCCAAACTCCTGTCCTAAAATGGCAACACTCACCTCCTTCTCTTCATGCGTTATTTTTATTTACCTCTTTGTATGCATTTGAAATGTTTTGTAAAAACTTTTTCAAAAGGAAGTTTAGTGCAGTGGGAAGAGCTCAGATTTCATTGGAAGTCACAAAGACCAGGTTTTCAATCCCAGCCCTGCTACTTACTAGCTGTGTGACCTTGAGCAAGTCATTTTTCCTCCTCCAAACTCTTCATCTTTATAGGTAGATGCAAATGGCCACACTTCCCAGGACTGTCCTAAGGATTCAAACCACAAACTCCACATTTATTCAACAAGTTTATTGAGACCTCTTGAGACCTAAGCCCTATAAAAAACAGAAATGAATCAAACCCAGTCTTCATTCTCGAGAAGCTCAAAGTTTGGAAATAAGTAACTACAAAAACAACACAGCCAGTAAGTGTTTTGAAACAGGGAGGGACATAAGAAAGATGTAGTTTATAAATCTGGAATAAAAAATGAACTGCAGGGAGAGGGTAGGAGGGAGTTCTAGCCTCCCATGCAGAGGTGAAATTGGGACCACCTGGAAAGGCTCTTGTCACAGACACAGCCACACCCATAGGTCTCTGGAGTTCACTGCAGGCTGGCCCACTGCAAGGAGGTATAGACCACCTTACCATCAGGCTGTGGAGAGCACAGAAGCAGCGTCTTTTTGACACTGGTTCCAAGGCGGCCAGCAGAAACCAGATCCTGGAGTGGGATGGAGTCCCCAGGAGCCCAGCACTGGGCGATGTAGTGGGCATGGAAACGGAGCGGGTCACCTAGGTGAGGAAGACAGGTATGCAGCAGTTTCCAGTGACACGGGGCTGTTAGACATCAGACTGCCCACAGGCAGGAGACAGAAGACCATTTTAGCCATCACTATGAGTATTTTAAAAGATACCCTTGAACCCAGAGAGTCTTCTCAAAATTTTTCTCATAGAAGTATAGCAGCAATAAAATCTACCTATAAAGATGTTCATTTTGTTGTCATTTACAATAGCTAAGTAGAAACATGGGACTGGTTAAATTCATAGTATATCTATAAGATGGAATATTATACAATTGTTAAGATTATATAGGTTCTGGTCAAGATGGTGGATCTAGGAATTCTTAAAGCAGGTATACTAGTGACTTAATTCTGTCAACCAAGAATCTGGTTAAATTTATGTGTGAATTCTAAGATATTAAGTGCATGGTATGCTTTGTCTATTAAGACCCCTTCTCCATTTCTATAAATTTATTCAACCACTATAAAGACCAAAGAAAATAAAAACAAAAAGCCAACCTATATATACAACTTTACTTCAAATCCACAAAATACCCCAATGGGGTGGGAGGAGATGGTGGAATAGAAAATGAATGTCAATGTAATTGAAAAAAAGATTAAAAGGATGTACCAACTTGGATGGTGGTCAAGGATACATTGAATAGGGGAAGAAAGGGGAAGGAGGCTGTCACATGTGTAAAGCATGATCTTATTTAAAGCAGAAACAAATAACCGAATATATCATTTCATGACCTAAAAACCAGGACTACAAAATCAGTTGAAGCTAAAGGACATCATGTAAATACCCAATGAGAAATGACTCTAACACACGAAAACAAATAAGACAAGAATTTATAAGATGGCATAAGAAATAGGTGGCATGAAAGTCAACAAAATTTTTATGAAAAGGGCTAGACAATAAATATTTTGTTTTATAGGCCATGTTGAAAATACTCAACTGCCACTGTAGCACACTAGAAGCCACAGACCATATGGAAACAAATGGACAGGACCGTTTCAATAAAGCTTTATTTAAAAAATCAGTCCTTGGGCCAGATTTGACCTGGGGGCTGTGGTTTGCCCCCCATTAGCTGACTAATCAATTAGAGTAGGATCGTATGTGGGACACTACACAGATTAAGTAACAGATAATGTAAATTTAAAAGGACAAGGCCCTGAGACATGTCATCTAAGAGAACTGTCACAGCAACTATAAAACAAGGCCCAGCTGGCAGCTGGGCTTCCAGCAAGAAGCTTGCAATTTCCAGGAACTTCTCTGGTTGTTATGATACCTCTACCAGCTGAGAAGGAAGCAACAAAATGCTTGAAAACTTCCTCCAAAACTCAGAACTCAGAGGCTTAGTTAGCATCTCTTGACATTAGGAAAATTTAATATTAGACTTATTAGATTCAGACCTGGGATATGAATCTTTAGGGGACAAGGAGTCAATGCATATCTGGTATATTGAGTATTTGCTATTTTAAAAATATTAATCTATTAAACTAACAGGTCAGCCCTCTGGTTGTTTCAAATGTATGACTGAGTAATTTATGGATTTAAACTTACTTTAACCTGAAGTATTAACAAATCTATTAACAGTGTTAAACTTAAAACTCACCCCATTCATAATTAGATTTAAATTACAGCAAGTTCCATTATCAGAAAAATACAAAACTTTAAGAAGAAAATACATTAAAATTTTAAATGCAGCTTACAATATTTAAAACTAGTTCCTTTTCCATATGGGACCAAACATGAACTAATGACCCCCTTAAAATCTGAAAATTGAACTGAACACTTAGAAAAGAACTACACATCAGAATTTGTATGTTTAATAAATTGAAAATTCATTTTCAAAACAAAAATAATCTTTTTTTACATACAAGTCCCCCCAAAACAGTAGCAAAGTAATGAAACTGTGGTCATCTGTGAAGAATGGGTCAGGTAAACTGTTCTCAGCTCCTAAATAAGTCACTTAAATTATGCTTTTAGTGTAAGGAGAAACAAAGGCTCTCAGATTAGCAGAAGACTTAGTCGACAGTCTCCAACCAATAGCTAAGATCTAACTACTCATTAAGTAGTTTTATCTTTCCATATTCTTAAGAGGAACAAAAACGGTGTTTTCTGCAGATTTATTTAAGCTTTTAGTTACATAATAAAGGCACTCTTACTACAAATTCAAAAATGAACTGATTCATCAAAAGTCCCCTTTACCTATATCTGATGCAAATTACCTCCCAGAGGTAAACCGTTGTAATTGGGCTGGAGTATATTCTTTCAGCCCTTTTTCTACTTGCTGATAGGATTCTCTTAGCCTACTTAGTACTACATTTTAAGTTCTTTTCATATTCTTCTATTAGACCCACAATTTTTAAGGCTACTTAAAGAATGAACAAATAACTGCATAACAATACAAAATGATTTACTTTCTACTATACACATTTTCTGCAAGCTGTTCTTTTTTTCTCTCATTGGTCATTTTTTAAATAAATACCTGGACCTATATCAATCTGACAACTGTTTCTTTAACAACTAACAGTGATGTTTAACAACTAACCTATTAATCACCATTCTGGTTGTTATCAAACTTTTCAATACTGTAAGAATCCTGTAATGACTATTTTTTCTATGTTTGGTGCACATATCTAAGTATTTCTAAGTGAAACTTGGATGTAAGGAATAGCTAATAAGATTTACTAAACTGCCCTCCAAATGAGTTTGGGTTCCCAAGTGTTTCCTGTCCTTCCACATGTTTCCGAGGCTTAGAAAGTGAGACAAACAGGAAAAACACAGAATGTGGTGGGATTGTAAAGGCAGGGACAGCAACCAGAAGTCTGGAGCCAAACTCACCAGGATAGACCAGGAAGTCGCCCCCAAACTTGCCAGCAGCGCTGAGGAAGAAGCCTCGCTCCCATAGGTCTCTGTAGATGCTGTAGCGCAGCTCATGGGCCGGACGTCCAGCATGGGGCCAGTCTTTGGACTGGACACGCCAGTCCAGGGGCCGCGCCTTGATGGATCGAGGCCTAGCAGTGGCCAGCTGGACAAGCAGAGCAGACCTGGGCAAGGGAGCCACCCCATCTGAAGGCCCTGGCTGGGGAGAGGGGAAGCCTGGGGGAGGGGAATCCAAGAGTTTGGTGAATCCAAGAGGCAAGGTCTTCCCATTCCCCAGGAAGATCCAGGCCCTACAGTTATGGCCAAAGTTAAAAGATGTCACCCCTCCTTAACGTGGTCCCTGGACTCCACTTCCCACCCTCACCTGCTTTGTCGTACTCCCTAGAAGCCTGGCTAACACTCGCTTCATTCTCTCCCGCACTGGCCTCCTGGCTCTCGCTGGCCCCACAATCCGGTTCCAGCTTCTGCTTCTTGGCAGCCTGGCCCTCTGCAATCTTCTCTAAGATTTCCTGGCGACGGGTCTCACGGGCCTCAGCTGCCAGGGCGCTTTGCTCCTGGAAGCCCTGCTCTTGTTGGAGCTTGAAGGATGCCAGAGCCTGAGAAATAAACTCAGCTGGAACCTCAGGATCCAGGTCAGCACTCCACTGAGAAGCCAGAAAACCTGACTCTCTGGCCCCTCCCAACTTCAGCGCCAGCACTCGGGAATCCCAGTCACCTACTCCTACATTATTCCAGAATCCAGGACTCCCAGACCCCCTCCCCTCGGGTCTCCAGCCTCTGCTCCCGCAGGTCCGGGGAGTTCGCACCCTCAGGCCACCCCCTTACCAGGCTGTGTTGGCGGGAATCCGTACGCGGGGCGCTGACCAGGGTAACCGCGCCAATCTCGGCCAGAAGCCGAGCCTCTTCGGGCATCAGCAGAAGCGGAAGGCCGAGGCGTGAGTTCTGGCGAGGCCCGCGGGGCAGGGAGCCCACTGTGCGGCCCCCCACTCCCAGGCGCTCCCGCAGCGCCTGCACCGCCTCGGCCCCCCATACCAGGGAGCAGCCGTTCGCCACCTCCACCACCAGCATCCTCCTACGGGAGAAGGGGTCACAGCGGTAGCATGAAGAGCGGCCCGCCTCTCGTGCCCACCCTCCGTCTTGGGGGTCAGGCGGAGCTCCGCCTCTTGCCCTCAGGGAACTGGGCCCCACTCACACCACGGTTGCTACCTGCCGAACCGGGCCCCAGGCCCCGCCCCTTGACGCCGGGCTCCGTCCCCGAATATCATGCCAGGCCCCGGGGCCGCCCGAGATAAGGCCGCGCCCCACGGCGGGCTGCCGGGGCCTGGCGGTCTGCATTCTGTTCTGGGCTCACACTGCCGAGCGGGCCATCGCGCCTTCGTGCTGCCGAGAAAATGCTCCCGCCGGGCCCACACCTCCTCTGAAGCCCATTTGCACCAATCCTCTCGCAAAGCGGGAGTCTCCCTTCAGGTCAAGAGCCGGGACCTCCCGAGGTCGAGGCCACGCCCGCCTCAGCTGGCACTGGACTTGGCTCCTCCCCTTCCTGGACGCCAGAGGTTCGGCCTCAGGGCCTCCGCGCAGCCGGACTCCATCGCACCAAGCCGCGCCCATTTCCGAACGTCGGCGGTTCGGTGTTCGGGAGTGCTCGGCTCGGCAGTGGACAACTGCGCCCCCTCTCGGCTGCCAGCGATTCTGCGTTCGGGCGTCAGGGTCTCCCGTTAACCCGCAGCCACAGGCCCCACCCCCTCCAGCCGCTAGCGCTGCCCAGCTAGGAGTCCTCGCCCCCCGGCCGAGGCCCCGCTCCCTGAGCACCAGCTGTTGGTTCTCCTCTCCGGCAGGCTCACCCCACTCGTGGGCGCTCACTCCCCCTCCTCGCCTCTCTTCAAATTGCAAGTCCTCTGACAGAAGAACCAGCTAGTCACCTCGTAAACACCAACTCGCGGTCCCAGCGGAGCCACCTCTTACGTAGCGCGCCACCCGCGGCTTTCTCCACCAGAGCTCATGCGAACCCCTGAGTCAATTTCGCCACGATACCACCTTCGCGGAGCGGGAAAACTGGAACCCGCCCTCAGGGCCGTAGCCCCGCCTTTCCCTTGAAGAGTAGCACCTTAACCCCGCCTCCCGAAGTGCACCTCCCTCCGCCGAGCGGTTCCTCGACTTTGGAACACGAGGCGCGTTGCCCTGACTCTGCCCTCCTTGGCCGACTAGGCCAGGGACCGCTCCCCTTCAAAGCTGGGTGCTGTTGGCCTCACCCCCTGGGGAAAGGCCCTGATTACCGCCTTTTTCCTGTTGCCTAAGCCTGAGACTCCGCCTATCAGCAAACCCGAGACACTCATACCCGACTGTCTCCGAAGGAAACCGAAGCTCGTGGTCCCGCCTCTACACTGCCTCCCGACTCAGCCCCAACGAACCCAAAGTGGAGGCCGGGTCTCATACCAAACGCTGCCTGGCCCCGCCTCCTTCCCGGGTCCATCCGCGTCGCTCCGAGCCGGAAACTCTGGCCCCTCCTCTTCCCGAGCTCGAAGCCCCGCCCCTGTGTACTGCGGCTGAGCATATCCCGGGTCCCGATCCAGCCGCGGAAGTGTGCTCCTGCTGCCGCGCGCCAGTTCCTTCCCTACCCCTTCCAGAGCCTGACTGGGGAACCCACGTGGCTCCGGATCGCTCAGCCGGGCGGGTCCGCAAGAGAGGCGGGGGCGTGTGAGGCGGGGAGGCGTGACCAGACCCGGGTGGACTGCAGGCGGGGACCGCTCGGCTTCCTCCTGCCCGGCAGGCGGCGCGGAGCCAGGCCCAGGTGGGCCTGGATGGGGGCTCCCAGAGACGCGGTGAGGTCTCTGCGCATCGGCTGCCTGGCGGGGTGCGGGGGCGGCACCGGGGGGCGGCGCCGGAGCGCGGCCGAGCTCCGGACAGGCGTAACCGCCTGTGGTTTTGCCGAGGCGGACCTGACAGCACTGGGTGCGCGCAACCGAAGTGGGTCTAGGGAGGGTGCTTGAGACCCAGGTGGGGCCCGTTCTCGGGTTTTAAGCAGGAGGGGTCTGGAGCTCCGAAAGAAGTGGAGGCTGGAGGCTTGGGCTTCTCTGAGTCCTCTCGAAGACTGGCTGGGGGTATCTGGAGACCTGCGTGTCGAAGAGGAAAGGGCTGGGGGACCAGAAGAGAGGCTGGGTCGCTGGATCCTCGGAGGAGGGGGCTGGAGGCCTGGGTTCTCAAAAGACGGAGCTGGGACTGGAATTCTGTCCTCAAAGGAGGAAAGGCCTGGACAGGTCTGGACTCGTGTTCTCTCAGAGGGAGGAGCCAAGGGCGGGACTTCTCGATTTTGGACAACTGGGAACCAGGGGGCAGATTCCTGAATCCTCAAAGGGGGACCTGGACTTCTGGCTTCTCACTACGAACCTCTGTCCCTACCCCAGACCATGTCGCCCGAAGAATGGACATATCTAGTTGTTCTTCTTATCTCCATCCCCATCGGCTTCCTCTTTAAGAAAGCTGGTGAGTCAGGTTCCCTCCCCAGTGGAAAATAAGATGGGAGGAGCTGGCCGGAGCGGCGGGGGGTGGGGGGGCTGTAAGGTCTCAGGCTTATGCTGTCTCTTCTCCCTGCAGGACCTGGGCTGAAGAGATGGGGGGCAGCAGCTGTGGGCCTGGGGCTCACCTTGTTCACCTGTGGCCCCCACACTTTACATTCTCTGGTCACCATTCTTGGGACCTGGGCCCTCATTCAGGCCCAGCCCTGGTGAGGATAGGGGTGGGAAAGAATGGTGGGGGTGAAAAAGCAACTTGTTTCCTCTTTGGGTCTTTCTCTGTTTCTGCCTCAATTTCTTGTTTACCCCTTGTTTCTTTATCATTTGTCTGGGTTTTTTTTTTCTTCTTCTGTCTTTTTCTGAGTCTTGTCCCTGTCTATCCTTGTCTTCTACATCCAAGTTATAGATTCATTTGGGAGAGAGGAGGATATTACTTGTCTGCTGGCCCTACCACCATTCATATCCGAATTCTCTCTCCCTCTCTCCTCCTCCTCACGGTACAAAATAGATTGAAGGGTCTTCACCCTGAAGCTTCTCTTAACCTCTTCTCATTCTCTTTTTTTTGTTGCTACGCATTTCTATATGGCTGTGCCTCTTCTCCTGCTGTTTCAATCTTGTTCATTCAAAATTATGTTCGTTCTGTCCCCATCCCTTTGCTCCCATTTTCTATCTCTGAAGGTGGGAGGTTGGGGAGGATTTGTAGCTAGAATCTGGGGGAGGCAGAGGCGAGGTCCCCGCACTCAGCACTGCCCAGCACCACCGCCTCCTGCCTCTGCCCCAGCTCCTGCCACGCCCTGGCCCTAGCCTGGACCTTCTCCTACCTCCTGTTCTTCCGAGCACTCAGCCTTCTGGGCCTGCCCACTCCCACGCCCTTCACCAATGCTGTCCAGCTGCTGCTGACACTGAAGGTCAGACTCCCCCCACCCCCCGCCCACCTTTGTGCCAATTAACCCCTCAACTTCACCTCCTCCACCTTGCCATTTCCATGAGGGTCAGGGAAGGGGAGTCTTCCACACTCCCCAGGGGCAGGACTTAACATCTCAGCTCTTCCCCAGGGCAAAGAGGTATCCCAAGTAATGTCCGCGTGGGTGCCAAAGGCCAAGCCGAGTGCTCACCAACTTGCACTCCTTGCATTTTGGAACAAGCCATTTTGCAAAGGAGGAAAACCTCTCTGGGGAGAAGGCACTTATCTAAGGGCACAAAACCAGGACACCCAGGTCTGGTTCTAAATCACCTGGGAAGATGAGTGACAACAGATACCCAGGCCCCATCGCAGACTGAAAAGTCATGAGTTCCCACCATGTGCTGGGCTCCGGCGACATTGGTGAACAGAACAGTCATGCGAGGAGCAAACCACGTCTCTTCAAGATGGGAGCTCAGGACAAGCAAGCAGTGGTTAGCTGCGGGAAGAGATGGGCCTTTCAGAATGCAGAGATAGCAGGCTGACTTCCAACATGGCTGGTTTTCCAGCCATGTGGAGTGTTCAAGAGAGGAAAGGAGAAGGGACACCGGGCGCTGAACCACGAAGGGCCTTGTTGGCCAGTGTAGAGAGCTTGGGCTTCTACCTGTGGGGGCCCAAGGTGCCCTGGAAAAGGTTTTTGGGTTTGTTGTCAGAATAGGTGATGTGACCAGATTTACATGTTTAAATAAAGACTCGGAGTGCTTTGAGGAGATTGCAATAGGGAGGGAAGATGGGATGAGGTCGAGCTCCGTAGTCAAAATCTAACTGGTAGACATGATGTCAACTTGACCTGGACCTTAGAAGGTCAGTCAGAGTCCCAACAGGAAATGCCACATCCAGGATAACTTGAGGAGTTACTTACATTGAGGTGGGCAGGACATGGAGGAGCTACAGGGACAGTGCAGGAGGCCTGGACTAGTAGTCGGAGAGCCCGTACCAGCCCTGGGCCCAAGGGAATGGGAGGACGGTCAGGTCGGGGAGTCTGGGAGGACAAGGCTTGTGTAGGGGCACCTACTTAAAGACGATCTATTCAAGGTCATGGTAGCCCAGCATGACTTACAAAACCCCAGCTCTTAGTCCTGCTTTCCTCCATTCCTGCCTCGGGCTCTCTGTCGACTCAACCAGGAGAAGCTGGAAGACACAGAGGCTTGTTGACCTAGGGCCGGCCTTGGCTCTGTGCAGAGAAGGGTACAGAGCAGACCTGGAGGGGCAGGCTGATCATATACAGCCCAGTGATGGAGGCAGAACAAAAGCGACAAGCTGGAGAGACTTAAGGGGATAAGGGGAGTGAGGAAAGTTTCTGGCCTGAGTGAGTAATTGGATGGTGGTGCCATTGCCTGCAGGAAGAGCCCAGAAGCAATCCGCTCTGGGGTAATACCAGGTTCTACTTTGCATGTGTGAAATTTGAGGTGCCCAGTGGACACCCGAGTATTAATTGATAAGAGGCAAGTTGATAAATAGGTTAGGGGCTAGAGAAGTCCTGGCCAGGGGTCAAGTTTGAGAGTTATGAGAATGGGAGGTATCTAAACCCCCAAACTGCAGAACACAGAAGGATGGAGCACAGAAAGAACACAGGTGGGCCCAGGGTTGAGTCCCAGGGCACGCCTTCCATCAGAGAGGCACTAAGATGCTTTACTCATAACTCTAGTGTTCCCCAGGGGTAGAACTCGGCTCCCAGCTGCACAGCCAGCATCCCTTGGTGCTGAGAGGGCCAGCTTAAGGGAGATAGTGTGAGGAGTCCCAGGTCTGACCTGTCCCCCTTGCCCCTTCCTCTCAGCTGGTAAGTCTGGCCAGTGAGGTACAGGACCTGCACCTGGCCCAGAGGAAGGAAATGGCCTCGGGCTTCATCAAGGGGCCCAGCCTGGGGCTGCTGCCCGATGTCCCCTCTCTGATGGAGACACTCAGCTACAGCTACTGCTACGTGGGAATCATGACAGGTGAGTGTACCTGCCTCCAGGCCTGCCTCCCCTCTGTCTCCATCCCAGCATCTGCTGCTCTGAAGGTGGGCTATGTCGACTCTTGCACTGGACCCTGGGCTCCCCCAGAGGAGGATAGACTGTTGTCAGCCTAAGCAATTCCTTGTAGCTTTTTGAGAGCAAACAGATAAAGAGAAAAATCTGTTCACATGGTGTTCCTGCTGCCCAGGGAACAAACATTCACGGCTTGTGATTCTGTTTTAGTTTCAGAAAATATTTATCATTATTGTTGACCTCATAGAAGGTTTTCTTTTTGATGCATCAATTTTGTTGAGCATAACTGACATTGCCTCCCACTTATAACCATGTCCAGTTGGCTAGTTTGTATTATGTTCATGGAGTTGTGTAACCGTCTTCACCACCTACTTCTAGAACAGTTTCGTCATCCCAGAAAGAAACCCTGCACCCTTTGGCCATCGTCCCCCAAACCTTCGTCCTCCCTTAGTCAGTGGAAACCACTGGTTGACTTTCTATCTGTAGATGTGCTTGTCATGCACATTTTAGAATGGAATCAAACACTATGAGGCCTTCTATAACATGTAAGACTTCTAACACCTGTCTCTCTGTTAATCCCCACTGTTCCCTCTCTAGGCCAGGCCATCATTTTATCTAAAATACTGCAACAGCCTCCCATTTTCCATCATTGCCCCTCTGCTTCCCCAGGCAACTCAGCTCTTTTGAAAGGTGAATGGGCCACACAGTTTCCTAGTACTGAAAACAAAACCCCAAGCCCTCCTGGTTCTGGGTCCAGCCCCACCATACTGCTGTGCTTTCTTTCAGTCACACTGGGCTCCCCCGCTTCCTCCAGGTCTGACTCTCCATCTCAGAGCCTTAGTTCCCCTCACTCTGTGGGTCTTTGTCCCTCTCTCTAAATGTCTGACCTGCTTTCCTACTGAGTCCTT
This sequence comes from Eidolon dupreanum, assembly GCA_028627145.1. Lineage (NCBI taxonomy): Eukaryota > Metazoa > Chordata > Mammalia > Chiroptera > Pteropodidae > Eidolon > Eidolon dupreanum. The sequence goes on along the minus strand of CM053508.1, from coordinate 98,125,250 downwards.
TTTCCTCCCCTCTGCTTCTACGTCTCTGGGTGTTTGTCCTCTCCCTCTGGATGTCACACCCCATCCCTGTACCTGCTTCCTCCTGCCTGCCTTTACTCGCCCTAACCCAGACTTGAGCCCTGCACCCCTCCCGCTGTCCCATTTCTGACCAGCTGCCCTTCCCCCACCACAGGCCCGTTCTTCCGCTACCGCACATACCTGGACTGGCTGGAGCAGCCCTTCCCGGGCGCCGTACCCAGCCTGCGGCCCCTGCTACGCCGGGCCTGGCCGGCGCCGCTCTTTGGGCTGCTCTTCCTGCTGTCCTCACACCTCTTCCCGCTGGAGGCCGTGCGCGAGGATGCCTTCTACGCCCGCCCGCTGCCTGCTCGCCTCTTCTACATGATCCCCGTCTTCTTCGCCTTCCGCATGCGCTTCTACGTGGCCTGGATTGTGGCCGAGTGCGGCTGCATTGCCGCAGGTTTCGGGGCCTATCCCGTGGCCGCCAAAGCCCGGGCCGGGGGCGGCCCCACCCTCCAATGTCCACCCCCCAGCAGGTCAGGTGGCGGGAGGGAGGTGGCTCAAGACCCAGCAGGCCCCATCACCACGGGCTGGCCCTGCCCCTAACAGGGAGGAGAGCAGGGGGCAGGTCCACCACCTGTTGTTAGTGTCGCCCCTTGGGCCACCACAGCCCGCCTTCCCCTGTCCTAGAGAACAGCACTCTGATACCTACAGATTGCCCCTTGCTGCTGCTAGTGCTTGTCACTCCTCAACAGAGAGCAATATGGCAAATTGCTCTCTGTTGCTAGGAAAAGGAAAGTGGTATCTTAGCAACCATGTGCTGCACTTCTGTTACCATGAAAGTGTCACCCCAATAACTCAATTGTTTCTGGTTCCTCAGGATGCCATCGTTGGGCAGTGATGGGTTACCCTTTGTTGCTAGGAAAACAGTTCCCTGGCAACTGGATCACCCTTATTTGCTTGGGAACCAGGTTCTCTAGCAGCTGTGGTTTGCCTCTTCCTGCGGACTGGTTGCTCTTTGTTACTATGGAAATGTTACCCCCTAAACTGCTCCTTTGCTATTAGCCAGTATCTCCCCACCCCCCACTCTCCCCTATGTACTGTCATCACATAGCCCGCAGTTGCTCTCTGTTTCTAAGAAAATGGCATCCCTGACTGCTGGCCTCTAGCAGAGTGGTGGGCACTATTCCTAGCAACCCCAGATCGCCCTCCTACTGTTGCTGAGGAAGTTTGTGCCCCTGGTAATGATGAGTTGACTTTGTTGCTGGTAATGCTACCCACCTAGCTTCTTCACTGCTAGGTAAGTCACATTGCTGATAACACTGAGCTGTCTTGTTGCTAAAGAAGTGTTGCTCCCGTGTTGCTAGGGAAATGGTGCCCATAGCAACCGGAAATGGGCTGCCCTTCTGTTCTATCACCCATGGTATTCTGCCACAGCTGGGGCTGGGGGAGCAACCCCGTCATCAATGTCAATTATAACTTACTCCTCCTAGACAGGGTGGGGCCATCGCCTAGTAGACAGGAGCTGCCATTCCATTATGGGGGAGGTGGCACCCCCACACAAATTTATTTTCACTGCCTTAGTAACCATGGGTAGACCTCCAGTTCCTGAGAAGGCATCCCCAGAAAATGTCAGGTGGGGAGTGAAAGCTTTTTTAAACCCTCTCACCCACTCCTAGCAGATGACCCCGCCACCATTGTCAGAAGCCACCAGAGGTTTCAGTGGGCCAAGGATGTTCCCCCACCACCACCACTGAGGCTGTTGGCAGCAGTGCCCCAGGAACCACCATATTACTGGGGATGACACTTCTTGAACAATCATAAGACCTTTTCCAGAAGCTTTTCTAAACATCCTGGCCTTATTGCTAAGGAATGCCTTTTCCCTAGCAACAGAGACCACCTAGGTGTCACCCCGGTGGGCCTAGGAAAGCCATGGCCCACTTCATTGCTGGGGATGCTACTTCCCTAGCAACGTCAGTGTCCTGCAACTCAGAAGGGACCACTTTCAGGGGCTTCTCTGAATACACTGAGCTTGGTTGCTAAGGTAAATCCTTTCCCTAGCATGGGAGACTGTGAAGGTTCAGGTTGCTAGGGACTCGTAACCTAGCAGCTAACCCTTCAAAGGCTATTTGAAGCTGTTGCGGTCCCCATTGCCAAGAGAACCTCTCTAGTTGGTGAACTGTGCGGCCCCACCTCTACCTTCTTCCTCAGAAAGGCTCCCCCTGGGTTACCCCTCCCCTGATGCCCTAGCCAGCGTGACGGCCAGAGAGCTGTTGCCTGCACACAATCCCCTCCTTAGCATCGGGGCTGGGTCAGCAGCCAGCGTAGGAAAGAGACCTGGCTGAGCTGCATGTCTGTCCCCCACCTTCGCCCTCCACCCCCCAGTCCGGAGAAGGCGGCTGCCCTGGAGTATGACTATGAGACCGTCCGCAACATCGACTGCTACGGCGCCGACTTCTGCGTGCGGGTGCGGGATGGCATGCGCTACTGGAACATGACAGTGCAGTGGTGGCTGGCACAGTACATCTACAAGAGCGCGCCCGCCCGCTCCTACGTCCTCAGGTGAGCCCGCCCATCCGGGACCGCCCAGATCTACATCTCCCAGCAGCGCCTGGGGCCACGCCTTCCCTGGCTGAGCCTCCGCCCCTGAGGACCATAAGAGTTGTAGTTTCTTGAGCCTGTTGAGCTGCTTGTATGCGTTACTCTGGGCTTCATTGTCTACTTCTGTAAAGTCAGCCGGGTCAGACGGAAGCAGTGTACTGTAGTCTACCGCTATGCTACCCTGAATGATCCCGATCCCGTCTGATCTCGGAAGCTAAGTAGGGTCGGGCCTGGTTAGTACTTGGATAGGAGACCTAGGAAGAACAGGTGCTGTAGGCATAAAAAAGAAGGGATTGTACACTGACAAGGTCCTTGCAATCTGTGAGGTCAACCAAAGGTTGCCTCACCTAAAAAGTAAAAAGAAAAAAAGAAGCAGTGTACTGAGCCCCCTGGACTCAGTAGCCAGGCTTTACAGAATATCAGCCGCCAATTACTAAGAAACCTTGAGTACGTTCTTCATCCTCTGTTAAATGGGGTACTGCTGTTACCTGCTTGCCAGGTTCGTGTAAGGATTAAGCAAGATAAAGCATGAAATGTACTCTGTGTGAGGCCTCCCAGCTGAGTGCTCACAATATATTAGCTTCTGCTATTCTTTACTCATCTGATATTTCTTGAATGGAGACTTTGTGCCAGACCTTATCTTTCCAACTTTAGGAAGTAGGAGCTCTTGTCCCCTTTTAAAGATAAGGAGACCAAAGCTCAGACAGGTTAGGTAACCTGCCAGGTGTCATTCACCCTTCCCGAAGCCACCAGATGGGGTGAGGATTCACCCTGACATGTTCTCATAATGAAGTCGTTAACAATGGCAACTCTGGAGCTAGACTTACCTAGGTGTGCGATCCAATTTAAAAATGGACTCAGGTGTCATGTGGGGAATATAGTAGAAGTAGAGAAAGGGAATGGGGAGTAAGCTGAAATATTAATTCAGAGGCCTTTGGGGCTGGCCAGGCAGGAGGTGATGGTGTCCTGGAGTGGAAAACAGTGGCCGGAAGTGGATGGATTTGAGAGGTGGACTTCGGGCTTGATGTGGACTGGGTGTGGGACATGAGAAAGACAGGAAATGAAACATGATGCCCAGGTGCTGGGTGTGAGTGACTGAGAGCATCATAGAGCCATTTCCCAAGAAGGGGAGGCCCAGGCACGAGGAAGTTTCAGAAGTGGGTGGTACAAGGAAGTGAGCCTTTGATTTAAACTTGCTAAAGTGACTGTTAGATTTCTAGCTGGGGTTATTGAATAGGCTGTTAGTTATGGGATTCTGATGCTTAAGAGAAAGGCTAGTAAGAAGTGGACCCTTGAGTGTTATCAGGTATAGACAGATGATACTTAAAGCTTGGGGGCTAAGAGGCATGTCCCAGGGCACACCAGTGTTCAAACCAGGGATTCTCAACTGGAGTGATTGAGCCACACCCCCGGGGGCACTTGGCAATGTCTGGGGACTTCATGTGTGTGTGTGTGTGTGTGTGTGTGTGTGTGTGTGTGTGTGTGTATTTTTTTTTTCATTAACTCTATTGGGATGACATTGATTAATACAATTATATAATTTTCAGGTGGACATTATAATTTCACATCTGTATATTCTGTTGCATGTATACCACCCAAAGTCCAGTTTCCCTCAGCTACCATATATTTGATCCCCTTTACCCACTTCACCCTCTCCCTAACCCCCTATATTTGACTCTCTTTACCTCATCTACCTTGGGGACGTTTTTGTCATAACTAGGAGGTTATGGCTCCTGGCATCTAGTGGGTAGAAGGCAGGGATGCAACGCAACACATGATGGCCCCCCACACCAAAGAACCACCCAGCCCCAAATGTCAGTAGTGCCGAGGGTGAAAAAGCGGACCAGGGGGAGGGGCAGCCGAGACACAGCCATGAGATGGAACGGCCGTCAGCAAAGCACTCCTGGAAGGTACCCAAGGGCACCAATGTTTCAAGGAGGAGGGAGTGATCACTTGGGTCACATGGGGCCAGGAGCTCAATGCGATGAAGGAAGGGGGGAACCACTGGGTTGGGTGTGATAGAAGGAGGTACCCTTGACAGGGCAGTTTAGAGGGCAGATGTGAAAGGCAGGTTGGAGCAGGTTCATGAGAGAACAGAAGGGGACGTGCCAACGAGGAGCACTGATGAGTCTTGGGAGAATGTTTGCTGCACGGAAGGGCAGCAAAATGGGGAAAGAAGCATGGGGATGGGCTCAAATTGGATAGAGGACAGGTTTGAAATCCCTGGGTGTGTATCCTCCTGTCCTGTCCGCCATTGGGGATAGCATCTTGCCCCAGAGAATTCTCTACCATAAGTAGGAAACAAAGATCAGTTTTGTTATTGGATATGCATTAAACCAGATGGTGTTGTGCATCACAAGTCACCGCTAATGGTGTTACCAAGACAAATAAATCTCACCCTTTTACACTCCATCCTTTACTGGCCTTTACACAGCATGTTCTCAAGAGAACCCGTAACTTGTCTGCATGGAAGAGGGCTCAGCGGCATTGTTTGCCATGCCTCCTTTCACGTCCATCCCTAATTCACCTGGTAATTGGGGTACCCCTGTGCTAAACAGTGGTCTTTACCTGAAGAATAAGCTATCTCTGACAAACAAGTGGCTACAGTGGGCCAGGCCTAGGATGCATCCCCACAGTGGCCAGAAGACAGGGCTCTTTGTCTTCTATGACAATTGGGTTTCAAAGAAGTGGCTCGCAGGCCCCGAGAAAAACATCCCTGGGCTGAAGGCTTTCTGCAGGCTTATTTTGCCTTTTCAAAGATTTACATCTGTATCCAAAAGACCGAGGAAAGATTCTCAAACATTAGGTTTTTTGAGGAGATGGCCAAGGAAAATGCAACCTTTTTATAGACACACCTTGAATGATGTGGTGTTTGGCACTATTGTCGTAGGAGATTTTTTACTTCAAGCCCCCTGATGTGCCAGAGGGAAAAGTGGATGCCATGGGCAGGAACAACCTTCGCCCCAGCTTCCAAGCCCCCAGAAGGCTACAGTCTCAGTCCTCCGTGGAAGCTGCAACCGGAGTCTGAGTCTGTGGGTCTTCAAAGGCTAGCATTTGGGGTCTACACAGAGAGGACACCATGGCTGGAGATTTCTGAGTCTTTGTAGAACAGGAATTATACTCCATGATCACCAAAGGGGAAGCAGCTGGGGGCCTGGATATCTGGGTCTTGAGAAAAAGGGGTGCTGAGAAAGGGTTAACTGGATTTCTGAAAAGAGAGTAAAGACTCCTAAATCTGAGGGAGGAGGGACTGGGGGCTTAGACCCAGGGTCTGACTCCCTTTCCTCCTGCAGGAGTGCCTGGACCATGCTACTGAGTGCCTACTGGCATGGCCTCCACCCTGGCTACTACCTGAGCTTCCTGACCATCCCACTGTGCCTGGCAGCGGAGGGGCGGCTGGAGTCAGCACTGCGGGGGCGGCTTGGACCTGACGGGCAGCGGGCCTGGGACTGGGTGCACTGGTTCCTAAAAATGCGCGCCTACGACTACATGAGCATGGGCTTTGTGCTGCTCTCACTGGGCCAGACCCTCCGTTACTGGGCCTCCATCTACTTCTGCATTCATGTTCTAGCACTGGCGGCCCTGGGCCTGGGGCTGGCTTTAGGTGGGCACAGTCCCAGCCGGCGGAAGACGGGGTCTCAGGCCACCAGCCTTACCCCGGAAAAGCTCCGGGAGGAGTAAGCCTATTGAAGGCTTTTGCCCAGGAATTCTGTGAACCAGGCTGCTGGCTCCTTTCCCAGAGCCCTTGATGTGCTCGGGGCCTGGAGAGGATTCCCTGTCCCTGCCCAGTGCTCCACCTTTTGCCCAGGAATTCTGTGAACCAGGCTGCTGGCTCCTTTTCCAGAACCCCTGATGTGCTCGGGGCCTGGAGAGGATTCCCTGTCCTTGCCCAGTGCTCCACCTTTCATGAAGCACCACTGAGGGGTCTCCCGCTTTCCTGCCTGCTACCCTGAGAGTTCCAGAAGGCCATGTCCCTCTTGTAAAACCCAGATGCTGTCCAGACAAGACTTTTCCTTTATCCCAGCCACGGCAGGGGCTGAGAGCAAGTTCCCTTCTGCTTTCCACTGGGGAGCTTCTGGGTGTGGGGCACCTCTGGTGGCTTTGCCTCACTTCTGCTACACCAGTGTTTCAGCCTGGAAGTAAACACGACCTTCCCGCTCCACAAAGCGGAAACAGGCTCAGACGAGCAAGCCTGGGGACCACCATTCCTGCAGCTTTCGTCTGAGCTATCTCAGGGTCCCAGCACTCCTGTCACTCTCTTGTCATCCTGTGGCCTAACAGCATCAGAATGTGTAACTCACCCAATAAAGTGTTGCACACAGACCCTGTGAATGTAGGCTATCTGGGTGACCAACTGATGTGGGGACTTGTGCCACCAACTCCTTTGTGCTGTGGTGCCCCAGCCCCCAGGAGCAACACTGATACCTGTGGACTTCACTTCCCAGGGGGCCTTTCAGAGCAGCAGCCCTGACAGGTTATAGGAAGTACACGTATTTCCTCCCGGGCCACCTGCTGCCCAGGTACAACCTGTCCCAGGCCCCACCCTTCCCTCGGCAGGCCCTGCCCAGCTGCACCCTAGAGACGGGAACAACTGCGCCTGGAGCCATGGAAGAGACTCCTGCATGGGAACCTGAGGCCAGGGGCTCTACCACGGGGTGGCCAGCATCCCCAGAGCCCAGGACAGGTGGGGGAGCTGGGAAGTTCGAGTCGAACCCCTGGGGCTGGTGGAAGTTCCCAGAGAGGTGGACAATGAAAGGTTGGATGCCAGGGGCCGGAGGGCAAAAGGGGGAGGGGTTTCAATGATTAGGTTTCTAGGAGAGAAGGGAACTGGAGGCTGGGATTCCTGGGTCATGGAGAGGGGTCTGAGACCTCAACTGGAGTCCGGGGGATGGGGGGTAGGGAATCTGAGGAGTGGGAGGGGCCATAGTAGCAAAAGTCTACATAAGAGGGAACAGGAAATTGAGTAATGGACACCTCAGCCCTGGGGTAGGAGGAGCCTGGAGGGTCCACCTTAGTGCTTAGGGAGGGACTTGGGGGCCTGGACCCCTGGGTCTGAGGGAGGAGGGGCTGGGAAGCTGGAAACCTGGACCCTCAGGTCTGAGGGAGGAGGCTTGGGTCCCGGACTCCTGGGTCCTCCTAGTTAGTCCCTGTCCTTCCCAGGCCCATCACTGTCCTCAGTGCTCAGTGAGCTCCCCAGTGCCACCACCCTTCGGTACCGAGGCCCTGGGGTGCAGCTTTGGGGGGCACTGGAAAAGGAGGAGGAAGATGGAGAAAGGAGCATCCAGGCCTTCACAGAAGGTTCCTCAAAAGAGCTGTGGGACCCCCCTGCCTCCCGGGAGCTGCCCTGGCCCATGCAGGCTAGACGGACACACAGGTGAGGCCCACCCCCCACCTGCCGGGGTCTATCTGCGCCCCTCCCTGTCCGTCTGGGTCTCCTCTTCCCTGTCAGTGTCTCTGCCTCTCTGACTCCAAGGAGTCTTCCATGGTTCCAGACCCACTTCTCCCTCCCAGGTTTGCATCCTCTCCCTCCAAGCCTCTCACCACTATCTCTCTGGGTTTGAAATCTGTCATTCATTTTTCCCTCTCTGCTTTGTGTTCTCCTCTGTCTTCGCCTCCTCCACTTCTGAACCTGACACTCCTCACTCCTTTCTTTCCTCTCTCCCTCAACATAGATTGCAGGGCCCAGTGAAAAATGGAAACACTGGGTCTCTTGTTTAAATCATTATTACACATGTCAAGATCACAACAGCAGGACACTAGAAGCCAGGGCAAGACCCTTCCAAGAATGGGGCCTGTGTGGCTGCTCAGGTGGCCCTTGAAACTGACTCTTGTTTCTTTGTCATTCTGACACAATTCCAGTGGGTGTGGGAGGGGTCCCCCCTATGCCATTAGGCAATTCTCCTGGTGTCCTACAATCTAACACAGTTCTGACATTATCTACCTGGAGACAGCATCAGACCACATAGGTGAAAGGCTCAGTCCTACGAAACTGCCCCCAGTCACAAGTCCAGGTTGTCACCTGAGCTTCTGACCCACCGGCTATAGATTGGAGGTTCCCACAACCCCCTCCTCAGGGTTAATTAAATTGCTAGAACAGGTCACAGATTGCAGAGAAACAGTTTATTTACTAAATCATTGATTATTGTAAAAGAATATAACTCGAACAGCAAAATGGAAGAGATTCATAGGGCCGGGTATGGAGAAGGGAACGAAAAAGCTTCCATGCCTTCTCAGAGGTCACCAATCTCCCCAAATCTCCACATGTTCACCAACCCAGAAGCTATCTGAACCCATCCTTTGAGTTTTTATGGAAACTTCCACATAGGTGTGATCGAGTCAGTCATTGGCACTGCTGACTGATTCAACCTTCCAGCCCCATTCCCCTCCTAGGATGGGGGTGTGGGGATGAGCCGTCCAAACTCCTAATCACCTGTTAGGTTCCACTGGCAGCCAGCCCCTACCCTTGGGTGCTTTCCGGCTGTCACTCATTAACATAACAATACAGCTTAATTGTTCTCAGCACTTAGGAAATTCCTCGGGTTTTAGGAGCTGTGTGCCAAAAACGGGTTGAAGACCAAATATATCTTTCTCATTAGCAGTCAGGATATCACATCTTTCTTTTTTTTTTTAAATGTTTACTCTGATAATTGCCTACAGGTAAGTGCACGGAAAATGATGTACAGATGCAAAGAGTAATCCTATAGTGCAGGCACAGGTGAATCTCACCTAGAATGAGAGACACCACAGTACCCCAAAGCACCCCACATGCCCCCCTCACAAGATGGTACACCATCACTTTCTTGCTCTTCAGAGCTGGGCCCTCTGGGTCTGCACTCCTCAGATCAGAGCTCACCTCTGCCCTTGCTCTGGGACCCCAGTCAGTAGACCCCACAGTCGTGCTGTTCCTCCTGGCTGCCTCTGCTTAGCATCATGTGTTTCTTTTCATCGCTCTAGAGTATCCGTGTCAAGAACTCACAGCAATGTGCTGTCGATTTACTTCTCCATCTGGGGCTGCTAGGCCCTTCATTTTCTGCCTGTTTCCTTCCAGGCAGAGCTACACCAGGGACCAAGTGGCTCAGGGGTCGGCGTCCAGAGCGGCACACCGGGCCCTGCTACTTCGGAGGTCCAAGGAGAAGATGTGGGAAGCCTTGCGCAGCTTGGAGCCTTGGGCGTGGACGCTGAAGAAAATTGGGGGTGCGATGGGGGGTTGGGGGAAGCCGGACTCCCGGGTCTCAGGGAGGTGGGTTGGAGGGGTGGGTCCCGCCTCAGCAAGGAGCCCGAGTCCTCTCTGCCACCCCCTGCAGGCCAGTTTGGAGCCGGCACCGAGTCCTACTTCTTGCTGCTGCGCTTCCTGCTGCTTCTCAACGTGCTGGCCTCCGTGCTGAAGGCCTGCATGACGCTGCTGCCCGCCTGGCTGGACGGAGCTCCCCCGGGTCCCCCTGGCCCTGACCCCTCCTCGTCCTGCGGCTTCTATAACCCTCACCCCCAGGGCCTGATCACCTTCCCCTCCCAGGTCTTCAACCTGCTCTCGGGGGAGGTGAGTGCCTAGACCTGCTCTGGGAGACCTCCGAGCCGCAGTGATCGCACAGCTCCGTGAACCCCGCCCCTGCCAGTCCCACGGTGACCCCTGCTCTTCCCTTCCATCCTCAGGGTTTTCTAGAATGGTCCCCTCTCTTCTATGGGTTCTATCCTCCGCGCCCTCGCCTGGCAGTCTCCTACCTGTGTTCTACCTTCGCCATCGGCCTCATGTCCCTGGTGCTCATCCTGCATCGGTCAGTGACAACCCTGCACACCCAGACCCTGGACCACTGGGGTGGGAGAGGGTAGTGCTGGTAGAAGTCTCTCCCCAGGAACCCTGAGTCTCACTCTGTGATCCCTTTTTCTCTGAGTTGAAGTCAATTTTTTAAACGCTTAAGTGCTCAGGGCCAAGGATAATGATGGGAACTTTTACCCTCTTGTGGCTTAGAGTCTATTGGGGAAGGTATGTTATTCAACAAGCAAGCAAATTAATCACATCTTTTCTGGAAGGGAGATGTGAAATACTGAAAACAAATATCAGTCATTCATTTATGCAGCAAATATTTATGGAGCAGCTACTATGTGCCAGCCATTGTTCTAGGCAGTTGGCAAAACACACAGTAGAACAAACAAACAAACAAAAGGCCAGCAGATCATGTCCTGGCAGAGCTAATATTTAGCGGGGAGACAAGAGATAAGCAGTAAGGCATAAATGAGTCAATTATGTGTCGCATTACAGTGCAAGGCTGTTGTAGCAATTCAAGTGGGAGATCATGGTGGCTTACTTGGACCAGGGTGGTGACAAGTAATCAATTTTGGATTTCTTTTTATATCAAACTTTACTAGCTTTTTGAGATAATTGATATATAACACTGTATACAGTTAACATACAGCCTGTTGATTTGATACATGTATATACTGTAATAATGATTACCTTACAGTTGATTTGACATACTTATATAGGACTCCTTTATCTTATCACTTAATTACCCCCTATTTTTTATGGCGAGAACTTTTAAGATCTATTTTTTTAGCAAGTTGCAAGTATGTAGTATGGTGTCATTAACTATAGTCATCACACTGGACATTATTCACCTCGTAACTGGAAGTCTGTCTCTTTGACCCACGTCTCCCCATTTCTCCCACACATCCCCACAGCCCCTGGTGACAGTTTGTTTCCATGTCTTGGCTATTTTGAATAATGTGGCAATGAACTTGAGAGTGCAGATATCTCTTGGAGGTAATGATTTCAGTACCTTTCAATAGATACCCAAAAGAGGAATTACTGGGTCATACGGTAGTTCTAGTTTTAATTTTTTGAGGCACTTCCATATTGTTTTCCATGGTGGCTGCACCAACTTACATTACCACCAACAGTGCATGAGGTTCCCTTTTCTCCGCATCATCGCCAGCACTTATTGTTTGTTGATTTATTGATCATGGCCATTCTGACAAGTTTGAGATGGTGTTTCACTGTGGTTTTCCTTTGCATTTCTCCACTGGTGAGTGATGTTGAGCACCTTTGCATGTACCTGTTGGCCATTTATACATCTTCAGAAAAATATCTTTTCAATTCCTTTAACCATTTTAAAATCAGGGGTTTTTTGTTTGTTTTGCTTTTGCTTTTCTTGTTTTTGTTTTTGTTTTGCTATTGAGTTGTATGTATTTTGGATATTAACCTCTTATTAAGTATATGATTTACAAATATTTTCTCCCATTTGGTAGACTGCTTTTTCATTTTGTTGATGGTTTCTTTTGCTGTCAGAAGCCTTTTAGTTTGATGTAGTCCCACTTATTAGTTTTTGCTTTTGTTGCTTGTGCTCTTGGTGTCACATCCCCAAAAACTGTTGCTAAGACCAATGTCAAGGAGACGTCCCCCTATGTTTTCTTCTAGGAGTTTCATGGTTTGGGGGTTTATGCTTAAGTCTTTAATCCATTTCTGAGTTGATATTTGTGAGTGGCATAAGATAGGGATCCAATTTCATTTTTCTGTATGTTGTCATCCAGTTTTCCCAACACTGTTGAAGAGACTGTGCTTCTTTATTGAGTATGTGGGCTCCCTTGTCAAATATCAGTTAACTGTATATATTTTTATTTTTAAAAATATCACACACATCCAGAAAAATGTGCAAACCAAAGAGTAGAGCCTGGAATGTTCCCACTCATAACAAGAAATTGAACATGACCAGCCTCCAGAAGCTTCTTTCAGCTATCACACTGCTCACACAGTCTAATAAGGGAGATAAACTGTGAGATAGAGTGTTCAATAACTAAACAAACAAATTAACCATTTCAGTTTGGGAGCAAAGCTATGTAGAAAACAAATGAAATGATATGTCCAGCTTTTTTTGGATATAATTGATATATAACATTGTATAACTTTAAGGTGTACAATGTACATTTGCTACATTTGCATATTCCATATGATTACCTTACAGGTGAGTTGATACACTCACATACCAGGCCTTCATGATATGATACAGCAGAGATCAGCATATTTTTTTCTGATAAAAAAGTAAAGGGCAGGCAGAAAATATTTGCATCTTTGTGGGCCATAGGGTCTCAGTTTCTACACTCCATAGTGGCAGTGCAAAAGCATCTGTAGACAGTACGTATGCGATTGGGGATGGCTGTTCCAACAAAACTTTATTTACAAAAAATAGGACTTTGTCCTTGGGCTGCAGTTTGCCATCCCGTAAAATAGAAAATAATATAAAATAGAGAATAGAGGGCTGGGGACCCTCATGAGGTGGAGGGGTCAGTAAAGGACTCTCTGAGGAGGCGACCTGTAGATGGAGACCAGGACGAAAAGGAGCCAGCCAGGTGGACAGTTGAGACAGGGGTATTCCAGGCAGAGGTAACTGTTAGTGCAAAGGTCCTGTGGTGGAAAGAGCTTTGGGGTGATCTGAGTAATGAAAGGCCAGGAGGAAGGGGAGGAGGGACAGAATCTGAGCTTTGAGAAGTAGGAAGGGCCAGATTGGGTGGGCCCTGGCTGTGTGATGGAGCCTCCATGTCAGGAACAGGGAGAAGCTGTGGAGCAGGTTTGAATAGGAAATCCCATCTGATCTGTACTGGCTCAAAAACAAAGGATTCAAAGAGGACAGGTAGAAGCACGGAGACCTGACAGATGTCTGTGGCCATCCACTGGAGAAGTGGTGGTAGAGGCTTGCACCAGGGTGAGGAAGGTGGAATGGGCTCCCTCTGCCCAGTTTGCTGTTTCTTTCCCTTTTGCTGTCTCTGTTCCCTGCCCCAGGTCTTTGCCCCTCTCTCTTCTTTGCCTCCCCTCCACTTTCTCTGAGCCTGTCTTTCTCCCGTACCAGAAAGGGAGGGTATTTGTCCCTCCCTTTCCCTGAGTCCCTGACCCCTCTTTCTAGGTCTTTTCCTTATCACTGAGTCTTTTTCTCCCTTTCTCTGACTCTGTCCCCTATGAGGCTCTCAGTCCCCCTCTACACCTCTGTCCCTTCCCAGGGTCTTTGTCCTGGATCTGGGTCCCTGTTTCCTAGGTCTCTGTCGAGTGTCTGATCTCAGGGTTTATCTTGGAATCTCTCTCTTGGTCTTTGGCTCCAAGGATTGTTTCGTGTCTCTGCCCAAATGCCCAAAGTCTTAGGGTGTATTTTTCCAGTTTGCCTCCCAGCCCCGCCCCCCTGCCCGCCTTCCCCCCGCGCGGCTGCCCTGCCACATCCCGCCTCCCGCATCTCGCCTCTCTTAGCTCGGTGTCCGGACTGAAGCAGACACTGCTGGCTGAGTCCGGCGTCCTGACCAGCTACAGCCACTGGGTGTTCTCTGCCTGGGACTTTGGCCTCAGCGGGGATGTCCACGTGCGGCTGCGCCAACGTATTATCCTATACGAGTTGCAGGTGTGTTTAGGAAGCGGGACCTACAACCTGATAGGGTCCAGAGACAGTGGGCGGGGCCTAGAAGAGGGATGGGGCTTCAGAGGGGATGCTAGGTAAAGCTATCTTCTAAGGAGGTGGGCCTTGGGGAATGAGGGGGTTGGGAGGAAGCTGCGGGAATGCCTGAGGTCAAAGGGTACAGGAAAAAGCTTGCAGCAGGAAAGGGACAGGATCTAAAGCTCCCTGGTTCGAAGTAGAAAAGGGCGTGGCCAGAAAGAGCCCAGTAAAGTAGAATTGCAACTCCTGCACCAGGCATGAGTGATGGGCGGGGCCTTGGGTGTGGCTTCTGATGCTGGGCGGGGCCTGTAAGGGCTGGGCCAGGAGACCTAAATTGTCACCTGGAGGGCCCTGGAGGGACTGAGAAGAGGATTACAGAAGTCTTCAGAGGAGTGTCGCTACATCAGTTCTAGTTGAGCCAGGGCTCTGGGTCCCTGGCTGGGCCTGGGGGAATGGCACCCAGATGGACATCTCTCCTGGCCTCAGGTGGAGCTAGAGGAGGCAGTGGTGCGACGCCGAGCTGCAGTGCGGACCCTAGGCCAGCAAGCCAGGGTGTGGTTGGTGCGAGTGCTGCTCAACCTGCTGGTGGTCACGCTCCTGGGGGCAGCCTTCTATGGCATCTACTGGGCTACGGAGTCCACTGTGGAGCTGCAGGTGTGGAGCGGACTGAGGTCTAAGATTCCTGGAATCTTAGGAGGGATGGGTGGTTATGTTTGGCCTTCAGACTTCAGGGTGTTGAGGGAAGAGGCTGGGGAAGGACATTAAGCTTGGCTTCTCCAGGACCCCAGAGCCTCTTCTCTTGGTCCCTCTCCTTCCTAGGAGTGGCCCCCTGTCCAGCAGATTCCGCTGTTAAAGCTTGGGGTGGATTACCTTCCGTCCATATTCATCTCAGTGGTCAACTTCGTGCTGCCATCCGTGTTCAAGCTCATTGCCCCACTGGAGGGCTACACCAGGAGCCGCCAGATCATATTAATCCTGCTCAGGTTCCAGCCTTTTGGGGTGGGCTGGGGATGATGGCGGGGCGGGTTGGTCGAGGGACATTGGTTCTGGCAGATAAAACACGGAAATCCTGAAATATGGGATCCAATTAGATCTGGATTCAAATTCCAACCCTCTCTGCCACCGAGCCTCAGTTCCTTCATTTGTGAGATGGGGAGACTCGTGAGCACGTTTTGCGCAGAGCGGCCTGGCAGGCGCCAGGCACCTGGTGAGGGCTGATCCCCTTTCTCTCCCTTTCCAGGACCATGTTTCTCCGCCTGGCCTCCCTGCTGGTCCTGCTCCTCTCCCTCCGGAATCAAATCACCTGCGGGGGCAATGCAGAGGCTGGGGATTGCAAAACCTGTGGCTACAACTACAAAGAACTTCCGGTGAGGAGGACAGCGGGCCAGGATTCCCGGGTCCTTGAAGGAAAGAAGGTGCCGGGTGGGTCCAGACTCCTGATCTGGGAGGAAGGAAGAGGTGCTAAAATACCTACCCCTTGAGAACAGAGGTATGAATGTTTGAAAAACTGAAGACCCGCAGAGGAAGTATTGATCGAGTCTCATATACTTGTGATTTTCAGACTCGATGCTTGTGCTTCAGGTGCTTGGGTCCTGAGGTCTTTCTGACTCCTGTTTTCCTTCCTTAGTGCTGGGAGACTCGGCTGGGGCAGGAGATGTATAGACTGCTGCTTTTTGATCTGCTGACTGGTGTGGCTGTCATGCTGCTCATCCAGTTCCCTCTGAAGTGAGAGCCCAGACCCCGCTGCGGCTCCGACCCTTTCAGAGAGGGCTCCACCCATCATCCTGTTTCCTTCCCTTCACCCCGCCCCCTTTCTAGCCCTGCCTCTGACTACTCTGTTTATTGCCCGAAGTCTGCAGACCCCGCCCTTTCACGTGTTAGGTAGTTACTTCCTGTTGGCCCTACCCTCTGGACACACCCCCTCCAGAACCTTGACAACTCCGCCCTCCCTCGGATATGCTCACTTCTGATTTGTAGGTGGGATGGTGGAGGCGGGGAAACCCCCCCTCTGACTCGACTTTCCCCGGCTCCTCAGACTGTTCTGTGGCTTCTGTCCCGGGACACTGCGTCGTGTAGTGGGGACCCAGGAATTCCAGGTGCCCGATGAGGTGCTGGGGCTCATCTACGCGCAGACGGTGGTGTGGGTGGGGAGCTTTTTCTGCCCTCTGCTGCCCTTACTCAACACAGCCAAGTTCCTACTGCTCTTTTATTTGAAGAAGGTGAGGAGTGGGGAGCATCGGTCTGGAGCTGGAGGTATTGGGGCCTGGGCTTCTGGGTGCTGGGGGCAAGGAGATTGAGGGTTGTGACTCGTGGGTCCTTGGAGAGGAGGATATTAAAAGTCTCGAATTACTGGATCCTGAAAGAGGAGGGGTCTGGAAGACAGACTCCTGGATATAGGAGGAGGGGCCTAGGGTATCCCACTTTTAAGTCTGAGGGAAGAGGGGACGGGACTCTTGGGTCTGATGGTGGGAAAGGACTGGGACTCCTGGATCCTAAGAAAGGGGCCAAGACTCATGAATGGAGAAAAGAGTCTGGGGGTCACTCCGTGGCTCAGATTTCCTCCTTCCACCCGCCAGCTTGCCCTCTTCTCCGTCTGCTCTCCGGCCTCCCGCACCTTTCGGGCCTCCATGGCAAATTTCTTTTTCCCTCTGGTCCTTCTCCTCGGTCTGGCTATCTCCGCGGTTCCTGTGCTTTATAGCATCTTCCTGTAAGTGTGAGAGGCGCCTACCTCTCTGTCCCTCCCTCCACCCTCATCCAGCATTACGACTCTTGGCCATCCTTGAGCTCCTCCTGCCTCTGACTTCAGGATCCCACCTTCTAAGCTGTGTGGTCCATTCCGGGGACAGTCGTCCATCTGGGCCCAGATCCCTGAGTCTATTTCCAGCCTCCCTAAGACCATCCAGAACTTTATCTTTTTCCTGGGGACCCAGGCATTTGCTGTGCCCCTTCTGCTGATCTCTAGGTGAGGGGGCTCTGCTGCTTGCGTACGAGAGGAGGGGGCTGGGGACCTAAACTCTGGGGTCGGAAGAAAGGAGGGGCCTGGGGACGTGGACTCCTGGGTCTGAAGCGGAGTGGGTGTCCAGACCCCGGGTTTCTAGGGAGCCGTAGGAAGATATCCTAAGAGCGTTTGGAGAGTGGCTTTTATTCCTGTCTCCTTTAGCATTCTGATGGTGTATACACTGACACTGGCTAACTCATACGGACGCCTCATTTCTGAGCTCAAACGGCAGATAGAGACGGTGAGCCAGGCCGGATCCCTGGGAAGGGGTCTTGGGGAATATGGAAAGGGACATGTCTGTCTCACCGACTCTCTCTACCCTTTACCACAGGAGGCGCAAAATAAAGTCTTCCTAGCACAGCGTGCTGTGGCGCTAAGCTCCACCAACAGGGCTCTTTGACCTCCCCAGTCTGGCTCAGACTCTCACTTTCAGACCCAGACCTGCCTAGACCACGTCGTCTGTGAAATGAGAGAACTGGAGAAGAATGCACTTCCTTCCAGCCTTGGGTTTCTGAGATTTCCAGGGCTCTGAACACCCTGACTGTGATGGACCTTATTCTTGTATCAATAAACACAGCAGACTACTGTGCGCTCTTTGAAATTTGCGGGAGGCAAGCAAGGCTTCTGCGGGACACAGGTCAATGAAATGTATTGGCTATGTGAGGGCCTGACGGGGATTCCAGTTAATCAGATGTCACGTCCTGCGACTGCAAGTACACTTGTGATTGGCTCAAACCATTGATGCAAGGTGGTCGCTAGGCGACACCGAGCGTGATTAAGAAGGAAATGGGCATTTCAGCCAATCAGCTGTCGCTACAAACCCTGGGGGGCGTATCAGTCCAAGACCAATCCATGGCGAGACAGGAAGAGGGCGGGGCATCCTCTCGCCTATCGTAAGTGATACCTAGTCTGTGGAGGGCTACGGCGCCATGAACATCTTGCCGAAGAAGAGCTGGCACGTCCGGAATAAGGATAATGTCGCCCGCGTGCGGCGGGACGAGGCCCAGGCCCGAGAGGAGGAGAAAGAGCGTGAGCGGAGGGTACTGCTCGCACAGCAAGAGGTAAACTCTGAGAGCGGCCGGGCAGAGTGCCCAGGCCAGGCGCGCAGGCGCTCTGGAAGGGCCGGATGTGAGGTCGATGCACAGGCGCAGTGCGTCTCACGCGAAATTAGGTGCCGAGCACGCATGCAACCAAATAATAGTCACAGGGTGACACCCCTCGCTCTCGTTTTCCCCACTCGTGTTCTTTGTTTGGCCAGAGCGGTGCTTGGCACAGAGTAGGCGCTTACGAATAAAGGGACCCCTGGGCATATCAGGGAAACTCCGACTTTTTAGTTTGCCCAGTCTGTCGTGCGCTTGGGTGCTTGCCCCGCGCAGGACGCTTGACTGGTGAAATCCCTGCAACACCATTAGTTCTTAGAGGGCTGCTGCCAACCCCATAGTGCAGAGGAGATGGCTTCAGACAGGAATCCACAGCGAAGTGACAGGGAGACAAGCCAGCGCCGCTCCGTGGGGCAAGTCCTTTTTCTGACCCACCCCCCCTCCCAAAACGAAACAAAACAAACCAAACCAAACCAAACCAGACCAAACCACACGAGGGGGTCTGTAAAGCTCCTTCACCTGCTGGGTTTACGCAGTCACTCCATCTGATCTCAACCTCAGCACTGGCTGGGAGGTAATCTGGGCTTTTTGGATTCATGTTTTTCAGTAGAGATTGCAAATCGACTGGGGTTAGTGACTTGGAGCCCTGCCTGGAACACAGACTGCCTGTCCTAATACATGTTTTGGCTGCATTCATAGTCTTTATTGTGTCACCGTTCTGGTTTGCCATTTGAAAGGCAGCTTACAAATTCAGGTGTGGCCTCACTCCCTCACCTCTCCCCAGGCTGGGACTAGTGCCTCTTCTGGGCAGTGCCCTGCTCCCCTCCCCATAGCTCCTAGCACCATAGACTGTGATTCTCTATGGCCAGCACCAGATTCACTGTTCTTTGGGTCACATTTAGGTTATGAATGTTCTGCCTATAACTTCCTTTTCCCCCAGGCCCGCACAGAATTCCTAAGGAAGAAAGCCAGGCATCAGGACTCCCTACCTGAGCTCGAAGCAGCAAAGGCAGGAACGCCGAGTTCTTGCCCTGTGGACCTTTTTCGGGAGCTGCTGGAGGAAGGGAAAGGGGTGACCAGAGGCAACAAAGAGTATGAGGAAGAAAAGCGCCAAGAGAAAGTAAGCTGGCCTTGCCTACTTGATCAGTTGCCCGTGGATAGAGCTAGGACTAACAAGAGCATGGAGAACAGGTGGGGATTAAATGAGCTAATATAGACTCAGAGGAACCAGAACGTAGCACTCAAGGAGTGCTGGTTATTGCCATCCAGCCTGTGGGGGCTTGAAACGGACACTGGAGCAGTTCTGAGGCTGCAGGTACAGACCCCTCAGGTCTCCAGCCCGATGTCAGGACCCTGTAGGGAAGGGATTCAGGAAGCTGAAGGCACTTCGTAAAATGCAGTTCGGGTCCTGTCACCTGCACTCAGGGATTTCTCAATAGATTCTGCGTTTGCCCTCCTCCTGCCTGGCTTGCTATAAAAGATTATCTCCCCTAACAAGCCTGCCTGTGAACTCTGAAGCAGCCCCATCCCATCCTCATCTTCCTGTGCCAGTTATGAACCTACCAATTGTACTCCCAGTGCAGGAGACCCACTTGTGGTCTCGCATTCCTAGCACCTGGCAGAGTTGGCTGAATGACTGGTTCTGCCTCCCCAGCCGTGGGTGTTCCTATTGTCACATCCAGGGCCCACTAAGGGGAGACACTTGACATTCTCTCCCATATTTCCTGTCCCCTCAGGAGAGGCAGGAGAAGGCTCTGGGTATCCTGACATACTTGGGCCAGACTGCAGCAGAAGCCCAGACTCGGCCCCCTTGGTACCAGCTCCCTCCGAGGCGAGGGCCCCCCCCATCGGGCCCAGGACCGGATGTGAACATCAAGAACCGCTTGGACCCTCTGCGGGAGATGCAGAAGCATTTGGGGAAGAGAAGGCACAGTGGCGATGATGGTGGTTGCAGTAGAAAGGAAAAGGAGGGGTCTGAGAAACGGCCCAAAGAGTGAGGAACGGGTCGTGTGGGCACTGGGTCAGGGGCTGCCTGGGCAGACATGGTTCTCAGAGATCCTGAGCCCTTCGGGAGGTCTATAAGTTTAAGGCTGTTTTCCTAACACTACTTAGCTCTCAGGCTTCTCCACTATGCAGTGGTTTCGGAGAGGGTGCCTCTGCTTTGATGGTTAGTAGGACATAAACCTGTTCTCAAGAATTATTTTCATTTTTACCATGCTGAATGTTTGTAGATAAAACGCACAACACCATAGCTTTCTGGGGTCCTGGAGCTTTGAGACCAGAGTTTGAGAACAGTGAGGTTAGAGTAAAAGCAGGTCAGTGTCCCTAGGATGCCCAACCTGAGTATACTGTGGGAGTACTGGCCAGCCTCCTACAGCAAGGGAAACTGAGGCGCCCAGTGTGTGCTCAGTGGCACAAAGCTGATTTTTTGACATGAAGTGGCACCTGACTGGAAAGGCTGGGGAGGCCCAGATTTTTGCCTATGGCTTCCAGGTTTCATGGGTTCATGTGCGAGGCCAGGAACTTGTTACAGGCTGGGGTAGGAGCCAGGTGGTAACTCCCTGTAGGAGGTGGCTTGTGCCTCTTAGAGCTGACAGCTTTCCAACCTGCCTCTTCTCTCACAGACCCCCATCCCTGGATCAGCTCCGGGCTGACCGTCTCCGGCGGGAAGCGGCTGAGAGGGCACGGGCAGAAGCCCTGCTGGCCCGTGTCCGAGGTGGGGTGATGGCGCCCGAGGAGCAGCAGCCAGAGGAGGAGGCGGACGACCGGCGAAGGCGGTACAACTCCCAGTTCAACCCCCAGCTGGCCCGGCGTTCCCGCTGGCAGGAACCCCCTCTTGCTCACTGACTCCTGACAGTACAGTAGAGGCTGCTACCGCCAGCCGTCATATAAAACTATTTATTCATAAATATTTTCCAAAATGAAAATAGGTTTACCAAAAAATGTCCCTCACTGGGGAGGGGAGGAGGGGGCAGCCCTCGCCCCCGGGGCCCCTAGGGTGGGGCTGAGAGGAAGAGAAAATCTCCCAGCCCCCTCCCTGCTTCCTGGGGAACCGGGGCTGCCCTGTGGCTTCCCCATCTTCCAGGGCAGGGCCCCCACCTGGGCAGGGGATCAGCATGCGGGGGGAGGGGAGGGGGTGGGAGGGGCTAGTGTCACTGGAGGTCCCGGTCCTCCAGGTAGCGGTACTCAAAGGTGAAGCCTTCCTTCTTCCGCTGGCCCCACTTCTCGTAGTCAAAGTAGATGTAGGTGCCCTGGCCGGGGGAGAAGGTGGTCAGTGAGTGGATGGAGAGCTGGGCCAGAACGACGGACCAAGGGGACTATTCTTAGGGCCACAGACACACCAGACACCTGGCCTGTGCAGCTGGCCCCCTCAACCCTGGCCAATGGCCTTCTCAGGAAGGGCCATCACACCTGCTTCAGAGGAAACATGCTGCAGAGCAGCCTCACGCCAGAGCCTGGCCTCGGCCCTGGTGGTGGGCATGTTTGCCAAGTCTTACTACTGCACAGGATGGCGTGGCTTTAGGGCACACTTGGGCGCAGAGCAGTGGTATATGTCCCAGCATGTAGCCTCTACAAACCCCTTGAGGCCACTATCCTGTCCTAAAGATGGAAAAGGCCGAGTCCACGGGACAGATGTTTTCCAGGCGACAGTGGTAGTGGTGTGGGAATTTCTGAAGGAGTGATTTCTGGAAATACACTAACTTGACTGATTACTTTGGACCAAACCAGGAGAGAACAGGAAGGCTACAGTGTCAGAGAAGGTACAGTGGGGTTGGGGCTGGGTTCAAAGAACCTGGAAGAACCAAGGGGAGGGGACTGAATTCTCTGAGGACAATACCTTGTTCAGTACTTGGAATTAGGCAAATATTTGGTGGAAAAAGTACTATGGAACCAATTAAAAAGTTATTTCAAACAAAATACAATATGCCTGTGACATATGTAGAAGCACCATGGAGTACTTACGTGTTAACTCATTTAATGGTCACAACTGCGTAAGGTGGGTCCTGTTACCCCGTTTTTACAGATAAAGGAAGTGGAGACAGAGGTTCAAGTAACTTGCCCACGGCCGCCCAGCTAGATCTGGGCCCAAACCCAGGTAGTCTCTGGAGTGGTTCTGAGAAGTGGGAGGTTCCAATCAATTAATTGGAACTGGAAAAGGTTGTTTAAACAATGGTTTCCCTGTTTGTATTTGCTGAGTATTGGGGACATTGGGGAAGGAGACTGTCAAGGTCCCTCTTCTATGTGGTGTCAGGTGGGAAACCCCACCTATCCCACACACCCTACCATGACCAAGAGGCCCCTCTGAAAAAGGGACATGCACGCTAGGACCTAAGGGATGACTAGGAGCTGGCTGAATGAAGAGTGACAGGCCAGTGTCCCAAACAGAGCTGGCCAAAAGTGGTGCTAAAAGGAGAATGGACCAGCAGGGGTGTGGGCCCACAGGGCGCAGGGCGGGGTCTCACCTGCTCGAACTCGTCAGTGATGGTCTTGGGCTCCTCGTGCCTCTGGAACCACATCATATACTTGGTGTGGAACCGCCACGACTGCTTCTTCAGGGCCTTGGCCGCAAGGTACTGTGCCTTAGTGCCCTGCGGGGGAGGGTGGAGTGGGGATTAGCGGGTACCCAAATTGGGAGGGGCAAGGGGGACAGTGTGGGGCATCAGGGCTGACCCCAGGCTCAGCCACAGACCAAGGTGGGGCTGGATACTCCACTGGAGACGGGTGGGACATAAGACATACCAGTGCTGGTCAGAAGGACAATGAAACAGGAGGTGGAAAATGCTTCCAAAGAAGCTTTGAGAAGAGAAACTAATGCACATGAGGGCTGAGGATACTTAGGAAGGTCCCCAGGGTGGGATGAGTGGGGAGGTCATCTGTGGCACCCCGGTGTCACAATGAGGCTGCATGGGTCCCCGGTGGTCTCCAGGGAAGCCTGAGACTCAACTGGGGACGGGTACCAGAAGTGGGTAACCTAGCCCTCAGCCTCAGCAGTCTCGACAACCCCTGCGCTCAGTGGGGACGAGAACAGGTTTAGTCTGGGAGACCCGGGACTGGGGGATAGGGAGGGGTATGGTCCCGGTGGCCGCAGTGGGGCACCCACCTCACCCCTGCAGCCCGAGAGGGACGGAGGCAGTGGTGGCGACGCCGGGGGCCCCAAGCTGCCCTGGGGCCCTGCTGTACCTCCAGATAGTAGAAGATGAAGAAGAGGGTCTCAGTGGACAGGCGCTGGTAGAACTCCACAGTGTCTGAGTGCGGGGGAGGCATCTGGTGGTGGTAGGGGGGCGTCGGGCAGGGGTTCCGGGGCAGGTACTGCCTGTAGGGAGCACAGCATTAGTACCGCCCACACGGTCCTGAGGGTGAGTTTGACCTTCCCCTCCCTGGGGAAGGTCGCCGCTGGGTCTGTGGGAGCTTTGCAGTCACCTGATCAGCCCAACAGTGGACTCCTAGGTCCCCACCTACTGTGGGGGCCCAAACTGGGTTCCCAGCAAGGTCCATGTAGTCTCAGGACCGGACACCAGATTCCCAGCCGCAGATTCGGGTCCCACCATTCCTGGGGCCCCTCACCTGATGCGCTCAGAGTCTGAGGGGTGAGGCATGTGGTGCCAGGCGGCCTCTTCCATGGCCTGCTGGTAGAGCTGCTCCTTGGTGAGAGGCACCGGCCCCAGCGGACACACCCCCAGTGACAATGGTATGTTCACCTCCGACAGCTGCAGGGGCGGCTGGGCCGAGGCTGGAGGGGCTGAGGTGTTGCTGATGATGATGTCTGTGAGGACGGCAAGGTCGAGCCCCTGGGTGAGGCTGGGGCGGAGCAGGGCCTTCCTCGCTGGGCTGTCCCCACCACACAGGACCCTCACCTCTCTCGGTCAGGTGCAGCGTTGGCACTGGATCCTCGATGCCGGAGCTGATGGCTGCCCGCTCTGCCATGGACTTCAGAGAGCTCAGAGGCTCGGGGGCCTAGGGTGGAAAGAGGTTCCTGGCCTCAGGCTCTGGTCGGAGGGCTGCGGAGGGTACTCCAAGGTCCAGGCATTAGCCTGCTCTGGCCGGAAAGCACCTAAGCCTCGGCTGTTAGTTTAAGACAGTGTTCCTGGCACCCTAACCGGGGGAAACGACATGGATGCAGCCACTCTGGCATCCAATAAGCATGGGCCTGGCTGTGCAATGCTGTGCACAGGTGTTGCAGACACACTACAGAAAGTGACAGACTGAAAAAGACATAGAACACTGGCTCCCGTCACAGCTCACAGGCTCATACACTGCTCTGCATGCACCCAGCCTCCATCCTGCATCTGGATCTCTCTCCCTCCACCCTGTGTCCACCTGTCCACCCACATCTTCTGCCCCTTCCTGCAGAATTGTGCACACGCCGTGCACCTCCTGTTCCCGCACCTCTCCGCCCCAGTGGTCTCTTGGCTGGGACCTCCAGAGCGCTCTGTGTGGACTACTCCACTTTCCAAGCAGTCTGTCACATGTGGTGACTTCCGTGTTCACAGAAGGCAGCGCAGGGAGTTGGACCCGGACAGTCGGGCATGCCTGCTGCCCCTAGTGGAGCCAAGGTCAACAAGCACTGGCCCAGGAAGTCAGCCCCACATCCTGCTAATGCCATTTTAGACCATGGCAAGCAGAACCCCCTGCCCTCTCCAGTGACACCCCACCATCTGGTCAAGCCGCCAGACTATACCCTCTCCTGTAGTGTATACCACTTTCCTCTTTGGTGAACCCCACTCAGCTTTCTGCCACCCAACATCAGCCCCTCTCCTAGAACTCCAACAAGGAGACCCCCTTCTTCCCCATCAGCCATTTCTGTCCCATCCAGGTCCCAGCTGAGACACCACCCCCAGGAGGCCTTGCGGGGCGTCTCCACAGGATAAGTCAGATGCACCAAGTGGGGCCATGATGCCTCTGCCCAGCCCTGCATGGACACGCCCGGCCAGTGCGCTCTGCTCCCTTGCACGGAAGGCAGGAACTAGGTGCTTTCACTCGCCAGTGTGGCCCAAAGCAGACAGCAGCAAGTGTTCCATCAACTCAGTTTCTCGAGGAGACAGAACAGTAAGCCAGATAGTGGTTTGTGTGAATGAAGTACAATATGTCTTAAGAGGAGAAATGGAGACAAGACAGAGGGCTAGAGGGAGATGGTAGAAATCGCCCGGAGAGCAGACAGTAGTAAGCCAGGACCAGCAGAAGCCAGTGGAGACCAGGAGAGGATGGGGGCCAGGGGGAGGCGGGACATGGCGACAAGGTGAGGATGTGGGTGGTAAGAAAACACCCAGAGAGAGAATGTGCCTAGAGGAGAAAGAACCAATGATAGAGTGTGAGGGGTAGAGATGGGGGTGGTAACATGCATGAAGTAGGGGACAGTGGACAGCTAGGGCAAAGGTGGCAGGGGCAGGACACAGACAGGCTCTGCACCCACCTTGATTTCTGGGGCAGTGCTGAACTGCGGGGGTCCATTGAGCAAGGCACCACCTGCCTTGGCTTCGCTGAAGCTGGGCGTCGGGGAGCTGGGAGGGTTCACAGGAAGTGGCACCAAGAGGCTGGGTCCCCCAGCGTTGTTCCCTGAGCCTGGGGTCACACCCCCAGAGCTTGCTGGGGCAGCTGCACTGGGTTCCTTCCTGAAAAGTGGACAAGAGGAGGGAACTCAGAGGATGGTCCCCAAGGGTGAGATGGGCAGGAAGGCCTGGGTGATCAAGGGCAGGAATCAAAAAGGGAAAAGACCCAGCAGTTGGGACCCAAGAAGGGGAGGCTGAGGGGTACGGATGAGAAGAAAAGGCCCTCTGGGCAGAAGGGAAGGACTGAAAGGCAGGATGAAGGCTCTCAGGATGCTCTGTGTGGCCAAAGCACACTAAGCAACAGGTGAACCTTCTGGAATAGCCCGTGAGGACGGTGTGAGAGCCGGTGTTCCAACCACATGCAGGATGCCTTGGGCAGATGCCCCCTGGAGAGCACACCCAGAGCCTAGGACTGAGATGGCCAGGAGAGCCCACCCAGAGCCTAGGACTGAGATGGCCGGGAGTAGGTTTCCCACCTAAGGGGGCTGAGCACTCTCGTGGGGCATTATTTTGGGCACAACGGGGACCCAGTGAGAGGGTCCAATCTGAGAGCTGGAGGGTGAGGGGGAAAGGAAGGAGGACTTGGGGGCTTTCACTTTGAACAGCAGACAAGGAGCACCCTGATGGAGTCAGGTGGCCCTGGGACAGGAACAGAAAATGGGGGATGGGGGCCAAACGAGTTCCCCAGGAAAGGGGAAGTCAGTGCCCGACAGTGTATGGGGCTCTGAGAACTACCCCACTAGATGAAGAATGCTTCAGAACATTCCAAAGGGCAAAGTTGGGGGGCATGTAGTGTCCCAGAGAGAAAGAAGAGAGAAACAGCTCGTGGGGATGTCTCAAAGGGCAAGGGCAGGGCCTGTGTCTGCAAGATGTGGTGACAGTGGGGGTGGCCCCGTGCCTGTTTGTGCCAGAAGGCTGTCTGTCCCCAACCCTGCCGGAGGCCGGACACTCACGAGGTGCTGGGGGGTGGGTTGTGGGGGCCAGATGGGGGTCCCAGAGCCTGGCTGCTAGCATTGTTGCCCCCACTGCTGCTGAGAGCCACCTCTGCTGGGCTGTCTGCCACGACTGAGCTGTAACCTGAGGGGAGGAGGAAGGGATGAAAAGGGGCCACCAGCAGCTACCTGAGGAACCCTCCCAACTCTTAGCACCCTGCTTACTGGTGGCACCATTCTGCTTGCTGGCACCTCCACCTCCACTGCTGTTACTGCTGCTGCTGCCTGCACCACCTCCCCCGCCGGGCTGGACGCTGGGAGGCCGAGGCTGGGCAGCACTGGGCCCACTGGGGGCTGGTGGGGCCACAGCCTGGGCGTAGGGGGCAGGGGTGCCCGAGTTGTGGCTGGGAGCTGGGCTGGCCTTGGGGCCCAGGGCACTTGGGGGTGCTGCTGGGGCAGGGGCCCCATTATTGCCAGAGGTGGTGCTCAGGGCAGAGGCAGCAGGCGGGGGGCCAGGCGGGTAGCTGGGCGGCACAGCTGGGGACTGAGGGTGCTGGTTGCTGTGGACGGGCTTGGAGCCATTTTTGGCGGGAGACTGCAGGTGGGAGAGAGAAGAGTCAGGATCCAGTGGGCCAGTACGTCAGCCAAGCCTCCCGCCCATCTCCCCACGGACCTGGGTAACCATATCCTTGTGGCTTAAATTGCCACCTTCATGCTTAAAACACAGATGCATTCCTAGCCCACACCTCGTGTCCCACATCCTGCCTGCACATCTGTCCATGATGGCCCCCAGACACAGGACTCTGACAGAGCCTGGATGTCAGTGAGAGAAACCCTATGTCCGATGACAGGGGAGCAGTGGGAAACACTAACTGTCCTCAGGACCAGATTGGCTGGAACCAGCTGAGTCCAAAAGAAGGATAAAAAAGCTGGAAACCACACAGTATTTCTGAACAACACTTACTGGGTCACCAAAGCAACTCATGCGGTGTTAACAATCAATATCCCAGAAAGCAGAGATTGGTGATGTACCCGTGGCACCCCTCCACAGCTGGGCTGCTGGCAATCATTCTTGGCCTCGTCAGTCTGCCATCTACATGCCCCACAGCACCTCACACTCACTACGCATCCAGCGGGACTCATGGCCAACTCCTCCTGGCGCCTTGCCTGCTCACCCGGGTCCCACACTTGCCTCAGGGACTCTGCTGGCCCTCCTGTCAGCCCATAAAGGAACTTTGGGTCTGTCCCGCTGCTGCCTAAGGACCCTGTCTAGAGTGGTGTCCCCACAGGGCATCCCATCCTGGGAGGTGCTGACCACTCACAAGCTCCCTAGCAGCCAAGCCAGTCTCACAAGTGCTTGTCTCAGACTTTCACATGCACGTCATGGCACAGCCAAGGCCCAGAGACCTCGTTCCACAGAAGACACCTGTCTGACCTTTGATATCTCAGGTCCCAAGCTTGCTGGAGCCTTTCAGAGTGGGTGCATGGTCTGGGCCCTCAGCCCAACAACCCAAGGTCCTGTGTTCATAGTCAGCACTGCACACCTGGCCAGGCTCACCTCGCAACACTTCCAGGCATTCAAGCAGGACTTGCCTGTTACCTGCCACTGCCTTGCCCAGAAATGCCCTCCCTTCCCTTCTGGGTGGGCTTAAGTCTCCCTCTGAGCAGAAGGCAGACATGACCCCCTCCCAGAGGAGCTGCCCTCTGCAATTGCCTCAGCCAGGCGGGTGCCCAGGGCCACAGCACCAGTGAGTCACCTATCTGCCTGCCCCTCAGATCTCCCTCAGGGCAGCAGTACCTTCTGACCTGCTGGTCATACTCAGGCCTCAGCAAACCCTTGGGAACCAGAGAACAATGAGTGACACGCCCATCAGTGTCATGTCCACTGGACTCACTTGGCTGACTTCACTATCTGTTGAGCGTCCTCTCTTCTTGTCATCTTCAGAGTTTTCCTGAGGTGGAAGACGCACAATCAGAAACCTGTGTGACCCCCTCAGGCCCCGAAGAACACCAGTCTTTGAACATCCCAGGGGCCTGGACCCAACTGATCATCCAGCCCCGGAGCGCCCCAGTATCCGTGACCTTAATGTTGCTGGGAACCTATCAGAACCCACCCAGGTCATCTTCAGGAAGCCAGCACCACCCGCCAGCTCCCTTATGGAGCCCAGCCCAGCCCCCCAACCTGCACACCCGAGACCCTCATGGGGCTCCCTGGCCTCACCGTGGTGCAGTTGGCCGGGCTAGGCGGGATAGGTGAGCTGGAGGTGGTGGAGGTGGGCGTGCTGCTTGACTGGTTGAAGACCTCGTCCTCCATGTGACTGTGGCTGGGAGGGGAGGTGGCGGCCAGCGCCTGTGCTGTGGGGGGGAGGGGCGCTGAGCTGGCTGGGGCGCTCCTGCCCGACCCCCACCGCCCTGCGCTAGCAGGTCACCCCTGGGCCTCACGAATGTCCTCGAGGTCCAGGTCGTCGTAGAGAAACTCATTCTCCTCAAAGTCAGGGTCCTGGGAGGAGTCAACATAGTACTCAACGTCGTCCTTGATCTTGCGGATGGCGTCCACCAGGATGGAGTCATTGTCCAGCATGCGCAGAATGGTCTCTAGCATGCGCACATGGTAGCGATGCTTTTCAATGTGCCGCTTCAGGCCCTCAATCCGGTCCTGCTTCTGCTGGGGAGCCCAGGGCCAGGCTCAGGGGCTGCCAGGCACTGCCCCAGCCCCTCCAGCTCCCCACAGAAACTGTCCCCAGTCCCTGATCAGCATGGGACCCTATGGAGTCTGCCCACCCTCTGACCCCTCAAAGATCCCACAGCTTCCCCAAGACATCCTTGCAAACCTTGAGAGGACTCAGGGATCCCTGTGCCTCCAAACCCGACCCCTATGTGCGCCCTACCTTATACCTCTGCGAAGACCCTTACCAGCTCTGACTACCTTCAGGGGTACAGAAGCACCAGCCCCCATCTGGCTCTGACATAATAATGGTAATCCCTACTCAAGGGAGCTTGTGGTTTATAATCATGACCACCCTTGCCACCACCCCCTGGCCTAGCCATGTCCCCCTAAGGAGCCCAGATTCTGAAGCCTGGCTCCAAGGCTCTCTGGGTGCCTGCTCCTCCCCAAGGCTTCAATTCCCTCCCCCTAATCCAAGTTCCAAAGATTCTCTCTGCAAGAACCTATTACATGGTCACATGTCACATAATAGGAGGGACATGTCCTGAGAGGTACGTCGTTCGGTGTGGGTGAACACCACAGGCGCATGTACAGAAACCCAGATAACACAGCCCACTACACACCTAGGCTCCATGGTACAGCCCATCTCCTGGGCTGCCAGGATGTAAAACAAGTACTGTACTCAGTACCATGGGCAACTGTAACACCGTGAGAAACAGTCGTATATCTAAATGTATCTAAATGTAAAATGCACAGAAAAATATGGTGCAAAAAATGTGTATGTGCACACCTGCATGTGTTGAAGGAATAGGACTCTGGACAGAGATTAGTAGACATCAGGAGGAAAGGAAGAGAAAGGAGAGAAAATAGAAGAGTAAAGATTGAAAGGGACCAAAGATACAGCGAGGGGGAGGGGACAGTAGAGAGATAGAAAGAGAAAAGGGGGGAAAGGTGAGGAGAAGTGAGTATGCACTCTAATGTGTGTGCCTGTGTGCAGGGGCAGGCTCCTGGTCCCCCTCCTCCCTCACATCCAGTGCCCTAGCTGTAGGGGCTCAGGGCAGGTGGACAGCAGGCTGAGCCACCGCTCCTTCTACGTAACTAGCCCCCTCTTCTTAAACCACCCAGAGCCAGTGGGGAAATCGGCACTATCGTCACTGCCAGTGCCAGGCTTTCATCACAGACACACTTTTTGTAACCTATTAAAGTCTCAAATGACCACTATCATATATTTCGGTCTGTCATTGACCAAAACATTATTCAGCAGACTAAATCTCCCCTCTGAGCCCCTGGTCCCCAGACCCAGGTCTCAGACACTCATCCCTGGCACACCTCCCACTACCCAGGCCATGCTCCACCTACCAGCTTCGCAAACCCCAGTCCCGTTTCCTGTATTTCCTGTACCAACAAGAAGAAATGATCTGCATCCCTGTGAGCTCACATCCTACAATTCCAGGTTTCTGGAATCTGGGCCCCTAGCATCGGGCTTGGTCCCTTAGAAGCCAAATGAACCACTTCTTTGTGTCCCACCTTGTTCATACCCACTGTCCTCTCCTTAGTACCTGGACCCTGCAAGTGCTACAAGGCTACAGCTTCAGCTTCTGGACCTCCCAACCCAGGTGTCAGCTCTCACAAACGTCCTGCAACCCAGGCCAAACATGGCACCTTCCCCTAAACTGCCCCTCTTCCCGACAGCCCCACTGTTCACCCTAATGCACAGGCCATTCACCTTTTCTCTGAGCCCCAGCCAGCAGCTCGGCATCCCAATCCCACCTCTTGACCCCTAACCCCAGCTAGCCCCGTCTGCCTAGGAGGCCAGACCCCAACTCCTACAGGCTGAACAGTTGGCCTTTCCTACCCACCAGCCAGCCACTCCCATGTCATGGGTGCCACCACACTCACGTCCTTGTCGCCCTTCTTCTTGCGTGTTTGCACCGACAGAGATTCCACTTCACTTTCAAACTGGTCCACCTGCATGTTCAGGGTGTCGATGGTGGTCTGGGCAAGAAGACAGGGAGCGGGTGGTCACCAGAGTCCCCTGGATGCCTGGGGTTACTTCCTCTCCTCTGTCCAACTCACCGTGAGCCACTGGCCAACCTCCTCCTTCTCCTTCTGGGCGGGGTCCACCTTCTGCGCCAGGCCCAGGCCCTCCTTGCTGTAGGCTTTGGTTTTGGTCTCTCGCTCCACAACTTTGAATCGCTCCATTTGCTGTAGAGAGAACAGTTGCCAGGGGCCCAGCCCACCGTCCCTCCCTTCCCTGGGTATGCGGCCCCCAGGACTGGCCATCTGCCCAGCTCAGGCTCTGGGCTCCTACCGTCTCAATGAGCTTGCGGTTATCTATGAGCTGCCTCTTATCCTTGATCTCGTTGGAAGCCACCCATGTCTTGATCTGGTCCCTCAGCCGCTGCAGGAGGGAGAAGCCAGCCCATGAGACTGTATGAGGACCCACGCCGAGGACCCAGTCCATCCTTTCCCTGGAACCCAAGTGTCCACTCTTCCCGTTCCTGCCCTCAGGACATAGGTGTCCAGGCCCCCAGCCCCCTCACTTGAAGCTTCTTAATCTCCTTCTTCAGGTCAGCTTCATACTTTTCCTTCTGGTTCGCGTTGGCAGCATTGTGGAGCTGAGGGATGGGGAATCCAGGCATCAGTGGGACTGGCTGCCCCAGTGCCCCCTCATCTTTCTCTGTGTGCTAGGGATACCACTCCCCAGTCTATCTCAGAGCTGCTTCTCTGAGGTCTTCAGCATCCCCTCTCCCTGGTCAACAACACCAGAGACCCTGAACCTCTTCCTGTGCTCCCCCGACCAGAAACTCAGATTTTCAAGGCCCAACCCCTATACCTTCTGCCAAATATCTTCGAACTGCTCGACGCCCTCGGACACCTTCTTGAGGCAGCGATCAATCTCACCTGGTCGGGGAGGGAGGCAGTTAGCGCTCTGCTAAGGCAGCAGGCACCCAAAGTGTTCTGAGGTGAGCAAGCACATGGCCCCATGGGCAGCAGGCAGTCACTGAGTACCTTGGAGTTTGCGCTTGTCCGCCATCTTCCCTGACCTACAGATGCGCTCTCTTCATACTCTCCTGGAGACGGAGGCTGCTGGGGGAGTGGGAAGGAATGCACATTTATTCCGTGGCTGCCCAACCCAGAGACATGGATGAGGCTGCAACAGTGGGGTGCACAGGACAATAAAGGGAACACCCATTTACTACCTGAAGACAAAGACCTGATCTTGGCACAAGAACACTCTGGAAGATTGCTAAACCGAGAAATATATACACTCATATACTTTTGACCCAGAAAATGGACAACTCCTAAAGCATGGAGCACCTTTTCCCCAGATGACATTCAAAAAAAGGATTTTCCAGAACAGGAAGCAGTCACGCAGCACATAGCCGACTCCCATGGATGAAGGCATGAGACCTGGAGACCTCCCTTCCCACTGAGGGGTCAGGGATACAGATGACTAAATATGAATACCAGGAGGAGTTACCCCTTAGTTGAGTCAGGAGACAGAGCAAATGCACCTCACAGACAAGGGCCTGATACTGTACGTGTATGAGCTATAAGGGATGCGAGGAGGTCAAGGACAGGGACACCTGGAACCACAAAGAGCCAAAACCACCCACACCAATGGGGCCGGGTCCCAAGTAGAAGAGACCCTTAGGGCAAGGAGATGTTTTAGAATCCTTAAACCAAAGGAGGTAACTCTTTTAAGCCTGAGAGAGTGGAGGCTTGTGAGTAGAGAGGGGTTGGCGCGGGGGGGGGGGCGGGTGGCAGGGAGACTAAGGAGGGTGACAGGGTGGAAGGGGACCTTTGCTGTGAGCGAGCTATCTGTGCACACAAAGAAAATACGTGACAAAGTGCCAGTAACATAGACTCAGGGAAAGAGACTGGCAGGGCAAGTGCCAGTTATATACAACTCAGAGGTCACTGAGTCACCAGGAGTTTTGTCTGGGAGAGGCTGAACCTTAGGGCCCGACATTGGGACCAGAGGTGACAGAGCTCTAGGAGGGAGGGTCACACCAAGAGACTGCTGTGCTGCCAGGGTCAGGACACCTGCTGGAGCGCACGGCCCTGATCAGGGCTCCCACTGCACAGGCCAATCAGTAGAAGCCCTATGGCGGGGACTGAGCCTCAACCTGAGAGGAGTCATGCCGACAGGGTCCGCACCCATGTGGAGGGCACGTCTCAGGAACAGTCCTATCCCACAGAACTGTCTGCAATGGCAGAAATGTTTCTGGGCTATCTGTGACACCAAACACTTGAGATGTGGCTAGGGCAACGGAAGAACGGAATTTTTCCTTTGTATTTTCACTAGTTGAAATTTAAATCACGCATGGCCAGCAGCTATGGGTGGGACAGTATACCAGAGAGCACACTGGACCAGAAGCCCATAGAGATGGGGTAGGTTCCCCAATCTCAGGGAGGCTGTGCTAGCCCCTCCACAGGGACGCATTCCACACAGCCGCAGAGGGTATGGCACCTTGGATTAGGTTTCAGGGAGCATAAACCTCTGCAAAGGGCCAAGCAGGAGAACTGGCAGCACCCTCAGCCCAGGGGCAGCTGACACACCAGTGGGGCCCAAGGCCAACCTAAGGGATATCCCAGTTCTATTAAGACGGAGCGGGTAGAAAGAGCCCCAGGAGATGGCTGCACAGAGGGGACTCACACCACTAAGTGTGCACACCAGGGCCCAGCCCCCAATACTGAGGTTGCAGGGGTAAGTCTTAGCTCCAACACCCTGATCCAGAAAAGGCACCTTACTGCCTGGGGCAGGGTGGCAGAACAGGGACGCTACACAACAGCGTGTGCTCCCTGCCTCCACCCCAGGAGCCCAAAGCAGGGGCAGGGGCTCCAGCCAAGAGAGGATGCCCAGTTCACACATCTAAACAAGGCACTGCACTCCTTAAAGAGGGGATGCCCTCTCCAAGTCCCTACACTGAGAGGTCAAGAAGCCTGGCCTAGGGGAGCAGTTGATACCCCCAGAGAGGAGGACAGCCTGGCAGTCCTGAAGGAGATGGAAGCAAGGCACCAAGGGAACGAGAGCCCTAGCCCAGGGAGGGCATGCCTGACCTGGGAGGCAGCTCCTCCAGAGAAGGGTGGGTGGCTCAGGGTACTTGCACCTGAGAAGCTGGGCACTGTGGTAGGTAGAAGCCTTGGCTGCAGAGGCGGCAACACCCTCCACAGAAAAGCCCCGTTGAGAGGGAGAGAGGGCCTCACCTTAGATCCCCCAGCAAAGGACCAGAGGAAAAGGGAGCTGGAGTTTGAGTCTTGAAGTGGAGATACTACAACAGAAGAACCCTGTTGAAACCCTGGGTGGGGGGCAGGAGGAAGTAGGGGGCCATGGGCCCACGCCCAGGCAGGTGGGCAGCTAAAGCACAATAGAGCCTGCATCTCACCAAGAGAGGTCTCACTGTCTGGGAGCCTTGGTCCAGGAGACTTAACCGCAAGAAGTCCCCTATCTAGAAAGAAGGCACACCCCACAAGAAAGGAGTCCACAATGGACTGAGGGCAAGGAGGTAGGGGAGGGGGGTGAGCAGTATGCCTGACCCACAGGAGCCCACAGCCATGAAATGAGGGTCCAAACCAGTGAGACCTGGTGAGAAGGGCAGGAGGCCAAGTCCCGGGCAATGTAGGCCAAACGGCCCCTAATCCTGGGGCTGTCACATGCCCACATGAAGAGACCATGCACCGCTGGTGAGAAGTAGAAGGCAACACTAGCCTGGGAGGCCGCTGCCACTGCCACACAGGACCTAGGCATCCAGAAGGTGGCTGTGGTAGGTCCTGGGGCAGAGGTGGCCCTCTCTCCACTGGGAGGCCCACACCAGGAGTGGGGCACTGAGAACCTCACCTCAGAAAAGGCACAGCACAGGAGCCTTCAGCCTTAGGGAAGGTGACAATAGTGGGGTCTCTCCTTCAAGTCTCAGGTGCCTCCCATTCAACAGCAAAGAGCCTGTGCCTCAGGGACTGGGCAGAGGTGTCATTCCTGGACTAAGACATCACCAGGGGGCAGAAGCACTAGTCCCAGGCACCCACACCTGAGGGGGTCTCAGCCTTACAAGAGGGACACACATACAGGGACCGGTACCAAACTCCAAAGAAGGTTCCTTACTCAGAAGAGAGCACAGCACGGCGCCCTTGCCTCAGAGCACAGGAACCTTGGCCCTGGGAGGCTCAGCCTCCTGGGGGTTCCTATAGGGTGGGTGCGAGCCCTGGCTCACTACTGTGGACACCAAAAGGGCTCTTTAGTGCTGGAAGTTATGCGGCTGCAGCAAGGAACCTGACACAGCAAGAGCCCTGACACAGATACCAAAGGGTGCCCCTGCCTCCTGGGAAGAGTGCATCCCAATAAAAGAACTGATGTGAATTGGGACAGAAACCTCAGACCCAGGGAAGTGACAGCCTCTACGGTGAGGGTAATGAAAAAAGGTGTCAAAAAAACAGTACCAAAAGGACAGGAGCATTAACTAACCTTGGGGGAGGTGGCAGCCACTGAACTGAAAGACAGGTACTACTTAGAGAGAGTTTGCACCGTCCACAACAGGGGATCCTTAACACAGAGAAAGTGGGAGCTTCCGAGGTGTCATTGAGACAGGACCACCTGAGACTCAGGGGAGGTAAACAGCACCCCCCCCACCGACCCATGGGGAGAGTGACACCAAAGGCAGATGGGCTGGATCCAGGGGCGCTCCCAGACACAAAGCCAGAGGCTGACACCCAAAGTAAGAGCTAGGGCCTAAAGCAGATGACACTGGGGCCAATCCTGACTACCCCAAGAACGGTGACACTGGGGCCAGTCCAGATAACCCTAGAGGAGTGACACTGGGGCTAGTCCTGACTCCCCCGGAGGTGTGACACTGGGGCCAGCCGACTCCCCCGGAAGGGTGACACTGGGGCCAGTTCTGACTCCCCTGGAAAGGGAGGCCAGGGCTGCGGCAGCCTCAAACCACCGTGGCGTTTTACTATGAGGAAAAGCTGCGTACGAAGCAGTGCTAAACTCTGACTGAGGCTCCAACTGAAAAAGTGGGGTCCTCAATCCAGGGGGTCATCCCCACCGCATCCCCGAAGAGGAGAGGTGGCACCCGCGCTGGGGGGAAGCGGCCCCGGGAGAGGTGACCCCACCTCGCACAAAGGTGTCAGTCCTGAGGAGCTCGCAGGCCCGCCCAGAGGCCACCTCCCGCAGAAGGGACGGCTGCGGGAGGGCGGGCACCTGAGCCCCGGGGAGCCCGCATCCACACGACGAGGAGCCGACGCCGACGCGGAGGGGGCGGAACCTCGCAGCCTGCGGGGCCGGGGTCGCGGGAGGACCCCGGGCGACGCCTAAGGGCGCGGAGCAAGGAGCTGGAGCAGCAGGAGGAGGGGGCCGCGCAAGGCCAGGACGGTGGACGCCGGGGCCGATCTGCCGGGAGGCCGCGCTGGGGACCGGGGGCAGCCATGTCGCGACAGGAGGCGGCGTCGCAGGGACGGCGGCCAATGGCGCCGGGGGAGGAGGGGAAGGGGTCCGGCCCAGTCGAGCCTGACGCTCTCACCACAGGAGCTGGCGCCGCCGCTGAGGAGCGTATCGCGATAGACAGGGGAGGCGAGCGCCCACCGCCTTTTTCTCGCGCCCCGGGCCCGGGCGCTATCGCGATAGCGGCACGAAGCGGAAGTAGGCTAGGGGGAAATGGACCCGGGGTTGTTCTGACGACAGGGTCGGGCTCAAGGGAGGCCGCGGCGTCTGCCGATGGCTCCGCGGAAGCTGACGGGCCCAGTCCAAGATGGCGGCGGCGGAGGAGGCCTCCCCTCCTCTCGTCTCGACTCTGGCGCCGACCCGCCCCGAAGCCCCAAATATAGGCCTATCATTGCTCCTGCTGCACGTCGCTCTTGCCCTTCAGGAGCGTCCTATTGGTCATTGGCGGGGACGCGGCCAGCCCCCTCCCGCCGATTGGGCAATCCTTCCAAGGCGCGGCGTTTGATTGGCCTCCCGGCAGGCTGCTAGGATTGGCTCAGGTTTTCTTCTCGGCTCCTCCTCCTCCCGCCTCAAGGCACAACATGCCAGCGCGAGGGCCCGTGCGTCAATCAAGGGGCCTGTGTCCTTGATGATTGGGTCCTACTGCCCCGCTTTCCGAAATCAATTGGCCAGGGGGAGGAGCTAGGCTGATCAGTCGTCCTTCAACTTTAAAGCCGTTTTTAATTGGTTGTGGTGGAACACTCTGCTCTGAAACCATTGGTTGGTACTGGAAGTGGGTAGGGAAAGCGGAGGAAGGCATGGGGAGTGGGCGTTAAAGGCCGCGTACCTAAAGGGGTACAGACAGGTGCCTTCGAAGTGTGTTGCGGGTGAGGGGAGGGGCGAGCTGAAGTCACCTGCCAATCAAAATAGCCCCTGGGCCAAAGGGGAGGAGCTGGGCGAGAGGGTCGACTTTTTTACCCCTCGTTGGTCGTGCCTGTCATCATTCATCTCACTTTGTCCTGTAGCATTGCGAGGGGGCAGTACCCGCTCTTAGAGCGTGTGAAACGGCGCAGCAAGCCAGGCTTGGTAACTGGCGGCTTCCTTCTGCATCCCTAGCATTCCGGTCAGGTAAGCTGGTCCTGTCGCTTAGCTGAATTGCCTTTCTCCAAGTGCCTGAGACTCAGTCTTTGCTGAAGGAAGGCGGGAATGAAGCGGCAGGCGGTGCCCCAAGTCACTGCCAGCACGCATAGCTGAAGTTGGAAGCGCACGGAGTTTTTGTTCTGCCTCGCATGGTTACTGTGGCTGTGAGACGGTAACGCCTCTGCACCTCCGTTTCCTCGGTGTTCTGAGGACACTGCAGAAAGTCACCCGCCCACGGTCACCTCCAGGGCCTTCTCTTGAGGGGGCTACTTCCGTCACATCCTATGCCGAGTGCTCACGGGAGCCCTGTTCATTTGGACTGACTTTTGCTTATCTGCCATCATTTTCATGATTATCCGAGTATCTCCCTCTGTATTTTGCATCCCCAGGAAGCCCTGAGTAACCTTTTGCTGAATGAACAAACGAACGAACGAACGATGACTTGTGGTTAAGACTTGTGAGGCACTGATGCTTTCATGAACCTGGAGGCATTCATCCAGGGTCACACCCGTCAATCTAGGAAGCTAGATCTGCCCATTTCCTCTGTAGAAGAAAGTCAGATAAATCCTAGGGAGATGCCAGTGAGAACTGATTGGAATCACCTTGGCAAGGGAAGGACGGTTGCTTGTAAAAGGCCAATGTCCTTGGGTCCACACAGACCTGGGAAGTGAAGCCCGGAGAGCTGTAACTTTACAAACTTCCCAGATGATCACTGCCAGTTATTGGTCCAGTGCTTTGCTTCTCAAAGTATGGGCTTTGAAGGGGGCAGTGCCTCTTAATTTCCGGGGGGTCGTTTGAAATGCAGATTCTGGTCCAGAAGGTCCGATTATGCTTTTCTAACGAGTTCCTAGGTGATGGGGGGGGGGGCGCGGGGAGCGGTTCCCACAGCTCAAGTAGCAAGGATCCAGAGCACTGGTTCTCAGACTAGGCTGCGCGTTAGAATCACTGGGTGGCTTTAAAAAAAAAAAAAATCCAGATCCTCAGACCAGTGAAATCAAAATTTCTGGGGATGGGAACCAGATAGCAATAATTTTAAAAACTCCTGAGATGATTCCAACATGCAGCTAATCTGACACAGGATTTTCTAGAGCGGTGGTTCTGAGTGTCATCCCTGATCAGGGGCATAAAGATCGCCTGCGAACTTGTTAGAAATGTATATCTTTGAGCCCCCCTCCCCAGACAGAATCACAAACTCTGGTGCCTACAACCCATTCTGTTGAGCCGTCCAGGTAATTCTGAAGTATATTAAACTTCCAGGATCTTTGTTGTAAATATACACAGGATGGCAGGGCCAGGTGACTCAGTCTTTCCTGAGTCCCTCCAGCTCCATTAGATCCACTCTGGCCAGGAGAGATGGGGGTTCTGAGGAGCTGTGCACAGAGGACCCTTCCCCGTAGACTCCTAAGCAGAGATCAGCAAAAGCTGTACTTTTACACAGGGCTATCTAAAGGCTTAGGGACAAAGTTGGGAAAACAGTCATGTGACCTGGGGTAACTTGGCCATTAGATGAAAGCTACCAGGTGTGCAGACTGGAGGAGACAGTCACAGAACCCCTGAGATCCAGAGACAGAACCTTAGGCTAAGGGAGGGACTGGGGTCCAGGGACACACATGGAACCCTGAGTGGAAAAAGGGGGGGCCCAGAGAGGAACATAAAGAGGGCAATTGCAGACCTGACGGAGCAAGCCCAAGACCCAGGGAAGCCATGCAGGACAGAGTAGGGGCCGAGCAAACAGGTGTCACCTTCTTGCTGAGCTGGTTCCTGCCTGTGTACCCACATCCTGGATAATGTGGGGGTTTGGAATGAGCCACCCCAGTAGGTGGCACCCCAGTGGTATCAACCGAGCACCTGCAGGCTCATGAGAAACTTCTGTCCCTCCCCTTATCTACAGCAGTGGCAATGGTCCCCAACATTTTTGGCACCAGGGACAGGTGCTCCTGTGAGAATCTAATGCCTGATGATCTGAGGTGGAACTGAGGTGGTGATGCTAGTGCTGGGAAGTGGCTGCAAATAGAGGCTGCTTCTCTGGCTTGCTTGCCGCCGTGTGTCCCAGTTTCTAAGAGGCCACAGACCCGTATTGGTCCACAGCCCAGGGGCTGGGAACCCCCGATCTAGAGGAATTTGAATTAGCGGCCGTGCCTATGATAAGAGATTATCAGAGATAATGTATTAAATTTGGTTAATTCCCTTTTTAAAAATTGTTTTTAATGGTGATATTGGTTAATGAAATTCAATAAATTTCAGCTGTATACTTTAACAGGTTAATTTCTTTGTTAATATGTCTCATGTCTATGTGATTATTAGACAAGCTGAAAGAACCTCAAGAGTAGAGTGAAGCTTTTTCCTCACAGTAACTAGGAAGGGCACTGACCTCGCAGGTGAAGGACCCAGGCTTCCTCCCAAGCGTCACTGTGAAACCAGCTTGGGTCACAGGACAGGTGGGGCTACAGGAGGAGCTGTCTCTGAATTAGCTGTGCAGGGTACCCGAGGTCTCAGGCCATGCGCCCAGACTGCCAGCTAGACAGCCTCTCTCCCACCTGTCTGCAGTCCACATGTCCCCTCAGCCTGCACATTTTAGCCCGAGTAGAGGCTTTGGCTGGGCCCACGTCCCCAGACAGACTGTGGGTTCCTCTCATGTACCTGGCAGGGTCTTTTATAGCAGTGAGTCCACTCTCCCCTAGTCAAGCTTGGCACAGCAGGGGGAGCACCCAGCCAACACTAGATGGAAGTAAAAGGCGCAGTCATCTGCCCCACAGTAAGCCCAGTGCTCAGTGCCTCTGGGCATCTTGTGGTGAGTGTGAAGCCTTGGAAAATGGAGGTTACCTGCCCATGACCACCCAGTTGGGCCTGCCTTCAAAGCTGGGACTTTCTGCAGACACATCACTTGGGTGTCAAAATGACTGAGGTTTTCCTAGGCATCTGGGGACAGAGAGCGTGCTCCTCTTTCTGGGACCCCAACAGGAATTGACGGGGCCCAAGTCCACCCAGATTGGTAGCCCAAGTTCTGTCTCCCAAATCCGGTAGCTGACTCCTCCAGTCGTCCAGGGGCTTGACAATCACTCCTCAGGGACAGATCTGACAATGTGCCTTTTATTGTAGTTTTTCTAAAAGTATCTCCTTTCCCAAATGAAATAAGAAAGATGAGGCATGAAGACTGGCTCTACTCGCTGAATAGGGTGGTGAGCTCAGGGCTGGGGTCTGGGCCTCCCTCGTACCTCCCTGGGCAGTCCCAGCACCAGCTGATAGTGGAGTGGCTCTCTCTGCAAGACCTTCCCAGTTCTGACCCCTTTGGATTCACGGGGCCTCTGTGTCCCTTCAGTGGGCAGCCGCCCAGGGTACAGCCCTTCAGGTAGACATGATGCCACTCTTCTCGCCCTTGACTTTGAGGAACTCAGCCATGCTGGAGAAATACTTCTGGTTGGCCTCAGCCAC
The DNA here is from genome assembly GCA_028627145.1 of Eidolon dupreanum. NCBI lineage: Eukaryota > Metazoa > Chordata > Mammalia > Chiroptera > Pteropodidae > Eidolon > Eidolon dupreanum. The sequence continues at coordinate 98,084,007 of CM053508.1, read as the reverse complement.
CTTCTTCTCGGCTGCTTGTGGGTTCACAATCTCCAGGCCCTAGGCATTGGGGGAAGACAACCTGGCTCCTGACAATGTCCTCTCCCATGTGAGTGGGCACAGCAACAGAGGCCTGGGGAGTGGAAGGGGCTCTCCTGACTCCAGTAGGTGGGTCAGTGTGTACCTGAAGCGGGGTGAAGGCCACACTGGAGGCGGTCCCCGAGGAGCGGTCTCGGATGGTGGACTTTCCACCATACACCACACTCTGCTTCTGCAGGGTCCGCTGTGGGGGGGAGGGGAGATCCCGCTGAGACTAGGCTGTTCTACCCTGGTCCACCTCACCCTACCCACCCGGGCCCAGCCATACCTGCAGCGTCTTGGAGATTCTGGCTTTGGTGGCCTCGTTCACCTGTGTCTGCCGCACACGCCCACTGCCTGACTTGCCCAGGTGACCCAGGCTGAAGCCCAGATCCTCCTGGTAGGCGTCCTCCTCGATCTAGGGAGGGGAAGGTATCCTGGAGTTAGTCACCCTCCTCGATTAGCTACAAGTCTAGCTGTCCACCCACTCAGCCAGTCCCGCGGGCACCTGTTCAGGCACCTACTGGGCCCCAAGTGCAGTGAGCCTTGCTGAGGCCCCAAGCGACACTGGGAGCCTGTGAGGAGTTGGATCCTTTTACTGCTCCCCAAGCTGACAGATGACAGGGGCTGTATACGTATGGTGTGTATGTATGTCTCTGTGTCTCTGTATGTGTGTGTGGTGTCAAGAACCAGAACAGGTTTCACCAATGAAATGGCACTTGAGCTGGTGCATGTGGGACTAGGAGGAAGATGTTGGGATAATGAAACGGGCAGGGGCGAGGCACACAGTGTGTCAGGCAGGGCATGGGGAGGGAGCTGGAGGGATGAGTTAGCAAGGCCTGCGGTACCTGGACAAGGGCCTGGCTTGACGGGGAGCCGCAGGGCAAGGGGGCTAGCGCTGGGGCTGGGTGGACAGGGAGGGGAGACTGGAGCTGGGGGACCAGAGAGGAGGCTGGGGTGGTGCTCAGATCTTGGTGGGGTGGTTGGGGCCATAGGACAGAGAAGGAGGAATATAGAAGGAGGCAGGTCAAAGGGGAGGGGACCCCAGGGTCGCATGGCGATAGTCGTTAGGGGCTCAACCTCTCCGAAGCTCATGCGGTTGGCCTGCTTCCGTATCTCTGTCAGCCCCAGCCGCTCCTTCATTTTGCGGTACCTGGGGATGGGGGCACGCAGGAGTTAGCCTGGACGGCAGAGCCTCCTCCCTCTGACCCACCCCCACTGCCCAACCAGTCCCCCAGGGCCTTACCTGCGGCCACCTCGCTTCTTGCGCTGCCCGTCAAGGGGTGCAGGCAACGGCTTCACCTGCTTCACGGGTGGCGGCTCTTGCCACTTGTCAAACTTGCGCTCAATCTCATCCTTGAGTTCATAGCCCACCTGGGAGGGGTACAGGGAGGGGCTGCAGCTGCTCTGGGGGTGGCCAGCTCCGGCCTCCCAGTCCTTCCGACCATCCATGAAGCCCAACCCGGGGCCCACCCTGTACCAGCAGCCCTGAGAACCTCGCCACTGCTAGCTCTGGAGGTTAGGCTTCCCCATGACCCCTGAATTCCAGGGTCTGCTCTGAGTGCTGTGTGGAAAACTATCTCTTGAACATTTGGGTTACAACAGCTTTTCTAATGCAGATGCCTGACCACCCCACCTCCTGCCTGCGGTCTCCCAGGTCAGCAAGTGGGGGTACCAGGAGTTGGTCACCTCTACTCTGCTGTTCCTCACTGCACAAATCCCCTGGGGCCCTCCTTCAGGAAAGACCCCATTGGCCCCCTCTCAGCATGTCCACTAACATCGAGTCCCCAGGTGCACAGACCCAGGTCTGCCTGGGCACCAGGGCCTGCATGCTGCCTGCCCCTCTCCCTCAGTGTCCACTCGCCAGCTCACTTCATTCAGGTGTCTGTGAGCCCCTCATCTCCTCAGAAGAGCCCTCCGAGGCCAACCACCCTCATTGTCCAGTGCCCTTTACTTCCCTTCCTAGCATTTACTCAGCACCAGTGGATGCACCAGGTTTACCTGCTACTATAAATTTAAACTACTAAATTTGCAGTCATTTGTTAGAGCGGCACCAATGGGAAATGGATCCACCAGCAGAGAGCAAGCTGATTTTGGTGGGGGCCACGGACAGACATGCCTACCTCTGCCCTGTTAGGACAGGGCTCGTGTGTGTTAGGTCCCGACACTGGCTTTCACATGATAGACCACCGACCCATGTGAACAGACTCCTGCCCATCCCTCACCTTCCCCTCCGTGCTCTCATGGAAACTGTCCACGCGGGCTGCCAGCGTGCACTTGGCGGCCACCAGCCGAGCCGCTTTCCGCCGGAGATCCTGGAAGAATGGAAAACAGAGGCCAAGTCAAGGTGACAAGTCAATGAGATTGCTGTTTCTAAAGCTCCAGCCACCTCCAGCTCAGTTTTGGCCTGGCAGCATTTCATCCTTGTGCCACGTGTTACTGCGACAACGTAGGGTGGTAACAAATTGTCATCCTCAATGTTTCCTTTTAACCTGCTTTTAAAGAACTTACTCCTATTTGTGTAGACAAATGTACAAATGAAAAGCAATCAAATACCAGAAAAAAATAAAATGATTAAAATAGAAAACATACATTGTACCATTAAAGTCACGTTAGGTGCCATGAAAGGAAAGTGGTATGTGTAAAACCCATAGCCAAGAGTGTCAATTAATAATCATAAAAATACTAAAATTATCAGAAGCTATGTGTAGTGAAGGGGTAGCCTGGCCCTGAGGGGTTTGGCCTTGGACAGAAAGTAATCTTGTGACTTGGTGGGGGGTTGTCTCTGGGTTATGGGGTGTCAGTCAACCTGGAGGCGGAGCACAGCCACCCTATGTAACTAGCCTCAATGACCACTCTGAACGCCAAGGCCTGCTGGGCTCCTGGATGGTGATTTTGCGTGCACTGTTGCACACTGAGGTCAGCATTCCCGGGCATGGCCCCTTGCTTTTCTTGCACTGGCTGCCATTCTCCTGTCCTCTTGCTGTGATAAATGTGACCCCAAGTGGGTCAGCTCTAGCGAGTTCTAGTGGGTTGCTGAACTGGAGGGTGGTTTTGGAGACCCTTGAACCCACAAGCTGACGCTTCTGTCGCTTATCAGACACGAGGCCTAACCTAGGTGAGTCTTCATCACAGCTGGAGGCAGATTCCATTTTCCCCTTGTTATGGATGGAGAGATGGGGACACAGAGCTCATACCTCCCACCCAAGGTCATCCAGTTGGTAAGTTGCATAGTAGGAATCCTAACCACAGTGCATTGGCTCCAGCGTCCCTGTTCTCACACCTTCTGCAACCTTGTCCTCCAGGCTCCTGACCAGTCATCAGCTGTCATTCATAGGAAGCACAGAGGGCTTGCTCAGGCTTTGCAGGCAGCAGGGCTCATTCACTCACCGGGGGCAGGGACTGCACGATGTCACTGTGGTAGATGTAGCCAGTGTGGGGCAGCACGGAGGTGGACGAGAAACCAGACAGTGTCTTGCGTTGGGCTCCCAGCAGCATGATGTTGCAGGCAGGCATCTTGGAGAGGTTGGTCAGGCCGCCGGCCACTCCTGTGGTGGGAGGGAGGGTGTGGGGATGTCAGAAGCAGGGGCGGTTGTCTGTGGGGCTCATCGTGTGCTGTGTCTTTACATGAGTTTCTGGTTGGAGAGGTTGGCCTAGCCAGAGAGGGCCTGTCTCATTTTAGAGGGGAATTCTGAGGAGGCTCAGAGAAGTCAAGCGATTCGCCTGAGGGTACACGGCAAGCAAGCGGCCCAATAGGAACCTGTGGTCTCATGAGTCTGTGAAGCCACACAACCCTCCCCTGGGGAGCATACCAACCCCAGGGCCTGGGTGTGCAGCTCTAGGGGTTCCCACAAGCTCGTCTGTAGGCGTGGGGAGGGGAGAGGGCACTAGGGAAATACTTCCACCTGGATGTGGTGTTTCCAAGGACTTGGAAAAGTGTCTCATCAAACAAATGCATCCTTAAAACAAGCCTCCAACAGGTGTGGTGACCCATGCAGAAACAGAACCACCCTAGAGACATTCATCACGACACCCAGAACCTGCAGCTTTGGTGCCTTGAATAGCTAAATGGACTGGGCAGATAGAGTGAACGCCCTGGAGATGGGAAGATTCCCCGGGGGGTGTGGGCTCCACGTAACCACAGGATCCTTAGAAGTGGGAGAGAAAGGTGGAGCCAGGGTCAGAGTGGAGACCTCGAAGACGGACCATGGGTGGGTGGGCACGAGCCAGGGGACGCAGGTGCCTCTGGAAGCTGGAAAGGCAGGGACACAGACCCTCCCCAGGTCCCCATAGGAGCGCGGTCCTGCCCAGACCTGGTTAGCCCAGCAAGGCCTGCGGTAGACCCTACCTCCAGAACCCTGAGGTGACAAATCGTGTTGTTTAAGCCACCTGGTTTGTTGTCATTTATTGCTGCTGCCATAGGAAACAACACACTGCTGGGGAAACTGGGGCAGGTAAAGTCTCCTAACCAAGGATGTGAGGTTGATGAAGGGGAAGCAGGATCCACATTGAGTATATTCTGCCTGCAACCACTACTTCCTTCTACCCACGACTCCACACATACATGCCCCCAAGGTGGCTGCTAAGGCCTCAACTGTGGCCCCCAAACATCACATGTTAGCGTTCTCATCCCCCAGGACTTCAGAGTGGAACTGTATCTGGAGATAGGGCCTTTAAATGGGTGATTAAGGTGATCATGAGTTCTGGTCCAATGTGACTAGTGTCCCTATATGAGATTAGGACAGATACACACAAAGGGATGACCACATGAAGACACAGGGGAGGGATGGCCGTCTGCAAGACAAGGATAGAGGCCCCAGGACAAACCAACCCTGGGGATGCCTCCAGGATGGGGAGATAATAAATCTTAGTTGTTGAGGCCACCGCGTCTGTGGCACTGTGTCAGTAGCCTGAGCTGACTCACACAGCTGCCTACCAAATTCCCCTCCAAGTGTTTCTCAGGGGGAGGTGCCAGGAACCCGAGGGAGTGGGCACTCTGAGACAGCAGAGAGCTCCAGGGAAGGGATCCACCCTTCGGTCTTGACACACTGCCAGGACCAGCATGCCCATCTTGCGGAGAACACTGAGGCCCTCCTGCCTGGCCCCAGGGCTCACCCATGATCTTGGCGGCTGTGGATGCCCCGATGATGATAGAAAGGTTGGGCGCAATGAAGGACATGCGAGACTCCACATACTCATAGATACGGTGCTTAGAGGCATTCAGCTCCAGCGCCATGTCACAGGCCTCCTCCAGCCGCTCCAGCTCTTCCTCTGACAGCTGCTGCCTGCAAGGGAAGGAGGAAAGTGGCTGGGATGGACCTTGGACGCCCCCCCTGGTTTCCCACCTGCCTGGTGTGGGACCCCTGTCCTCCCAGCTGTGCACACACATGCGTGTACATGTATGCAGCTTCAGGACAATTACCCCTCAGCAGTGACAAGCTGGGGGCCCACTTGTCCGGCTAGAGAGCTCAGTCACTGCCTGAGGCTGAGTGGCCACCCACTCCAGGAAGCCACCAGACCCCCTCTAGGTAGGCACCCCCCTCTGACCCCAACACTAGCTCTTTGGCCTTTGACCTGTGGGGAGCACCTTGGTACACCCAGACAAGATTGCTCAGAGGGCAAGGCCATTCTTCTTTGCTAAGTTCTGTAACCTATCCTCAGGCAGTGCCCAGCCTTCTGTCACATTTGTTCAATGAACAGGATGACAATCCATGGGAGGTCTCCATCCCACAGGGATCTACTGGGGGTTTAAAGACGGTTCCTTCCCTCAGGCACAGCACAGAAAATGAGGGAGCCAAAACAAGGTCCCTGCCTTCACTTCTGATGATGGGCTCACCTCTGCCTCACCCCCAAAGACTACAAGCTCCCGCAGGGGGAGGCTGGCTCTTCACTGACAGGGGACCCCACAGCCCAGCTCAGTGTCTGGCTTGCAGGAGCCACCAGTTAACACATGAAACTGAAATGAACTGTTCTCTGGAGACTGACACCTGTGCCACCGGGACCCTGAGACCATCATCTGCTGTTAGCTAGGACTGAGGCTGGCCAGAAGGCCTTCTCCTCACTAGGTATGTACCCCTGGGTGGTGGAGGCAGTGACGCTGACAACCATGATGGTGGCATTGGTCAGGATCTGCTGCAGGTTCTCATTGTTCTTGCACTTGTCCAGGCTGTTACCCAGCTCCTGCGGGCAACAAGGCAGTGAGGGGGAGGCACGGAGCCTCAGGAGGGCTCTAGACCTCTCTGCTCCTGCACTGACTCAGGTCCCTTCTGGGATGTTGGAAAGTCGGAGTCTGTATGCAGGGCGCTCCTGCCCTACCAGCTCTGAGAACAACACTGCCCAAGTGTCAGCACTGCCGCTGCCTGACCCAGACAGACCAGAGCAACTGGCCACAGGGAGGACCCGCTGCCTGGTCAATGTGGAGGACATCTGACCCCACAGCTCCCTGTGTGGATGTCTCGCCGCTGTCCTCACCTTCTCCTGGATAAGCGGGAACCTTGTCACTGGTGTCCCTCACTTGTATCTGACCCTCCCCGTGCTCAGAGGTCAGATGTGACCTGATCCTTCAACTTTACCTCCCCACTCGGAGTCTTGGCACTTATCGCTTCTTCCTCAGACCTCTGCTCAGCCACCACTCTGCCAGCTTTCAGGTTTTGACTCAAACTGCACCTGCTCTGACCACAGCTGGGAAAGTACTGGCTGGGGTGGGGGCAGCGGGGCACCCCCAAGATCCCCCCTCCAGGGAAGGAGAGGGAGGACATCCTTTCCAGGCTTTATCTCCCCCACACTAGGCAGCTGGGACACAGGTCACCCCTCTCAGCATCTCCGGACCAAGGAACAGGGAGGCAGTTGGGGCCTCCAAGGTCACTCCCCAACCCCCAGTTCGCTCATCTGCTTCCTGTCCCCTCCCATCTCAGGCCACAGGTAGAGTTTGAGGAGCCTTTCCATTAGATGGGGTCCAAGAGCAGGCCCTGCCTCCCCTTCTTGCATGGGGTCGAATCCCCCGAGCCTCAGTCCCCCAAGCCCCACTTCCCCACTCACTTTGACCGTGCGGATGTAATCCAGAGCATTGGGGACCAGTGACTCCAGTTCAGGAAACCGCTTTGAGTATTTATCTCGGATAAACTTATGGATGATGTCTAAGGTAGACAGGGATGGGAGGTGTCTGATGAGGGGGCAGGCAGACTCTGCTGGCTGTCCCCTACCTCCAGTTCCCCTTCTTCTAAGCAAACTCGAGCTTCAGCTGGCCATGCAGACACCCAGCACAAAGGCTCATTTCCTGGTTCCCTCATGAGTTAGTTCTGGTCTACAAGTGACATGTGCGACTTCCAGGTCACCCCCTTAAAGAACTGTGCCCACTTCTTCTCTCCCGTTTTGCTGGTGGGGACATGACAGCTGGCGGTAGGCAGTCACCTGGTGGCAGATCAATAAGATAGAATGTCTGGCCACCAGAGGCTGCTATTTATTCCAGAAGACCAGCCTGAACTGTTCGTGCGGAAAAGTGAAATACATGTCCTTGTTATTTAAGCCACTATCACAGCAGCTGAATCTGGATTCAGGCTAACAGAAGGGAACTGGGGGCAGGACCCTGGGAAAGGCCAGCAGGGAGGGCGGCTGGGGATGCAGCTTGTCCCTCACCCAGGGACACCAGGTAGAGTCATTTCTGCCTGCCCCTCCACACTCACTCAGCTCGTTCTCGATCTCCACTGTCAGGTTGTTGGCATCCACGATGACCCGGTACTCGGGGGCTGCTTCCACCGGTCCCATCACTGTGAGGGTGGGAAACAGCCTGGTGGGTGTGTGTCCCAGAAGCCATACTTCCCAGCCTTTCGGCTAGGAAGACTGCAGATATGGCTGGAGGGGAGCAGGAGGGGCTCAAAAGTCAATCAGGGGAGGATGTGTGTGTCTGCATACCTCCCGTCTCTCCCCCAGGCTAGTCTAGACTCAATCCCATCTCACCCTAGAACTAAACCCGCCTGGGGCTGACAGCTGGCTAAACTCCCCAGGCTGATCTCTGAGGCCCTACAAGGACAAGGACCATGTCTGTTTCCTGTGGCTGCATCTTCAGTGCACAGAGCAGCACTCAATGGACATCTGCAACACCTGCCAACTCGCCATCAGTGATTCCAAGGTCTGGCCTCTCTCCTCCCAGCTCATCTCATCAGACTCCAGCCATAGGGATTGATTACAGGGCCCCGCCTCTTGGGCTGCTTCACTCCTCTGGACTAGCGTACATGCTGTTCCCTCTCCTGGTATGTCCCTGCCCCACACCAGCTTCCAGAGAACTCTCACCAGGCTCTAATAGCAGTAATAATGTTAATAATGATAACGATAGTGTCAAGAGCAGCAGTCACAGTGGCTGACACCGTTCTAACTTAATTGATCCACACCACCCAGGAAGGTAGGTGTTAAATAAAGAAATGGAGAGACATATAGCTAGACGTCACATAGCTAGCAGATGACAGGCCTGACATCTAACCCCAGGGCCCGTGCCCTCAAACCTGACGCTCAAACACCTCTTGGTCCTTAAGATTCAGGAAACGCCCAAGAAGCCTCCCCTTGCCCCTCAGAGGCTGAGTGTCTCTTCTGCTCTGGCAGCACTCCTGCCACATCTGTTAGACATGATTGCTGCCTGCCTTTGAGACGTTTTATGTCTGCTTCCCACCAGACACCAGTGTGATGGGGTCTGACTGTATCCCTGAGCCTGGCCCAACATCAGAAACAGCATTTTCATGACTCCCCAGGGCTCTCTGGATCAAGAAGCTCCCAGCCTGGCATCTGAAACCCCACAGGGATCTGGCAGCTTCTTTAGCCTCCCCTGTCCCTCTGCCACATCCGAGGCTCTGCACACGTCCCCCACTATTGGCCTGGCATGCACATTCATGCTTCAAGGTCCAATCCAGGTACTAGTTCTCTGACCCCTGGGAGAGGGCCACCTGCCCCTCCTGCAGCTCCAGAGTATCCCCATCATGGTCCCTCCCAGCAGGCACAACCCACCAATAGCTGTCAGGCACCTGCCTGTCTACTCACCCCAAGGGCCTCAAGAAAACCTCACAGAAAGGAAGGGAAGAGTGAGTCTTCCTTAGACTCTGCTCTGACTACACCTCCCCAGTGCCCAACAACCTCCTGTGGCTTCCCGCTGCCACCAAATTCCATGAAGGACCCTGACAAGAAGACAGGGGTATACAGGTCAGCCTCTGTGAGCAGGTCTGAGAGTTGAGAGATACCCCATGCTCCCCGAAGTTGGTAATGATGCTTTAATGACCATGTATGTTTATGGTTACTCCCCATTTACCAAATGGCACCACTTTCTAGTCACAGGAGTAGCAACTCTCCTTCTAAGATAAACTTGAGGGAAAAGTACGTTAATTTAAAGAAAATAATTTAAAGAGGTTAATAAGACATGTGGTTTATAGATGAGGTGAAGCCCCTGTAACGGGTCATGTGAACCACCTAAGTTTGGGAACCCTAGAGAGGAAGCCCAGGCGCATGCTCAGCAGAGTGAGAACGAAGGCCTGTCAGCTGTATGATGCAGGATCTTTGTAGGGGAGGAGGGGGTTAGGTCGGGATGGAAGAGAAGAGAGCTCTGGAAAAGGCTGAGGCAGAGGTGGACTCAACTTTTAAAGCCAGAAGCAGCAAAAGGGAGCCCAGTTGGGTGGGTGAGGGTGAGTGGGGAAAGGCACCTTCGGAGGCTTTAGCTTGCTTGCTGATGTATTCCTCAATTTTCATCATGATTTCAGCAAACTGTTGGGCAGGAGAGAAGAGTCACAATCCAGGACTGTGCGAGCAGACACATTATCCTGCCCATCCCTCCTAGGAGCTTTCATTCACTGCCCACTCACCATCTTGCTGTCCCACAACTTGGCGATGCTCTTGACTGAGTCCCCGGAAAGATCCAGCTGTGTTTCCTCCTGCACGTCCTCTATGGCCGGCTCCTCTTCTTCCTCCCCATAGCTTCCTCCCTCCTCCTCTTCTGCTGCCTCCTCGAGATCAGCCAGGAGCTCGTCTGCCAGAGACATCCCGAGGCCTGTGGGGAGAGCAGAGTCCCCTCATCACCAAGAGGGTGCCCACCCCAGAAAGCCCTGGTCCTTCCTCCTCAACCCTACTAGCATGCAGTCCCCACAAGGACAGCTGTGTTCATTTGTATTGTTCTCCAGTTCCTAACTGTGCCTGGCACGTAGTACGTGCTCAATACCTACTGCACTAACCTACGAACAAACCTCCCGGAACCCAGATGACCGCCAGCTGTAACTCACACCACCTATCCTCTCATACTCACTTCCCTGGACAAGACAGAGCACACCCCACACACCACCACCTCACCAAAGCTTAAAATACACAACTCTCCTTGATTAGATGCAACCTTTCATTTTTTTCCCCTATAAGAGCCTCTCTTACTTCCAATTCTTGGCCCCAAATGAGTGACAGCGTTCTTATATACCGGTCTCCTCAGCCACCAGGGCCTCATTCTCTCCCTGCTCTGGCCAATCTATCCCAGCTGCTATACCAATGTCAGTATTTTCTGAGACTCCCAAGAAGAGAGAAAAATTGGGAAGTGCTACTTACTCTACATAAGCAGTCCTAAAACCTTTTTGGGGCCAGGGACCGATGTTCCTACGAGAATCTAATGCCTGATGATCTGAGGTGGAGCTGAAGTGGTGATGCTAGTGCTGGGGAGTGGCTGAAAATACAGATGAAGCTGAGCTTGCTTGCCCGTTGCTCACCTGCTGTGCAGCCTGGTTCCTAACAAGCCACAGATCAGTACTGGTCTGCGCCCTGGGGGTTGGGAACTCCTGCTCTACGCGGTACAATCCCCACCAGTCTGTCCTCCCCATGGTTTTTAAAAACAAAAACAAAAAACAAACAAAAAACAAAAACAACAACAAAAAACAAAAACAAACAAAAAAAAAAAACAAGCAACCTTTCCTTATCCCTGTCCTTTTCTTCTCTCCATAAACCAAACCCCTTTCCTCAGTCCCTCCCTTTCTGCACTTCCCAACTAAAGTATAAAAACAGAGACTGCAAATTTCAAAGTCAAAGGCTGAGTGGGTGACTTGAGTGAAGCGGGCTGGGCTTGAGTAATAGGAAAGAGTGGAGCCTGGGGAATCAGAGAACTCATGCCCCATCTACAGGTAAGCTGCTTGACTTCAGGCATGCCTTGCCAGTGGGAATGGGGGCTCCATGTTGCCAGATTTTCTAGAATTTTTTCAAAAGAATTAAAAATTCAGAATCTTTTTGTAGAATCTCTCAGTTTGAAGTTTCTTTTTACTACTTAAATGGATAGTTTAAGTAAAAAACAAACAAACAAACCACCATGGCACAGGCCAAACCAAACAAATTACAAGACAGGTTTGGCCCTTGAGTTGCCAGTTTGAGATCTCTGAATGTCCAGCTGTCTCCATTATGAGATCAGTCTCCCCTCATATTCTCCTCTCTTCCTAAGACACAATGTCCCCTTTATACTCACTTCTCCTAAAAAGACACAGCTTTTCCTTGTAGATGCCCCTGTATAACCTCACAGCAGCTTTTCTCCAAAACTCCCCTCGCTCACCTCCTCTAAGAAAAACTTTTATGAAACAAAACCCTCTCCCCATATATGACTCAAGTGTTTCTTCATATTCTCTTTTCTCCCACTAAACTGCAAGCATATCTAAGACCACATCTGTCTGTTCACTGCTATATCCCCACTGTCCAGCAGAATGTCCAGCGCACAGTAAGCATTCAAGAAAAATTTGATAAATGAACAATTTAATTTAATTTTTATATCCACCGCATTATGCTCTCCTTTCTCCAGGTCTGAATATATTCATTTCTCATCCCCCTTCATCCCTCTAGCAGGGGCATAAACATTATTTTTCTGACCCGATCCCGCTGTTATACATCTATGATCCCCTTAGTTGGCCTCAACACTTAAGAGTCTCTAAATTTCTAACAAATTGTTGAATGCCCATCTTCCTCATTGAGCCAAAATTTCTGAGAGAAGAGGGACTGTGCCCGTTTTGTTCACTGCTCAATAGCCCTACGCAGCACCTGGTACAGAGGAAGTACAACGACCTCGCTTCATTCCAGCCAACCTCTGCCACTATCCCTCTTGCCTACGAGTTCTCCTCACATTTCCTGAGCTTATCAACTTCTTCCCCTCACTTCTTACTGGCCCAGCCCCTCCTCAGCCTTCAGTTCTCATCTTATATTCAAGTTCCCTGGCCCATGCACCTCACTCTTGGTGACATACCCTGTCCGCCCTGTGGGTACCCTACGGCGCTTCACACACTTGTTATTTAATTAGTTAAGGCTGTCCAAGCAAAGCGTTCTAAGAGGGCGGGAAACATTTTTGCTTTTGCCATATCCCCAGAGCGCTAACACTGTACAAACATATGTGACCTTTGGGTCATAAATCTAGTAATGACCGCCTCACACACGTCCGTCCTCTAGGTACAGGAATCCGGCACCCCCCCACCCCGCCGCGCTCCTCTCGTCTCCATCTCACTCACCGCTTTCCTTCTCGCACAACGGTTTCTAGGAAATCAACTTCCAGCAGCGGGCGACGCTCACTGATGACGTCGCACCCTTGAGCCGCTGTGGAGGCAAAGCTACGCTCTGATTGGTCACCACCCCATGTCCTTCCGGACCGTGTTAAGAACAACAACTTTATTAGCACCTGCCCTGGGAGGAGAAGGGGTGAACAAGGGCAGGGAGAGGGGGCTCCTCTGGCCCATGGCCGCCGCCGAGGACTGAGCCTGCGAAATGGCAACTCGCCATAGTCGAACGACAGGGTGTTGAGACAAGAATAAAGACGAGGGCAACTCAGACGACTGGTGGCGACGTTAGACTTTCAGTCTGACTGGGGGTGGGGGGGCGGAGGCGAGGCTGGAGATAAGAAACTACAATCCCAGGAGGCGTAGCGGCAGAGTCCCGGATGCATGGTCGTGAAGCCTGATGGGACGGGTAGTTTCGCAAACGACTTAACCTAGAGGTTTGCGAGGTTGCGAGGCCGGGGCTTCGGGAGCCGGAGAGAAATGGAACTGGAGCAGAGAGAGGGGTAAGAGGTTTTGGGGAAGATTATCAATCCCAAAAGGCATTGCGGCTGCATAACATGCAACCGTCTGCGCTTTACCCTGAGGGCTGATGGGGATTGTAGTTCGTGCAACTGCTTTGACTTAGAACTGTTTTAGGGACTGGGGTCTGTACTCGAGCATCCTGGGGGAAGAGGCGGGGATCCAGAGTTTCGAGGCTTGGACTCCTGGGTCTCAGTGAGGAGTTGGGGTCTTGAAGTTACCTGGATCCTCGGGAAGGAAGAGTCTGGGGGCCTGGACCCCTGGGTCTGAGGGAGGAGGGCCTGGGGGCCGGGCATTCAAGGTTCCTGAGCATCCTGACTCTACAGGACCATGGCAGCCGTGGGCTTTGAAGAGTTCTCAGCGCCGCCAGGCTCGGAGCTGGCGCTGCCTCCGCTGTTCGGTGGTCACATCCTGGAGAGCGAGCTTGAGACAGAAGTGGAGTTCGTGTCTGGGGGTCTGGGAGGCTCGGGGCTCCGAGAGCGAGATGAAGAGGAAGAGGCAGCTCGGGGCCGGCGGCGGCGCCAGCGGGAACTAAATCGCAGGAAGTACCAGGCGCTAGGTCGACGCTGCCGGGAGATCGAGCAGGTAGTTGAGTGCGGATTCCCGTTTCGGGGTCCTCTGGCCTAAATTACCTCCCCCTCCCAGTTTCTGCCTGTCTACATGCCCAGCGTTTTTTGCCTCGCTGAATGCATCATTCATTCATTATTCTTGGCTGAATCACTGCACTAGCTTCCTTGATGAGCAGTAGGTAGGGCCGAAATCTTCAAAGGCCACAAACGCCAGCACGTGAAATTTGGATTTCTTTTGCAGTGAGAGGGAACTAATGAAAGGTTTCAAACAAAAGGGACCAAGGCCAGGTCTGTATGTTTGGAAGACTCTGACCTTGGTTGTATTCGTTTGCTAGGGCTGCTGTAAGCAAGCACCACAAACCGAGTGGCTGAGTAACAGATGTGTACTGCCATCCAGAGGCTGGAAGTCAGAGGTCGGGTGACCTCCTCAGAAAGGTTGGGCCTTCTGAGGGCACGAGGGGAAGAATCTGCTGCGTGCCTCTCTCCCAGATTCTGGTGGTTTGCTGGCGGTCTTCGATGTTGTGTGTCTCTCATTTCCCCTTTTATAAGGACACCTGTCATTGGATTAGGGCCCACTAATGACCTCATTTAACTTGTTCACCTCTGTGAAGACCCTATGTCTGAATAAGGTCACATTTTGAGGTCCTGGGAGTTAAGACTCCAACACACCTCTTTTGGGGGACAGCATTCAATGCATCATGATGGTCTTGGGAGTTCTGGAAGGGGGATATTGGTGGTCCAGGTAGGAGAGAATGCAGCCTGAGCTGGGGCAGGAGTCAAGGAAATGGAGAGGAGGAGTGAATTAGAGACTGAGGGAGTGATGTCTGAGCAGTCAGGCTGACGGAAGGGAAAGCGCATGCAGACTCGAGGCAGCACAGGGCTTACTCAGGACAAGAGGAGTATGATTGGATGGTGTCTGTTGGAGAGGCCTGGGGGTAATGGCCTTGATGCTCAGTTGTGGGAGGTGGGAGCCATGGAGGTGCTTGGAGCAGGGCTGGCTCCAGGTATTCTAGTCCTGAGCCTCCATGCACCCTGTGGCCAGCAATTCAAGTCCTCCGTCCTCCAGATGTGCCCTGCAGGAATAGGGACAGCCACTAGGATGTCCACGGCAATGCTACTTGTAACTTAGTTTTATGCATATGTGTATGTGTGTGGGTATGGTTGGATGTAAAATAGATGATATGGAGGTCATTCAGATCTAATACTATTTAAGCCAGACATTGGCTACTTTTCACCAGATGGTCTTGCCTCCAGCCCTCCATTAGCTCCCTCATCCCCGCAACCACTCCGCTCTTCTCTCCTCACCCTTCTCTTCTCTGCTCCCCTCCTCATCCCGTGTCTTGACTTCTCATGTGACTCCTTCCCTCCACCCATATTGAGTATTTCATACCTGGCACTCTGTGTTCACGGGGTTTTTAGTGCAAAGGTGGTGCCATTAGGTGACTGCTTACCTATGGGCACTGAGTGCCAGGCCTGCTGAGGGGCTGCCCTGCCTAGACAAGACATCTCTTCCAGCCCTGCTTCTCCACCTATTGAACAGGTAGATGTGGGGCCCAGGGGGGCTCAATCATGTGCTCAAAGGAGCTGGCATCTGAGCCTGTGCTCTTAGCCCACCTCCCCCAGAAAGATCTTATGTTAACTGTTCTAATCTTACACATGCAGACACCAAGGCTCAGAGAGATTAAGTAACTTCCCAAGCTCACATAGCTGAGCAGCAGCAGAGTCCAGATTTGAACCCAGGCCTTCCTGACCCAGGAGCAGCACCCACTATCGCCACTGTATTCTATTTGGTTTCATTACCTCCCTCTCCCTCCGTGTTCAGGCTGGGGCCTCAGAAACTGTGGAGTGGCTGTTCCTTGAGCCTGGAATCCTTTCATCTAGGCTCATCATTTATTTGTCTCCTTGTCATCATTCAAGTCTTGGCTCACTCTTCTTCTCTGACGCCCTAACTAGTGCCTCCTTCCCTAGTCTCCAGCACACTACTCTGCTATCTTGGTATCTTCCAACACTATCACTATGTGAAGGCATTCGTTCTGCAAATATTTACAGAGGACCCACTCTACCAGGCTCTGCCGGAAGCTCTGGGGACACAAGCACAAATCCTCATTCTTTGGCACTTGTGTTCTGGTGTGTGAGTGAGCACACTCAGTACCAGGATGGAATGTATGGCAATGGTGAAAGTCATGAGAAAAATGGAGGTGAGGAGGGTGGATGGCAGGCGGGATTCTGGCATGAGTGTCAATTTAGTGGGTTGTCGGGGGGGGCGGGGAGGGTTGACGAACAGGGTCCAACTGGCCTGTGCTCTCCCACCCCCTGCAGGTGAACGAGCGAGTCCTGAACAGGCTGCACCAGGTACAGAGGATAACGCGGAGACTCCAGCAGGAGCGGAGGTAACCCCTTGCACGCCCACATGCCTCTCTCAATTTCTCTGCCACCTTTCCCATCTGGGGCCAGAAAGAAGCAAGGGGGGGGGGCAGGGGAGGGTGGTGTGGTGTGGTGGTGAGGGCCCTGAGGCCAGCAGGGAGGCGTGCTCCCTTTGAGTGGAGTGCTGCAAATGGAGCACAAGCCTTGACAAGGCTTAATTTCAAGCACTGTTTCACTGTGCAACTCTGAGCAAGCAACACCACTTCTCTGAGCCCTTGCTTCCTGTCAACTGAGGGTAACACCAAATTCACACCAATGCCACAAGGTTGCAGAGGGGTAAAGGGGAGTGGACGGAGTGAGCTCAGCTCAGAGCCTCCCACCTCCGGTAACAGGAGGGTGGGGAGCTCTGGGGCCAGTTGCTGTGTCCGAATGTCAGCAAAAGAGGGAGAATCGGCCCTATGAAGGGCTCCACAGTGAGACACTTAGTCAAATTGTAGGGACAGAAAGGAGGATGGTGGATGCTGTGGGAGGGGAGTGGGGAGCTGTTTACTGGGGACAGAAGTTCACTTTGGAAAAATTAAGGAAGTTTAGGAGATCGTGGTGATGGTTGCACGATGACGGGAACATACTTAATTCCACTGCCCTGTATGTTTAAAACTGGTTAAGTCAGTAAATATTATGTATCCCTTCTCCAATTTAAAAAAATGATTTTTTCAAAAGCAAAAATAAGAACAAAGTGAAATGTAAGGCTGGCCAAGTCACTCCTCTGCTCAAAACCATACTGGGGTCCCATGTGACTCAGTTAATATCTTATGATAGCCAGGCAAGCCCCATATCACATGGCCCATCACACCAACCTCATCGTCCTGTAGACCACCAGACACACGCCCACCTCAGGGCCTTTGTACTTGCTGTTCCTTCCGCTGCCCCCACTGTCTTTTAAGTTCCAGTCAGGTACCATTCATCCTCTTTCCAACCTGTTGTGATTTGCTGGCTCCCAGGTAGCATTCAATTGATTAGAACTTTAAAGAAACCAAAAAGCTTTTGGAAGCAAGGAGAGAAAGGGTGGCTAGAGAAGATACGAAGTCACAGCAGCATTCTGTACAGCCACTCACGTGTAGTTACCAATTAAAGTGACTTGCATTTGAACCTTTACTACGTGGATGTCCCACTGAGAGCTTCAGGGACCACATCCACTGGGTTGTAGTGTCATTCTCAGGCAGCCCGCCCAGTCGGGTTGTCATCTCTTATTGACAGAACATGAAACTGAGGTGCAGAGGTGACCTTGTCTTGGCTAGAGTCCCACTGGCAGGTCAGGTCCTTGGCACCATGTCTCTCAGACCCCAGAGCTCAGCCTTCTGGGTTGAGGACACTTTGGCTTCAGAGAGAGTCAGAACTGAACTGGTACCCGTTCCCCAACCCCCAGAGAATATAGGTGTCCCCTAGCGGCTTCTCTCTGGGCTTAGGTTCCTCATGAGAGTGCTGGACTCTTATGGCGATGACTACCGCACCAGCCAGTTCACCATTGTGCTGGAGGTAAGTGTGGGCTCCTGGCGGGCTGGAGGAGCTGGGAGTCTAGGATGCAGCCTTTACCTGCATCCCATCTCCCTCCCAGGATGAGGGCAGCCAGGGCACAGATGCCCCCACCCCAGGCAATGCTGAGAATGAGCCTCCAGAGAAAGAAGGGCTGTCCCCACCCAGAAGGACACCAGCACCCCCAGAACCCAGCAGCCCAGCCCCTGGCGAGGGGCCTAGTGGGCGGAAGAGGCGGCGAGCGCCCCGGGAAGGACGGAGAGGAGTCACGCTGACTCCAGAACTGGCCCCCGTGCAGGTGGGAAGCTGGCTTTGCAGGGGGTCAGGCTGGGAAAGCTGGAGAAAGGTGGTGACACAGGAAGGGTTAGAGGGGGTCAGGGTGGGGCAGGGAAGGAGGAGTTGGAAAAAGCCAGGAAGGCTTGGGTGGAAAGGAAGAAGATGTGGAGAGGTGGCTATGGGGAAAGAGGAAGGAAGGGAGAAGTTGGTGAGGCCAGGGGAAAACGAGACTACATGGCCCTGGGAACACTGGGACCTTCCGAGGCACACCCAGGAGGCGGTCTGGCCTGAAGAGCAAGAATGTCGGACCCGAGGGCCTCGTCTAGATCCCAGGTCCACTCACAGCTTGCTCTTCTCTTCCTAGATTAAGGTCGAGGAAGACTTTGGCTTTGAAACAGATGAGACCCTGGACTCAAGTTGGGTTTCTCGGGGGCCAGACAAACTGCTGCCCTACCCAACCCTAGCCAGTCCCCCCTTTGATTGACGCCCCCCCCCAATAAACTGACCCAATACTCGCCCTGGCCATTGTCTGCTGTTTCCACCTTTCATCACACACACACTCAAACTCAGGGGTCTGTGTTCACATTTTTATTGGGGGCCCTAGGAGCGGGGCCTGCTCCATCAGTGGAGGGGCTCACAGTTTCTTCAGCCACTCCAGGCTTGGGCCCTGGGGGTCTTGGGGGTGGCTGGGCACATCAGGCATGTTCCCATCATCTCGGACAGGCACTGTGGGACAGAAGGGGGGCCACTGAGACCAGTGATCTCCAGGGGCCCACAGAGAGGGGCTGGTCTGTCAGTTTACATTCAAAGGGAAGTGGGACCCCAGGGGAGAGAGAAGACAGGACAGTGAGAGCCAGAGAATCAGACAGAAAACCAGGGACATACAGAGACCCAGAGACTTGAGAAACTAAGGGAAGAGAGGGTGACACAAAAAGGAGACAGAGAAAGATCTAACAGGTAAGGAACAGAGGTTGGAAACCTGGAGGTCGAGAACCAGAAAGACAAAAATCCAGAAAGCAACAGAGGTGGGAATCCAGAGAGAGAAATCTGGAACCACAAGACAAAAAGTACAAAAATGGACAGGAAGTGATTTTACAGCATGTGAATTATATGACACAAAAAAAGAAAAAGTCCAGCAGACCCTACAGAATCTCAGCTCCCTACTGAGGAAAGACCCGCCTTCTACTCCTCCCCAGCATGGGGAGGTCCCTGCAGCCCCTGCCTTGACCACTCACCTGGGTAGTTGTAGGGTGTGACTTGGTTGATCATGGTGGCATACTTGGTGTACGGGCTTATAGAGGGCAGAATTATAGCTGTGGAGAGACAGGGGTGAGTTCTAGGGAAGGTGGCTGTGGGAGGGGAAGGATGGGAAGGGGCAGAAGCTGAACTTTGGCAAAGGGGGGGGAGCCAAGTGCACGAGGGGCAGGAGGTACAGCACCTCCAGGAGTTCCCTTGGCACTAGGATCCCCATTCCTCAGAAGGTTTTACCACTTTTTGGAGGTGGGGCTGGGAGCCAAGCACTTTTAAATAGGTGAAACCCAGAGAGCACTGAGGAGGGAAGTAGAGGTGGTCATGGAATGAGTACATCTGAGGGTAGAGATGCTCATGGAGCACACTGGGTGCGGGGGAGTCTTGGGAATGTTTGAGGATTCATGAAATGTTACAAACTGAGGGGGAGGGGTTACAGAAGGAACCATCTCCAAGCAACCACAGTCCATTTAGGGTGGGAGCCTGTAGTCTGGGGGTTGCGGTAGGACATAAAAAGGAATGTTCTAAGCTGGCACTGATAGAAATATGAGCTACACATATAATTTTACATTTTCTTATAGCCACCTTAGTTAAAACATACAAGTTAAATTAAAAAGTATATTTAACCTGGTACATCCCAAACATCGTTTCAACATAGCAACACGAAAAAAAATATTTTATCAACTTTGTTGCATTAAGTCTCTGCAATCCTGCATGTACTTTACATGAGCGTAGCATGTGCCACCTCAATTCAGTATGGACCCCTTTCCAAGTGCTCGGTGGCTATTGTGGCCCATGGCTTTTGTATGAGATAACTGTGCTCTAAGAACCTTGCCCAGTGCATGGTCTGCAGACCAGCGACACTGACAAGACCTGGGAACTTGGCCCCACCGCAGCCCTACTGAATAAGCGCCTACATTTTAACAAGCACCATCTCCACCCCTCAAGTGGCCCCAGTGCACATTCAAGTATGAGTAACCCTGTTCTACAGCAAAGGTTCAAGAGAGCAGCACAGTTAGAATCATTGGGACATTTTCACAAGGTACTGATTCCTCAACCCCACGCCTACCGCACCCAGCTCAACTCTGTTGGAGGGTGATGGTGAAAGGGGATAGGAATCGGACATTGTTGTTATTGTTACTTTAGGGCTCAGGTGCTTTTAATGCACAGCCAGGGTTCAGAATCTTTTCTTGGGGGATTATGGACCTCTTCGGTGAGTGTGTATGGAGTGGGGGTGGTGAAAGGGTCATAATATTAGGGAGGGGGTAGGCAAGGGGACGTCGTGAGGGTGTTAACACACTGGTGGGGTCACAGAACGGTGAAGACAAAGAGAGGACCTTAGGGTACAGGGCGGAACGCTAGTGGGGGGCGATGGGACCTCTGGGACGGATGAGGTAGGTAAAGATGGGACGCCGGCTGGAGTGATGCACATTCGCGCTCACGCACCGAGGCCCCCGATGGTGAAGGACGCTACCAGCACCGGCTCCTTGGCCCAGGCATTCCTGAAGAAGGCGGCGAATCCTGGAGGGGTGGGCGGGGAGGGTCACCCCTGCAAGGGATGCCCCCGGTGACCTCCAACCTTCTCGCGCCACCCCTGCCTTGGAGGAACCCTCTTGTAACCTCTGCGTCCCCCTCGGGCCCGAACCCCACCGCCTCCACGGGGACTCTGCAGCACCCTATCGCCGCCCCACCCAGGGTTCGCCCGCTCCTCGCGAGCCGAGAACACCCACACTTACTCCCGGCCATCTTGGTCGAGGCGGCAGCAAGGACGCGGAGCACTCTGGGTATTGTGGTCCTGGCCCGAGGCGCCGCTAACCTGCGCACTGGCTCAGAACAGCTGTCTGGGGCGGAGGCGAGGACGCGCAGCACTCTGGGAGTTGTGGTCCCGGCTTGTGAGGCTCTGCTGAGTCTGCGCGTGCGTACTGGCACAGAGCTGGCGTCCCTGACGGGTGCGGGAGTGAAGGTGGCAGGCATCCCAGGTTTAAATGCAAGCCTGTTTGGGCACACCTGCTACCGCTCTCCTGTCTCTCAGCCTGGAAGAGTAACTTCCAAGTCGCTCCGGAGGAGTAACTCCCAGTCCTGCAGCAACCCATCTAAGGTGGAATGCAATCGTCCTCGTGTCATAGTTTACTTAGGAGAGCCCATTTTATAGATGGAGAAACGGAGGCTGGGAGAGGACGAATGACTGATCGTTTGAGGTCGCTATTCAAAATCAGCTCGTCCTGGAAGCCCTAACTCTCACCGCAAAAGGGTTAGGGGCCTTATGTGAACTGTCGCAGTGCTCTATGGGACCTCCATTGTAGTGCACATCACTTTTTTTTTTTTTTTTTTTTTTAACGGACCTGGTCCAGATCTGCCCTTCCATCAGACGGGAGCTGCTTGAGGGCAGTAACGTGGTCTGACTCCTCTCTGTGGCCCCAGAATCGCGCAGCGGAGTCTGGCACATAAGCAGTGCTAATTTTTTATTTAAAAAGTTTAATTAATGAACATAACCGGTTACGGTTGCCCCAATTCCAACTTTTTCCACAGCGCTGTGGGGTTGTGACAGTCACCCAGGGGCTCCCACCTCACTCCTCTCTTCCTTAAAAAGGGCTCTGCCTCTGACTTTCTGATATTGCCTCACTTCCTGGAAGGCGGTTGAAAAGGCTTGAGCCCTGTCTCCTATTCCCGCTCCTGCCAGATCTGCCCACCATGGCCCTGGTGTTGATCCTCCAGCTGCTGACCTTCTGTGAGCCAACTCAACCCCTTCTGCTTGGGTCCCTCAGGCACAGAGAGGCAGGCTCTGGGACTCAGATACTTACAGGGGGATTGGGGAGCAAGGGATAGGATTACTGGGTCTGCCTGAGGGCAGGTGCAGGGTGATCAGACAGCTAAGGGTTCAGAACTATACCCAGAATAACAGGAGAGGACTGGGGCCCAGACCCTGAGCCCTAAAATAAGAGGACACAGGAGTCCTGAATTCCTAGTTTCCTGGAAGAAAAGGAAGTTGGGGTAGTATTCTCTGGCTTTTGAGGCCAGAGAGAGCCAGAGACCTGAACTCCTGGGGACTCTGCTGTGGGAGGGGAGATGGAAGCCAGAACACCTGGGTCCCTGGGAAAGGAGGGAGCTGGGGCCCAGACCCCTGAAACCCAAAGATGAGAAACTGTGAGCCCAGATTATTGTTTTCTGGAAAAGATGGAGTCCAGGAGCCTGAACTTTTGGGCACAGGGCCACCAGGG
Source organism: Eidolon dupreanum (assembly GCA_028627145.1). Classification (NCBI taxonomy): domain Eukaryota; kingdom Metazoa; phylum Chordata; class Mammalia; order Chiroptera; family Pteropodidae; genus Eidolon; species Eidolon dupreanum. Next base: position 98,061,690 of record CM053508.1, on the reverse strand, counting down.
ATCTGAGTCCAGACTTCTGGCTTCTTAAGTAGGTGGAGATTGAATGTTTAGATTTACGGCTCCCGAGAAAGGAGAAAGTGTGGGCAAGATTCCTGTATCCCAGAGGAAAGAGGGCCTAGGGACTTAGATTCCTGGGTTACCAGTGACATGGGGCTGGTAGCAGCCTAGGGCTTTGACAAAACCAAGCCCCCTCCACCTTCTGCAGGGCCACTATGTCACGCAGACATCACTACGACTGGTGAGTAACACCCCCATCCATTCTTTTGTATGTCGCTGACATCTCATTTCTACCTATTCAGATTTTATTTTGGTGCCCGCTCTCACCCCAGATTTCCTTATTTACCTCCCTCCCCTTTCTTTATTTCTTTCTTTTCATCCTCACTCCCTTTAGTAACCAGTATAGGTTAGCAGTGAAGACTATGAACTTTATGGAGCTAGAGACCTAAGCTGGAACCCAATTTTACCATCTTATTCATTTATAACCTTGAACAAACTATTGCATGCTAAGACTCAGTTTCCTTTTCTGTGAAATGGACTGTTGTGAGGATTTAATGAAATCACCTGTGAAAAGTCCTTGGTTCAGAACTTGGCATAGCACAGGATTCAGGAGATGGGGTTTCTGGCAATGCTAATTATTCCTCCACTTGGAAAGTAGGATCCTCCACCCCGAGACAGGCTTTCCGATGGGTAAGACCCCTCCCCACCCACACACACTCCTTGCTACACTCCAACTTCAAATAAGAACCACCTGGAGAACCATTAATACCTGAGCTATCAATCTATTTTAAACTATTTTTAAATGACAAAACTAATATAGATTCATGGTTTTAAAAATTCAGTCATTACCAAAGAACCCATACAGCCTCTTTCTTCCCCTTCCTCATCTTCCTTAAATAATCTCTGAATCCTTACAAAAAATTTCCAAGCACTCAAACATTCATCTATGTATTTATGTACTTCTTGGTTTCCTGGCCAAGGCAAAATTGATATTTCATGATTCACAGTGTTATACATCTTACTTTTCTTCACTTTACCATTTCTCTTTTTAAATGCTTTCTAGCATTTGCCATCGTGTAGCAAGATGCTAGTTGATTCATTTCTCCTGATGTATTTTTAGGTTGTTTCTAATTCTCCCCCTCCCCCACAACCAGTGCTGCAATGAGTCCCACATGAGCTTTTTGGGCACTTGTATGTGCTTTCGCCTAGGGTGCAGGTGTGGGATTATGGGGGTTGTTGGTCACACCTTTGTGTGTCTTGATAGGAACTGACAAATTGCCTTCTCAAAAAGTGCATTTAAGTGCACCTAAGTGCCTGTTTCACTTCATCTCCACCCAAGAGGAATATTACCCAGTTTTAATTTTTGACAGCCTAATAGTAAAAAATATCTCACATTTTAATTTTTTTTTTTTTTTAATGATTACTACTGCTAAGGTTGAACAACCCTTCCCACCACCACCAAATGTGTTTTGGTCAGTGAGACTTCCTGTTCTTTGAATTGCCTAGTCACATGTGTTACCCAACTGGATTTCAATTGGTTTGGTCCTAGGATTTCTTTCTACATTCTTAATTGACGTGATTTATTTCTGCCAGTGCTGTCATTTGCCTTCTAGCTTCATTTGCCTTTTCTCATACACAACTTGCAAATGTTGAAGGGGTCAAATTTACGAACTTTTTCCTTCTGGATTTTTCATTTTATATTTTAAGACAGCCTTCTCTACCCCCTAGACAAATACATTTTCCTATATTTTCTTCAAATACTTTTATTGTTAAAAAAAAACTCGGTAGGTAATTAATCTGGAATTTGTTTGGCGGGAGGGTGTGAGGCCAAGATCCAACATATTTTCTCCCAAATAGACAGCAAGTTTGGCAACTATTCAGACATGTTGGAAATGTTACAAATATTCTGGAGAGCAATATAAAATCCCAGGTTTCTGGGACCCTGCCCCTTGATATGATGTTTAAAGAACGTAGAGGAAGTTGCCTTGCTCTTCCTCAGGAGTCAACACCTTGCTCCTGTGCTCTGCAACTAGTTTAGACAAAGCTCACAGGGGTCCAGCGCTTCCTCTCTTTTATGAATAGGGAACCTAGGCTGAGAAGGGGGCTGTGATTGCCTCCAGGTGATTCTCCTCCCACCCCCACTCCTCCTTCACCTCCTCGGGCTCCCAGGAAGCCTGAGGACCCAGGCTGCCCATTTATTCAATCCCGACAGCTTCATACCCCAAGCCGTGGCTGGGGGCTCAGCCAGCTGCAATTGTGACCCCTGGAGTCAACGTGACCTTGAGGTGCAGGGCTCCCCAACCTGCCTGGAAGTTTGCACTATTCAAGTATGGAGAGAGCACCCCCATGCTGTATCGGGTTGTGTCCACGGAGCTGGCAGAGGTCTTCCTGGAGGAGGTGACCCCAGCACAAGGAGGCAGTTATCGATGCAGCTACCAAAATCCAGGCTGGGCGCTGGGTGTCTGGTCCCATCCCAGTGATGCCCTGGAACTGCTGGTGACAGGTGAGGTCTTGGGGAAGAGGGAGAAGGGACACAGGAGAGGGATGAGGGATAGGAGTGGAGGGACAGAGACATGCAAGCTTCTATAATGACACAGAAAAAGAGCAAGAGAGCGAGAGTGAGTGGGAGAGCAAGAGAAAGCAAGAGTGAGAGAGTGAGAGGACGCACAACGGGGATGATTCTCAACCAGGAACAATCTGCCCTCCCAGGTGACCTTTGGCAAGATCTGGAGACATTTCTGATTGTTCTGACTAGGGAAGGGTGTGCTATTGGCATTCAGTGCACAGAGAGCAGACATACTCAGGGACAGCCCCCACTCCTACCCCACACAACAAAGAATTATCCAGATTTATCCAGAATGTCACCAATGCAGAAGTTGGGAAAGACACAGAAACAGAAGGAGAAAACATCAGGAGACACTGCCTCTGAGATCCAGGGAGACTGAAATAACGCTCGGCGAGGGGTGAAGAGACACACAGAGAATTTTAGGCACAGGCACAGAGGGGAAAAGGGACGTTCAGGGTGGGAAAGAAAAAGAGGGAGGAGAGCAAGAGAGGACCCCTGAGCCCACCCGCGTGCTCATCCTCCTCCCTCGCAGATGAGCTGCCCCGCCCGTCGCTGGTGGCGCTGCCCGGGCCGGTGGTGGCACCTGGCGACAACGTGAGCCTGCGCTGCACTGGCCGCCTGCGAGACATGCGGTTCGCGTTGTACCGCGTGGGCGAGGCAGTGCCGCTGCAGTACCACAACTCAGAGCAGCCCTGGGCGGACTTCCCACTGCCTGGTGCCAGCGCCCCTGGCACCTACAGCTGCTACTACCACACGCTCCACGCTCCCTACGTGCTGTCACAGCGCAGCGAGCCGCTGGTCATCAGTTGGGACGGTGAGGGGCCCCCACCCTCCAGCACCTCCTCACCCGGATCCGGAAGTCCAGGCCCCTAGCCCCATCCCTCGGACCTGGGAGTCAAGGTTCCCCCTCCCATTGATCCACCTCAACTTTGAGGGTATTGGGCCCCCAACTCACCCTGAGGTTAGAGACCAGAAGGGTAGGGCCGAGACTTTCGGTGGGGTAGCAGACCTCCTCTGTCCCTGCTGGCCCTGCAGGCTCAGGCTCCGCGGACTACACCCTGGGCAACCTCATCCGCCTGGGGCTGGCGGGCCTGGTCCTCGTCTCCCTGGCTACGCTGCTGGTTCTGGACTGGCGCAGTGCCTGCTAGCCCCCCCGCTGAAGACTGGATCTAGACACCTGCTGCATGAGAAGACTTCTCAGACGCAGAGAAGCAACAGGGAGCACGGGTTGGCCTGGCTCTTCCAAGGGCCCCACAGCCCTCCGGTCCCACCAAGCCCAGCTTCCCGAGTAATGATAGCCTTCGTACCCCGAGCTCTAGCTTCCTTCTGGGCCATTTCTCCAGGATCTCTCGGATTAGTGGGAGGTGGTATCAGTGCTCAAGGCTTCCTAGACAGAAGACCTGGGTTAGAATCCCAGTGCTGCTGCTCATCCACTGTGGAATATTAGGAAAATGACTTTCCCTAAGCTTCCCTTGCCTTGGCTGTAAAAGGGAGCACTGAAGATACCCACTTCGTAGGATTGTTGTATAATTAAGTGGGAAACACACACGAAGCGTTTAAAACAGTGACTGACCCATAGCAAATGCTCATTAAATGTTAGCTACTATATAACAGCGATTTCTATCAAAATCTCAGGACTCAAATGAAGTTCGTTTTTTCCGATTGCGCATGCTCCAGTTCAGCTCTCCTTTAAGCAACTTATTCCCCTCGTGACATCACACTCAGTCACCAGGCAACCGTCTTAAATGCCTCCTCAAAACTTCTGCAAAGGTAAACCAAAATAGATCAGACATTCTTTCCTAATTACAGCTTCGTTTGCGTGTGGCTGTCTTTTCTTGAGTCGTCAGTATCATTAAGCTGGGGTCTGTTGCCAAGTCAACAGCAAGTGGAGCGTGTGCAGTAGAGCTGCGACCTGGGCATCATAAACTCCACTTGGTCTGCTTCCCACTGTGCTCTTGGCTGCCCTCATAGTTGTGCTAAAAATAACGCGAACCATTTCACCTGTTTGCTCTTATCTCTCTTCCTTGAAGGCCTGGCTACCTGCACAGTTTCTTCTGAGTTAAATATTAAGTTCTGTTTTTATCTGGTGAATCTTGATGTCTTTCTCAACCACATATGTGGTTTCCGCCTCTAAGCACTTCCTGTTGCTTAACTCTCATGTGTTCCTTTCTTGATTTATAATTGAGTTAGGTGGCACATACATTCTCCTCTCTTCTATTAAATTTTCCAACTTCCTAGCTCCCCTCTTACCATTTTATGGAGAAGAACATGGCTTCCATTTTTTTGAACAGCCCCAGTGCCCTCACCCCCTAGCTGGGTGGCCTAGAGCAATCTATGGACCTTCCTCAGTTTTCAGTGTGAAACAGGAAGCTAAACACATCTACCATGTCAGTTCTAGAGAGAAATAAGCAAAATAACTTGTCTCCAACACATGGAAAGAGATTGTTAAACCTTTAATCAGCACCTTTAACTTTTTACCCCTTTTCCTGAGGAGAAAACATAGGGTAAGAAGCAAGGTTTACATTGCAACCCTATACACACATCCATTTATCTCTATAAACCAAAATTCAAGTTCCAAGAAGCAGTATTTACTCTATACAGATGCATACTGATACTTTCTATTTTGTTCAAAATGCTGCCTTCTCTGATGTTACAACCCCCACGCCTAACATGCACATGTGCACACACAGGACCACATGCCTGATTTGCAGAAGGATAAGCAATATTTATTGGTGTGTGTGTTTATTTCAGAAACTGACATAAACCAGGACTTGTGTAAAGATTTGGAAATTTATAAAATGGGTAAACAGTATAAAATGATGTTATTTCAACGCCCAGTTCTCTTGGTGTGTGAGATTAGGGTATTCTAGTGTGGGATTAAGCAGAACTGAAATCTGAGGTCAAATTAGCCACCTATGTGCACTGGGAAGACTCTGAGAGGAAGTTTCTGGGATTGTTCTTTGTACCAATGTGGGACCCTGAAAGAGCATATCCAGGGCAACCCCCACTCCCACCCCAGAGCACATGTGGGTGTGGGAGATTACGGGTGAAAAGGGACCCAGTTAATGAAGAGGGAACCCGACCTGGATGGGCTTGCAAAGTCATCAAATGCAATCTGCCCACTTTATAGATGGAGAAGTGGTGAAATAGAGAGGGGACATGAAATTCCCTCAAAGTCATATGAGAAGTCAGTGCCACACTAGGGAGGCTGACCCCGAGTTTGTACTTCGACTTGGCTCCATCTATTCACTCATTCATTCATTTAATCATTCAAGTACTCATCTACTTACTCTTTGATTTAGTCTGTCATCTATTTATTTCTTCATTGATTCTCACCCTTATTTCTTTCTATGCATCCATCCCTTGCCACTGCTCTCATTTGCCCATCTACCTATCCTTTCATTTGCCCTTATTCATTCATTCATTCTCACATCCATTAATCCATTCTTCCCTTCATTGATCAAGTGATCAACTTATTAATCCACTCACCTATTCATTTACTTAGTTAATATCCATCAGTCTACCCATGCATTTATCTATGCAATATATCCCACAATAGCAGTTTACCCCATGACTAGCACAAGGCTTGATAGAAACCAAGCGTTCAATGAATGCGTATTGAATGAATAGTAGCTATAATATGAATTTCACTCTCTACCATTTATCATGTCTCCATACAATTTTGCCAGGTGAGCCACATATTATTCAAGGTCATCAGCGACAGCCCTCTGAGACATGTACAGTTCACCCTGGGAACTCAGATAGTCTGTGTGCTTAAACTGTTGAGTTTCTTCATCCCCCTGAGTCTGCCTCTGAAAAACAATAAAACTGTCTTCCAGTTTGTTGAGTCAAGTCTTGTGGGTTTTACTGGCTTTCATCTCCTATCTCACTTTCACTTTTAAATGAGAAAGACAAAGGAGAATGTTTAACATTTAACAATTGCAAAGCCACTGATGATTTCTAAGGCAGTGATTCCTTTTGTCACCCTTAAAGGCTCAGAGTTCCCAAGATGTCCCTAATGAGACTGTGACACATCTGGCACGGTCTCCCCTTTCTGCCCCCTCTTGCCAGGTTACCTCTGATGTCTTCTAGGTCTCAAATTAGATGCTGTTTCCTCTGTAAACTCTTGCCTGACCCATCTGTGCTTCTCTAGTGCCTTATCGCACTCTAATTGAGTGCTTATTGTCCTGTATTCTGATCCTCTGTCTCCCAGACCTTACCACAAGCTTGCCTAAGGGACCAGGCTGTTTTATTTCTACATCCCCAGGGGCCTAGCATATAGGTCTTAAGAAATGTGCCCACTGTCACTGGATGAGCTTGACACACTGAAGGTTACAGAAGCAGGCTCCGTACATTTGCCCTTCTATGCTGGGTAGGGTAATGGTTTGATGAAATGTGATGTCCCAATTTCCGGAACCTTTGAATATGTTACACATTATAAGAGGGACTTCACAGGTGTGATTCAATTAAGACTCATGAGGTGGCGAGATCAGCCTGCATAATTTGGGTGGGTTCGATGTCATCACAACAGTCAGTCAGAGAAGGCAAGTGAAGATGGTTGCTGAGGTCAGCAGGATGCAGGGCCAATGTGCTGAAGAATGCAGGTGGCCTCTAAAAGCTGCAAAAGACAAGGAATTAGATTCTCCTCCTGGGCCTGAAAGAGGAGCCAGCCTGCCAACCCATTTTGGACTTCTGAACTGCAGAACAAAAGATTAAAAAATTTATGTAGTTTCAGCCCACTTAGTTTGTGACAACTTATTATAACAGCTATAGAAAAACGAATACTATTAGCTTCAACAGAAAATCCCTATTACCCCACAAACCCAGGCATCCTCACCCTTAGGACTTCCACTTTTATCCTTGTATCTACTCCCCGCAAGTTCCCGTTCATCCACTTATCTCATATTAACTTAAGGGCTCCCATGTACCAAGCACCATGACAGGCGCTGGGGACACAGTGGAAAGTAATAAGCAGACATACACCCTACTCTCATGAAGTTCACAGAGAAACCAAAGCATTAACAAAATTGTCACTCACTGTACTGATCAGCCAGCACTTTAAACTGCTGTAGCAAAGAGATCACCCCTCTGCCACCAAGAAAAAAATCTATTTAATTTTATTTCTCTCTCACTTAACAGTAGATGGTTAAACAGTCTAGGGCTGTTTATCAACAACTTTGCTTTTATCAAACTGTAGCTTTGATATCTGGTTCTGAACCGGCAGGAAAGAAGGAAGGGAGGGGGAGAGAGGGACTCACAAATCATTTTTAAGAGCAGGACCTGGAATTTGAACACTTCTCTCCACTGCCACGGGCCAGAACATAGTTCGTGGCCACATCCAGCTGCAAAAGCAGCTGGGGGAGATGTGAGCTCTGGTGTGTGCCCTTTGAAAAATGGGAAGGGTGTTTTCTGTTACTAGAAGGAAGATGGGAAACCTGGACACTGGGAAGCCATTAACCATCTACACTGTTGGGAAAAGAAGAGGAGGCTTTAAAAACTATAATAGGAGGACTTGATTTAATAAGGGCTTGGCTGAAGAAATGATGTGAGATCAGAGAGTTCAGCAGATGTTAACCAGGTGACGAGGGCCTGGAAGTGTGTTCTAGGCAGAAGCAACAGCATGTGCAAAGAGCCTGGGGAGATCCTGGACCCAGGGTGACTGTGGTGAGGGACTAAAAGTGGTGCGCTACAGCCACCTAATGGTCACATCTTTTTCCTTGCTGGGCGGTGAAATCCTGAGCTCGCTGTAGGTCTGCACTCCTGAAAGTTGGTCAATGTGACTGAAACAGTGTGAAGAATGAGAGAAATGCAAGAAGATGGTGCTAGAGTGTCAGTCATAGGGCCTTCGTACTTTATGGCAACGCCTGCACTGGGAAATCTGACGGCTATGGTCCTGGCCCTCATGGAGATTAAGTCCAGGAGGCATTTTCTGGAACAATCTTAGATGAAATTCTCTGTGTACATTCGTGTCTGCTTTAACATGTACTGCATATTTATTTTTCTCTTCTCTGAGGGTGGGGGAATACAGCAATAAAACATCATGAACACTGTTCTCAAGTAAGTCCGTGGAAATCAGGGTGTCCTTTTCTTAGAAACGCTACATGGAGTTGTCTTTGCCTTCTGCCAAGGGTCTCCACATGTCCCCATGTGGGGTACTATTATATCAATGAGCCAAATGGCCTCTGCGTAATGGTTCTACCCATGTACTTCACTGCAGGCTGAGATCCGTTAGCCCAAAAGCCCAACGGACATGAAACTCAAATGCTTATGTATCCTTATGTATCCAGTTGTTTTATTTTTATTTTTTAATTAAGTTTATTGGGGTAACATTGGTTAATATGATTATATAATTTTCAGGTGTACATTGTAATTTGACATCTATATATTCTATTGTGTGATTACCACCTAAAGTCCAGTTTCCTTCAGCTACCATATATTTAATCCCCTTTATCCCGTCTCTCTCTCCCCTCCTCCCCGACCCCCTACCCTCTGGTGACCGCTAGTCCATTGTCCATGTCCCTGAGTCTCTGTTTGCCCTGTTCATTTGTTGCTTTTAAGTTTATATCCCACATATAAGTGATATCATGTAATTTTCAACTTTTTCTGTCTGGTTTATTTTGCTTAGCATGATTATCTTGAGGTCCATTCATGTTGTCGCAAATGGCAGTATTTCATCTCTTTTTACGGCTGAGTAATATTCCATTGTATATATGTACCACAGCTTCTTTAGCCAATCATCTATCATAGGATACTTTGGTTGCTTCCATATCCTAGCCACCGTGAATAATGCTGCTATGAACATCTGTGTGCAAATATCTTTTCAGATATGGGTTTTCAAGTCTTTGGGGTAAATACCCAGTAGAGGGATTGCTGGATCATATGGTAGGTCGATTCTTTTGAAGAAACTCCATACTGTTTTCCGTAGTGGCTGAACAAATTTTCAGTCCCACCAGCAGTGTATGAAGGTTCCTTTTTCCTGGAGGGATTTTTAATGGAGGCTCCACTCCTTGGCAATTGACTCAGTGTCCAGTGCATCTCCCCTCTCCTCTCCCCTGAGTCTGCGCAGCAGGTATGAAAGCTCTAAGCTTCTCATCAGGGTTTGGTTTTTCTGATGACCAGCCGTCATCCTGAAGCTTCCTTAGGAGTCCGCCAAGAGTGGCCTTGTTAGAACAAAAGATGGTTCTATCACCCCATCAGAGACTCATGGACATGGACTATAGACTGGAGGACTATAGAGTAGTGGTCACTAGTGGGGTGGGGGAGGAGGGCGGAGGTAGACGGGATAAAGGGGGTCAAATATAGGGAAGTAGGGGGAGGGTGAAGTGGGTAAAAGGGATCAAATATATGGTAGCTGAAGGAAACTGGACTTTGGGTGGTAATCACACAATAGAATATATAGATGTCAAATTACAGTGTACACCTTAAAATTATATAATTGTATTTACTAATATTATCCCAATAAACTTAATTAAAAAAAAAAAAACCCTCCAGGAAAGAGAAAAAATGTCTTTCTGAGTCAGGAAACTAAGTTAAGGAATCTGGTTAAGGTGTTGAGTTGAAAGTGTTTCCAAGAATATCGTTCTTGTTTCCTGGTGCGACACAAAGAACTACGTGAACGTTTGTGACTCTTACTGAACTGTACAACTTTCTGTTGAAATAAATCTAAGACAGGAGTGTCATTTGATCAAAAGGGTCTTATAAGAGTCTCACGACTTGAAAAGTCACTACCACCTCCTTTGAAAATAACTTTCAAAGAAATACCTGTAATTATAATGGGTTTTCCTGTGGCCTCGTTGATTTTCCTGTATTTGTAAACGGTAAGACAGGTAAGGTCCATCCAGACAACAGAGCTTCAAGGGCATCTGGTTCTTTCAAACAAATGATGGAAAAATAATATAAACTTATGACTCACTTGGGTTCTTATTTTAGCAAAGAGATTGAGAATTTTGTCTTATTTAAATTAGTATATCAACCAACTGCAGTTTGTAGACCTCTATTTTGAGAATTTGGAGTCTAATTTTTAACAAACTGAGAAAAAGAACATTTCTGAGATCATGGGGAAAATTTGAATAACAACCAGATATTAGATGGTATCAGGAAAGTACTGTTAGTTCTCCTGGTGTGACACTGTTGATAGATGTTTTGAAAAGGATAAAGATACCTATGCGCTAAAATATTTTGGGATTAAAAAGATGAGTTCCCAAGATGACTCCCTCAATACACTTGAACTAGTACTTTAATAACTACCATTATAACTATAGTGTGTCAGGTATAAGCAGTCCTGATGCACTCCCGCCTTATCCCCCCGCCCCACCCCCAGAAATCCTGGGCTGTCCATTTCTGAACCTGATGCTGCAGAACTGGACCTGGGGTCAGTTTTTCAGGCACTTTTGGAGTCTTAGTTTGGGTTCCTTCAGAAGCAGATGCCAAGACAAGGATTAGGGACAGAGTTCAAGTCGTTTATTTGGGAAGTAAAGGAAACCCTTCACTGGGAATACAGAAGTAGTGAAGCTAGATTCTGCTGTGGGCAACTGGAGCTTAATACTGTAGGAGCTTAACACCATTAGCACTTAATACTGCTGGAGCTTAATACTGCTAGAGCTTAATGTTGCTGGTACTTAATACTATGGCACTAAACACCAATTAAGTTTCAGAGGCCAGTGAGGAACACAGACTTCACAACAGTCAAGGGGGCTGAGGTATTTATACAGCACCTCCTCGCATAGGTTACTGGAGGGCTGCTCCCAGGTCATGAAGTCCCAGCACCTCCATAACAGGAGAAAGCAAGCTTTTTGGCCGCCCCTCAGCAGGCACACATTCACTTGTCTCCTAGTTTCCATAATTTTGTTGGCATTTCTTTTCCTATGTTAGCTCCTCTCAAGCTTTATTTCTTCTATGTCCTTGTCATAAATCCCTTTACTGTCTTTTCATGAGGTTTTGGGAAGGAAACTATGTATTCCTTCTGCATGTTTCCATGACACTCCTTATATTTGTTCTTAAATCCATCAGTTCCAAACTCTAACATTTAGAAGAGCTCACTCTTTCTTTAAACTTAGTTTTTCTCATCCCATGGCAATTCACTTAAAATTTTTGAAGCTTAAATGTTAAAAATATTTAAAGTGCTAAAATTAACTGATATCAAATTCAGCTAGTTCCATAACACATGTAAGCAAAAGAAGAAAAAATATATTGGCCACAGGTCCACTACTCAGGGAATAATAGTTTAAAATACGAGATTAAAACCTTCTAGATTTTTCCAGGTGCATGTCGATTCTCGTCTATTGTCTGGACTCACTGTCTAGGTCGTCTCTATGTTCCTGTAGAATGTCAACCAGACATGGAATGTGGCTCCTCTAAGTTCTCCTGAAGAACCCATTCCAGCAAAGACTTTATACAGAGGTTGATCTTACCAAAGCTTTCATTCAAGATCTTGAGGGAACAGTTTACATTGTGCTCCCCACAGCAGACAACTGACAAATCCATCAGAGACACTTGCCTTCTTCCAATCTCCTATTCTGTTATGCCACCCATGAGGATCCTTTTTTCTTGCCTCTCCTTTACGGGGCCTATCATCTCATTCTCCCAGAGTCTCCCTCTCTCCATGACACTCCTACGACTTCTCATCTGCTACCAGCTCAGTCCCAGCTCCAGTGCTCCAACGTTCCTGGGGGCATAACCCAGAAGTTGTAGATGTCACTTCAGCTCATGTCTTGTTGACCTGATATACCTATAGTTCTCTGTGAGAGAGACATGTAGTTATGATTCTGATTGCCATGGGCCCAGCTGTATTCTGTCACTGTGTGGAAGGGGGCAATGGTTGTGAAATTCAAGGAGCAATTTCTCACATACTTTGCGTATTTATGAATATACCTAAGCATTGTATGATCTCAACTCTGTGCTGTGGAAGGATCCTGTGAGCTCAGCCTGTAGGAAGTGGCTTGAGAGCATGTTGCAATAAACAGTCTTCATTTCCTGGTTGTGACTGAGAGATAGAAACTGTGGTATATAAGAGGGGAGGATTAAAAATGGAGCAGAGCTGTTACTGCATATCTGGGAGGCAAGAGAACATTTTGATTTACCACAAACAGCTAAACTGAAAGAAGACCCTTGGAAGAGGCTTAGGAGGGCCACCATGTTCCCCCCATTCCTGGCCCTGTTCTGCGTAGGTAAGTCTTGTAGAAGGGGTGGGGAGGGCCACTGAGGGTGGTGGTGAGTTGGGCTGTGGAGGCAGTTGAAGTCAGTTTGACTTGTGGGGTAGGTAATGGGGCCAGATGGATAAGGAATAATAGAAACTTCTATTTCTGGAATACATGTTACCTATGAGGAATGTGTTGGATATTTACAGACATTTCCCTCTATCTGTTTTCCAAATTCAGTCATTCCCAAACTTTCTGACATGACATGTATTCTTCCTCACATGACATTCTTCTTCAAATTGCCTCAGGTTTTTATATTATTTTTTTTTATACCCAAGTCTATTTTGAAAGATTTGTAAAACACTTCTATTAATAGAAAATCAGTATTCCTCATCAAAAATAGAAGATAGTCGTCAGTACATGCAGTGGGGGAAATAATACGATTAAGTTCTAATAGCTACTGCTGCCTGGCTATAGACACTGCGCCACATCCTCTCCAGTCTTGTTTCCAAGAAGTATGAGTGAATGCGAGAAATAGATTGGACAATTAATTAATTCATCAGTCATCTGGTTTCATTTTTACCTCTTTGAATTATTTGGAAGCAAGTGCCCCAAATTATATAATTCGTCTATGACTGGGATTCTTTTAAAAATATATTAAAATATCATTAATATAATATAATCTTAATTTCAGGTGTACACCATAGTTATTCAACATTTATATTCCTAAAGAAGTGATCACCATGATAAGTCTAGAAGCCATCTGACACTATATGTTATTATAGTATCATTGACTATATTCCCTATGCTGTGCATTGCCCTGAGATATTTCTATCTGCTCTCATAGAATGCCCTAAATGCATCTCTGACATTACAACTGGCCATGACTAACCACCTTGGTGCCCTGGAATAAATCTCAAAAATCCAAAATTGATATGGCTTGGAAGAGTGAATCATATGTTCACCACTTTTCCTGTTTGGTAGCTTTATAGATCTAGATCAAAATTACCCTGAAAAATGTGTTTTGTAGATATCAATGTAGTTGGTCTAGTTTGATTAACTTCTATCGGTGGCTCTCTACTGGGGACAACTTTGCTCACCTTCCTCCCCGGGGACATTGGACAACATCTGGAAACTTCTTGTTTAGCAACTTGCAAGTACATAATACCTTATTGTTAAGTACCATTACCATGCTGTACCCTAGAACCTCAGAACCTATCCACCTTGTGGCTGGAAATTTGTGCCCTGTGACCAGCATCTCCCATTTCTGTACCCTCAGCCCGACAATCACCATTCCACTCTGTTTCTTTGAGTTCTATGTTTTTAGATTGCACATATAAGTAAGAACATACAGTATTTGTTTTTTCCTACCTGACTGACTTCACTCAACATAATTCCCTCAAAGTCCATCCACATTGTAAATTTTGTTGTGTGAACATGGGGGTGTAAGAGGATGTTTTCATATCCTTCAGATACATACCTAGAACTGAAATTGCTGAGTCATATGGTTCTATTTTTAATTTTTTGAGGAAACTCCACACAGTTTTCTGTCGTGGCCATTTTGGCCCATTCATGTCTCTCCAACTCTAGAAGCCATGGCACCAGGGAAAGGATAGGCTCTACACCCTCTACAATGCTGACACACTTAGGATGCACCTGGGTGACATGCCTAGGGTAACAGAAACCATCAGGATTCAAGTCTAGTGTCCCTTGTCTGCTCCTCTGCCACGAAATCTAGGATATGGTAGAAGAATACGATGGATGATGGGGAGAAATGGGTAGGTTTGGGACAAAATGGCAGGGCCATCCAAGATCCTGGGTGCATTGTGAGGGGAGAAGAACCTGGGATGGGGATGTGTGACAATGTGAGAGATGGTGGAAAGAAGACTGTGGTAGGTTTCCTGAGGATGTTCACACTCTGTTTCCTGGAGCCTGTGACTATGGTCCTTTATATGAGGTCGTAGCTAGAAATAAAGTTGGTGATCAGTTGACTTTAAAGTAAAAAGAGGGTCCTGAAAGAGCTGGCTGATCCCAATGGAATCGCAAGGGTCCTGCAAGTAGTAAGGAGAAAAGTAAGAGGAGGTCAGACTCCACCATCTACTGCTGGTTTTAAAGGACAGGGAAGATGCCATGAGCTAAGGGCTGCATGTGCCTCTAGAGACTGGAAAAGGTGAGGATTCTCCCTGAGTCTTCAGAAAGAACCAATCCTGCTCACACCTTGATTTCAGCCAGTGAAACCCATAGTGTTGGGTTTCTCTCACCTACAGAATGGCATGCTACTACATTTGTGTTGTTATGAGTCACGCAGTACAAGGTAATTTGTTGCAGCAGCCCTAGGACCTGACAGGCGCTGATGTCAGTGGGTCTCGGGGTAGCGGGGAGGCTTGGACTGTTGGTGAATATGATGATGAGGGGTCTGTTCTCAGCAAGAGCCCCTGGGATGGTCCCTCGGGGATGACAACAGGGTGATGACCTGGGCTCCAGGAAGGAACTTAAGACTCATAGATGATTCCTTTGCAGGGCTGTGTGCTGCCCAAGGAGACAGAAGAGGTGGTGAGTGTATCTAAAGTGTAACCTTCCTCCTCCTTCGCTCCAAATTCCACATCTCCCTTCTCTTTCTGTAAATGAGCTTCGTGAGAGCAGGTGAGCGGATTGAATCCAGCCCTGGACTATGCTTCCTTCCAGAGTCACTTCGCAGGCCCTCCATCAGTGCCCAGCCCAGCTGGATGGTCCCTGCCAACAGTAATGTGACACTGCGATGCTTGGCTCCTACCAGGGAGGTAATCTTTGCTCTCAGAAAGAACAGGCTTCCTTTGGAGTCTTTTCCGTCTCCTGATTCCCCAGAGGGCCTGGCTGAATTTCATCTCACTGATCTAAAAACCAGTCATGCTGCAAAGTACACCTGTGAATACTACAGAGGAAGGAGCCCCCACATGAGGTCACCACCCAGTGATGTCCTCCCACTAGTGGTGACAGGTGAGGACAGGGTGCTCAGAATAATATATGGTCTTCCTAGGACAGGGATGAGGGAGGAACCAGAGAATGAGAGAGGGCAGGGGGGTCTCATCTCCATTGTAGCTGGGGAGGGATCATGGAGAAAGACAAGAATGGGGCTGATGACCTTGGCCTCATCCAGGGCTTGTAGAAGGGAAGTCGGTCGGAGCAGAAAGAGGGTGAGATCAGGTGTCTGTTACTCCTCACACTCCCTGAGAACCCTACCAGGAGAACAAGGCTGAGGAGGGACCCAAAGCATTTCCCCACTACCTCAGAGCCTTCCTTCTCTTACAGGATATTTTCCTAAACCTTCCCTCCACACCCACCAAAGGGATAAGATGATCGCAGGAGAAAAGATGATCCTGCAGTGCCAGAGGCCAGAGCATTTGACTGGGTCTAACACGTTTGCTCTACTGAATAAAGGAACTTCAACACCCCTCCAGCTCCAGAGTCCAGTAGGAAAGGAGACGGCCTTCTTCCTTCAGAATGTGACAGTCAGTGACACTGGGGACTACAGCTGTGTGTACTTCCAGACAAGCTCTCCTTTCTGGGCCTCAGAGCCCAGTGATCACCTTTTAATCTGGGTGACAGGTAAGGTTTTTATCATCAGGATGACAGCTAGCTGGATTATCTGCCAGCGGATATTGTTACCTGGAGTGCATCAGAGGGAGGTTCCCTCCATGCAAGGCTCTGCAGCTTGCAAAAACCACTTGAGAAAAAGGAAGTTAGGGTCAGGATCCTGTAGGAGAGTGAACAGGATCTTCAGATGAGAGGGAGTGTGGGTAGTGGTGAATTACAGAAAAAGAGGCTGGCAGAAGGCTTTGCACCAAAGATGACCAGATGTGCTCTGAGGGGGCCAGGCTGGCATATTTTGTAATAATACCTGACCCCATTAGCCACAAAGTCACTGCATGTCTCCTGGGTGGGGCAGCATTTCTTTAGACTAAAGTGCAAATGACACTTCCTGGAGTAATGCAGGAGGTCCCAGCAAGAAGGCAGAGGAGGAGGGAGAATAACAAAGGGCCCAGGGAATACAAGACGGACTCAGAGACCTCTGGAAAGATTTGTGTTTATTTTTCATTCATACTCCTACCTCTCATGCCTTTCAACTCAACTGAGTACAAGTTCTCTCTTTCTGCCTAGCCTTTTTTTTTTTTTTTAAAGGGATGACTTTTTTAAATTGTGGTAAAATGCATAATATAAAATTAACCATCTTAACCACTTTTAAGTGCATACACTGTATAGTGGCATTAAGTACATTCAGTATTGTGCAACCATCACCAGCATCCATCTCCAGAGCTCTCTTTACCTTGCAAAACTAAAACTGTCCTCGTTAAATAATTTCCGATTTTTCCCTCCCCTAGCTCCTGGCATCCACCCTTCTACTTTCTGTCTCTATGAATTTGATGACTCTAGACACCTAAGTAGAATTATATAGTACTTGTCTTTTTGTCACTGGCTTATTTCACTGAGCATAATGTCCTCAAGGTCCATCCATGCTGTAACAGGTGTCCCCAGTCCCAGCCAGTGTCAGAATTTTCTTCCTTTCGAAGGCTGTATAATGTTCCATTGTGTGAATGGATCGCATTTGTTTATCTGTTCACCCAATGATGAAACTTGGGTTGCTTACCCCTTCTGGCCATTGTGGATGGTGCTGCTATGAACATGGGTGTGCAAATATTTCTTTGAGACCCTGCTTTCAGTTCTTTTGGAGAAACACCCAGAAGTGGGATGGCTGGGTCATAAGATCATTCCATTTGTAATCTTTTGAGGGCCCACCACACTGTTTTCCATAGTGGCTGCACCCACTTACATTCCCACCAACAGTGCATAAGGCTTCTGTTTGTGAAAGGGATGCTTTTTGACCCTGTGGACTAGGACTCTCTTTGAGGACTAGATTTCTTGGGGACAAGAAGAGGAAGAAAGGCCAGTAGGAACCAGCTCTCATCTGGGCAGGGCCGACCTTCCAGTGTTGATAAGACCAACTATAAATCCATGTGGTTGGATGAAGGTCCCAGAGTATCCAAGCACAGAAGGCAGGATCTGGGGCCCCTAGGAACCCCACGCCCTTTGAAGCAGTAGAGGGTGTGACCACAGGTTCTGAGGTCAGATGCACCTGACTAAAACAGCAGCACTGGCACTTGCCACCTGCAAGGTGCTACATGAGTCACTTCTTTGTACGCCCTTCTCAAGTGTAGACGTGGGGACAGCAAAGCACATGAATGGCCCATGCAACTTCTACGAGAGCTAAACATGAGTCGATTCTAACTAACAGTTCTGATGACAGTGTATTGGTGAAAACACTTGATTGCAAGTGACAAAAATATGGAAGAAGCCCAGAAAGAGTGGAGGGATGCATTGGTCTACAGAATTAAAGGGATAATTCAGAGTGTCTGATCTGACGCTGTTGACATATTCACTGAGCTGGTTTGGGAGGGGAGAAAAATGCAACCTGTGCATCAGAGGGTGTTTAGCAGCATCTGTGACCTGTACCCACTACATGTCCCCCTCTCTGGTTGTGACAACTGAAAATGTCTCTAGATATTGTCAAATATCCCCTAGGAGACCATCTCATGCCTGGCTGGAAACCATGGAGTCACGGACCATAAACTGTGGGAAATGCAAGATGCCAATGGGCTTGAGGAAGTAGAGCCAGGGCCTGGGATTCTGCCCGACTCTTTCCCTCTGACACTTGTGTTCTGTTTTATTCTCAGTCTAGACCAGCTTCCTCTGCTGGGCACAGAGCATGGCTTTCACGAGCCGAGTTTTGTGGCTCATAAATACTTCCACTGGAGAGGAGACTGACCCTCTTTCCAGACCCAGTTCAAAACAGACATGCAAACCAACACACAAAGGCTGGGGAAGGACTGTGAGTGGCCCTGGTCAACTCAGCCTCTGGCTCAATTGCAGGGACGCTCACCTCACTCCATCTAGGGTGACAGGAACGCAGAGAGGGAACAAGCAGTTCCTGAAAGACAGGTGCTATTCTCTGATGCCATGGACTGAGTGCCTGTGTGCTCCCAAATATGTGTGTTGAAATCCTAAGGCCTAATGCGGTGGCTTTTGGAGAAGTATGAGGTGAGGAGGCACATGAGAGCAGGGTTGCACGAATAAGATCAGTGGCTTCATAGAAGAGACCCCAAAGAGCTTCCTTGTCCTCTTCTGCTGAGTGAGAACAGAGTGGGAATTCTGCCACCCAGAAGTGGGCCCTCACCCTACCACACTGGCATGTGACCTCTGACTTCCAGCTTCCATAACTGGGAGGAAGAAACAGCTGTGGTTAAGCCCCTGGTGTTTGGTTATAGGAACCTGACAAAGGCACCTGAGGCGGCGGCTGTAACATGACACTTGATGAAGGTGTTTGCCACAGAATCACAGACCCCTAGTCATGGGAAGAAATTCGAGGCACCGGTCTAACTTGGAGACTACTGGCAACAAGGAAAATGTTCTCTCTGCCCCATGCTGAGTCCAGGAGTGAGGCGGCAGGTTCATGTTCTTAGGGTCACCCATCCTGCATCTGTGGCCCATTGGCTTCATTCTGACCTCTCAGTCACTGTAGAGGACACTCAGCATCCCCTCCAGGGACACATACAATAACTAGGAAGAGAAGACCATTCAAACAACCAGAACCACTTGAACAGAGCACAGACACCCATCATGTAGGTGGATGGCTACATGGTCTGGAAGGCTGTGAAGGGAGTCTTGTTTCTGTGGATGATGATAACCATTTGAAGTTTAGTTGGGCCCATTAACTAAAAATCCATTTTCACACAGATTGCTTAGCCTCTCTCTGCCTCAGTTTCTTCATCTGTTAAGTGGTGCTGTTAGTAGTACTTACATAATGGACTCATGGCAAAATTCTGGTAAGTCATTTTACCCAAATCCTTTCCAAACCCTGTCTGGTGCAGAGCAAATGGCATATAAGTATTTGCTATTGTTATCATTACGAACACCCCAAACTCCTTCTTCTGAATTCCAAACCAGCTTTATCAAGAACTGCATTCCTAGTGGGAGACTTCCCAGGAAATAGCAGACTAGAGAACATGTGTATCCCTCTCATGATAACAGTAAATATTCCTATTATCACTATTAACGATGAATGTTGGAAATTATATGATGTCTAAGGTCTTACAGGTCCTAACAAGGCTAGAGGTGTGTGTCTGTCTCTGTAACTTGGTTCAATTGTATGTGACAAGGTCACGTGCAGATGAGATGGTCTTTTCAACAGAGAGGCAAAATGGGAAGAAGACACAGGAAGTCGGATTTGCTCTCTGTAGAAGGGGGAACTTTTCAATCACTTTTTGGATTATTCAACAACTGGTGACTGTCCCCTTCCTCCCCAGTCCTCTATTCTTGGCATATGAGGAACTTTCTGAGTTTCTTACTTGAGGGTCATAATTATTGCTGCTTCTGACATGGATATGCTGAGATAACAGGTAACCTGGAATGACCCAGGCAGCTGTTGTTCAGCTCAATCTAGACCCTTCCTGTCTCCTTCAGCTGCAGCCCAAATCTTGCCAACTGTCACTGAGAGTCACAGGCTGAGGAGGATGTCCCTGGGTGTGTGCTGGGAGGGCAGATGACTGGGCGCAGGCGCACAGACAGATTACTGAAAACAGGCCAAGAGTTCCCCTTTGGGTTTCACCAGAGCCTTTAAAAAATGCCTTAGTTTCATGTGGCTGCTGTAAGAGCAGGACCCTGAACATGCTGCTGCAGCGGTGTGTTGACCCGTGGAGATGTGAGGGTCACCTCATCAACCAAGGCAGGAGTCAGGCAGCAGAGCTAGGTGGAGGTGGTAATCCTGACAGAAGAACAAGATGGGGAAGAAGTGGCCTCGGCTTAATCCTTTATTTCCCTTAAACCACTGGTTGCTGATCAGGGCCATTTGCTACTCGGTGACATATGGTGATGTCTGTAGACGCATTAGGTGGTCGCAACCGGGGATGGTAGTGCTCCTGGCATCCAGGAGATAGAGCCCAGAGATGCTGCACAACATCTTGTGATGCATGAGGCCCCTGCCCCACAATTACCCAGCCCCGAATGTCAACAGTGTGAAAGTCGAGACACCCTACTAGAGACTCCTTGACTGGTTTCCAGTTAGTCACCCGAGTTCTTGACAGGGACTCTGGGGATGGAGCACACATTCTCCTCCGACTTCTGAAGCCTGTAGCTATTTAGAACGTGTGCTCCAAACTGGCAATTGCTCAAGAAGCAGCTGTCACCTAACTTGGCATCTTCCATGTTCCCTAAGGTTACTCGTGTGTGTTTCCCCACTTTATTCCAAAGTCCGATTTGTCCCCAGTTGCCTAGTCTGATTCCTGCAGAGCCAGGCCCCAGGACTCTGAGGGTGCATGGGCTGTTCATTATTTCTGAGCTGCAGCCTCTGGTTCTGCGGAAAGCAGAATGCAGCTGGCAGGGAGGGCTGGGTTGGCTGGAAACGGTGGCAATAAATAGCACCCCACTTCTTGATGGTGGCTGTGAAAAGGAAAATAAGCTTGTAGGACAGAGAAGTGAAGAATCGAAGGAGGCGGCGGAGAGAGTAGAAGAAATGTGCTGAGGTTGGGTAGTAAACTGCGAAGTCCCATGGCTGTCCCTTCCTTTCAAGCACAGAGTTGAAGGGGGTCTTCGCATGGTCTCAGGGCCACTTTTCCTGCTTTGGTCAACACCAAGGGGCAGGGCCAACACAGCTGTGGATGGGGAGGCAATGGAGGGTGGAGTGGTGTGGTGACTATCATGTCAGCAGAGCTAATGAAGCCTGATTGTCTCAGTCACTCCTTGCCCTCACAGGCGTGTGACCCAGTACAACTCCTGTAACTTCTCTGAGCTTTCTTTAGTTTGCTTATCTGTAAAAACAACAACAACAACAACAACAACAACAAAAACAAAGCTCACTCTTGCTTCATCCTAATCTCTCTGAGCAATGGGATTACAAAACACCTAGGAGGACAAGGGGAAGATGCAAGACCAGGTGTGTGAGTAAGTGCTCAATAAGTGTTAGTTGGATTATTAGTACGTTGTCCCAGAAGAACTATAGGAAATGAGCACAACACTCCATTTGTCCTGGGAACCATGGCCATATCTGACTTGAGAATTCTGTCTACCTGTATGAGGCCAGGTCCTCCAGAGAAACATAAAAAACAGTGTGTGTGTGTGTGTGTGTGTGTGTGTGTGTGTGTATCCTATTACATATATGTACATATTTATACATATAGATACAGAGATGACCTTGATCTTGATTATAATTATTGTCATATGTAATATATATCCCATATGTGCATATGAAATTATATAACATATCTTATATATAAGAATTTCCTTTCTTTGGAGAAATTTGGAAAATATTACCTAATAGAATAGAAATAATAATGTAACAGATGGTCATGCATCGCCACCCAGAGTGATGATTGTTCACATTTAGTCATATTTACTCCAAGTTATTTTCTTTCCACAAATAAAGACAAAAAGGAAGTCCTCTTCTCCTCTCCATGCCGTCCCCATTATCTCACCTTCCCTGGTAGAAACTTGCACCCTGAACTCACTGTTATCATTTCTGTGCATGTTTTTATACATTGACAATATGGGTATGCCTTTGTAAATAACAAAGAGTTTTTAAAATCAATTTTCAGTGGTCTGTTGTTGTGACTGTTGTTCTGCCACTTGGTTTTTTTAAGTGAAGAATTCTGTCTTGTAGTTGGGACTGAATCCTCCCAGAGAGCAATAACACCTCTAGGTAAGGGACAGAAGTGCACAGACACCAGTGAGGCTCCCTGTGAGCAAGCGAGGTGTCTATTGCTGGGGACGTCCTCCAGGACGTTTGTTTGTATTCTGGTGATGCCTGAAGACTGCAGTTCAGGGACATGTCTTTTGTGGTGTGGGTCAGTGTGCTAGTTCTGCCTACTCAGTAGGTGAGCCCCGGGCCCTCAGCTTGTGCATCTTCCAAAGGGCGTTGCTCCATGTCCTGGGATGCGTATCAGTGGGAGGGGGGTACAGTGAACCCCCCAGCCTTCAGGGGAGCTCAGTCACTGGAGACACAGGTAGACATCAGGACAGTTCTCAGAAGCCAACTGGCCCTCTCATCTACTCTCCTCTCGTCAGGGACCACTGAAATCATCCTCATTGTCACCTTCACCCTCCTCTTCCTCCTTGTAGCCTTCCTCATCTATGAATGTTCCTGCTCTGGTGAGTTCAGAAGAAAGATGGCTACATCTTCTGGGGGGAGAGGGAGAAACACATGAGGAAGCTACCATCACAGGGTTAACTTGTCCCCTTTTCTATCCCCAGGGGCAGCTGCTGACAGGATGACCAAAAGGTAGACCATTCAAGGAACCCCACCGGCCCACACTTACCCTTCCTCCGCCTCCCACATGCCCCAGACCAGCTCCAGAGACCACCTAAGTCCCTCTTCATCTCTGTCTTCTCACCAGCACCCTCTATTTCTCAGGCGATGTTCCTCCCTTGGATTCTCTCCCCATGGAGTACACTGCCCCAATCTCTTTCTTCTCCTGAGCATTGATAACTTGGGGACTCAACAGTGGGATGTCCAAGCTGGGAGGAGGTGGAGAGACTTGGATTTCCACTTTGCATCTAACCCCCACCTAGTCAGAAGTATCTTGATATCTTTCTCAAACTTCCTTGATCACCAAAGCTTCACTGTTTCTCTCTCAGCTCCTGCTTTTCTAAGAAACCTGAAGAAGTGGTGATAGGTAACCAACCTGGGAAAGTAACTGTTGTGGGGGAGTTTGTGTGTGTGTGTAAATGCGTGTGTGTGGTGTATGCACACGTGGGTACTGCATGCATGGGAGTCTGCGCATGTAGGTGTGTACACATTCAGTATGTACACAGATGTGTATGCATGTTTGAGTTTGCATGCATGTCTGTGTGTGTGCATGTGTGTGTATAGACCTGACCCTTGGAGCCTGGGGGTGAAACCATGGCAGAATCTTCTCCTTTCCAGATGTGTCTCCAGCTACGAAGAGCTGCTGTACTGCCCTGGTGAGTTTCTAGTTTGGCGATTTCCCGTCAGCCTCTCCCTCAGTTCAGGCTCCATAGATCCTTTTCCAGTTCTGTCAATGGTTTGGGCCTCTGCTTTCACCCTCCCAAACCCTTCCTCTACATTTTGGGAGAACTTGGCCTGAATCCATCTATGTCTCCCCTGGCTGTGGGACCTTTACCCCACAGCCCCTCCTTTCCAGGGACACTTCCCATCTGTAAACAGGGCAAGCCCCTCCTTCCTTATATGATTAACTGGGTGGCTTCAGAAGCTCACGGCCACAGAAACAGCAGTAGGATTGCAGGTGGGACGTAAACACCTAGTACCTTGAAGCTATATCACTGCTGACTATCTGTGGGACCCCGGGAAAATGCCAGTCCCACCCTGAGCCTGTTTCCTCATGGTGAAAATATCATGAGACCGCCCTATAAAGTGCCAACCACACCGTATCAGTTATGGGTAGCAGTATGAATAGCAACGCTTATTTTTTCTCTTTACAATTCAATTTTTTTAAAAATTGTAGCAAAATAAACATAAAGCTCACTGTTTTAATGTGTACGATTCAGTGATATCTGGCGCAGTCTCAGTGCTGTGCAACAATCCATCATTATCTAGTTCTGGAATGTTTCTATCACCCCCAAAGGAACCCCCGCACCTGGAAGCAGTCACTGCCCACCCTTCCTCCTCGCCCCCGGCCCCTGACAGTTATTAATCTGCTTTCTGTCCCTATGGGTCTACCTATTCTGAGTGTTTCCTACCAACATTTACTTTAGTAGTTGTTTGCGTGAATTATCTACTGCTGCTTAACAAATCATCCCCCAACACATAGCAGCTTAAAGCAACAGCTGTTATTTCAGTTGCCTATAGGTCAGGAGCTTGGTGTATCTGAGCAGGGTCCCCTCACTCTGTGTCTCTCAGAGCTGTGACTAAGCTGCTGGCTAGGTCAGCTTGGGGCTCAGTTAGGAGACAATCTGCTTCCACATTCACTTGGGTGGTGGCCAGCAGGATCCTGTTCCTTGCTGGTCCCTGGCCAGAGACCACACTGGCCACATGGGCCTCTCCCTAGGGCAGCTCTGAACGTGGCAGCTGGCTTCATCAGTGTGAGTGAGGGGACAATAGAGAAGTGGGCATGATAGAAGTCACAGTCCTTCATTACCTCACCTGGACATGCCATGCCATCTTTTTCCTGGATTTTTTCTTGTCATACCCCTTTGATGGATATGGGACACTAGGCTCAGCCAATTCTCAAGAGCAGAGGGAGCCTCTCAAAAGCTCGGGGCATCGAAGGCTCTGGTGAGGGATCCCAGGAAGCTGTCCAGCATGCTCAGTGTCATCGGGAAATGGCCCTCCCTGGAAGGCTTGATGCTTTTCTCCTTGCTCACCTTTAGGAGGAAGGATTTCAGGTGTCAAGAGCTGAAGAAGCTCATGGAGTGACATATGCTGAGCTCGATGCCAGTGCCCTGAGTGTAGGCCCCCGCATACAGGTGAAGCAGCCTCTGGAGACCTGTGTGTACTCAGCCCTTAAAACGTAGCCAGGGGATCTGGAGCCAGAAGGACCTCTGACACGGGAATGGACGACAGACTGAGGCCCCTTGGGAGACAAGGCACACCAGGACCCCTTTCTTCAAATCTCCAATTTAGACTTGTCCTTCTAAAAAATTATTTTTTAAAAGTGAGAGGTATCAGCTACATAAAGTAATATGCAAATGTGATGATTCAGATGGGGCGGAGGAGCTGGGCATGCCAGGAAGACCAGCCATGTGATTAGAGGGCTGGAGCCTGAGCCAGTGGGTGTTGGCCCGACCCCTGGGAGAGAGTGCAAGGCTAGAGATGGGCTGAAGCCTATGGTGAGAATTCAACTGCAGCTGTGGGGTGACATCCCAGTGAGAATTCTGGACACCCAGGCTGTGGGAGCTTCCTGGTTGGGACATGCCTTGATGAGTTTGGAGGGTGATGCACTCTGAGAATATAGGAAGCTCTGCTTTGGGGACCCTCCCAGGCCTATGTGCCTCTTTGTTTAATTGGTCCTGCTTGTATCCTTTGTAATAAAATTATAACCCTAAACAGAGCACTTTCTTTGAGTGTCTCTAAGAAATTACTGAATCAGAGTGAGGGGAATTGGGAACATCCAAATTTTTTAGCTGTTGGTCAGAAGTGCAGGTGGCCTGGGAACAGTGAGCTTGCAGCTAGAGTGTGAAGTAGGGGTAGACTTGTGGGTGCTAAGCCCTTTACCTGGGGATCTGTGCCAACTTTGGGTGGTGGGCACCAAAATGACATTGTAGCTCAGAAGTGGGTCTTTTCCCAGTTAAACCTTCAGATCAGACCCCAGCCCTGGCTGACATGGTGACTGCGGTCCCTGAGGGCCCTGCTAGGCTGTGCTTGGGTTCTTGGCCCTCAGAACCAGGAGAGAATAATTGCATGTTGCTGATACCACTAATCTGTGGTAATATCTCAACACAGCAATAGTCAATACCGTCACCCTACTGTGCATCCTCCCATAGAACGATGCCTAGGACAAGGGCCCTTCAAAGCACTTTCTGGAGAGGAAACAAATGGGCTTTTGAGACAGGGCTGGGTTCTGATTCTGGCACCTGCCTCTCCCACTTGTGTCTGAGATGGGGAACCTGCCTTGGTGTGCCTCGGTTAACTTGTTTCCAATTAAAGAGATCCGAAAGAAGTTTACCAAGTACAATTTGTGCACCTGTATGGTGAAGTAGTGCTCACAAGGCTACCCTCACTTCACACCCCAGCTGCAAACTGGACAAAATGTAGGTAAATTGGAATTTACACTTTTAACGGCAGAGACACAAATATTTTCTGACCTAGAGACAAAAAGCAGTGAGGATAGCTCAGTAAGTTGATATGGAAGAAAGGGAAGCTTTCTTCCTTTACCAAGAATTGAACCTGGGCAATCTGAGTAAAAGTACTAGATCTTAGCCCTTAAGATACTAGGGAGCACAATCCTAGCTGTGTCTGAATCTGACAGCATGTTATTCTTCCCGAGAGGACTGTGCATGCGCCCTGTGGCTGGGTGCTCCCTTTCAGGCAGAAGGGAGAAGGGGGACAGAGGACGGCAGCATGGGTCTGGGCCCACTGCTGCTAGAAGGGGCAAATGTAGTAGGGGTCTGGTCTGTTAAGTCGGGTTGGCTGGAAAACACTTTATTTATAACTTTAATGGAATCGTGGTCTGGCTGGCCAGGCCTTACAGGTAGCCAGTTTGTTGGCCTCAGACACAAGGAGGGCTGTGGCTGCGAGTGCTCACAAGCAGGGTGGCCAGCCCTGGCTGACAGAGTCATGCTGTTTGGAGAGATAAGCCACGAGATGGTGCCAAGATATTAGCAGTTGCATTAAGACTCCTACTGTGACACCCGTGTGCTCGTGTATGTACAGAAAGAAAGATTTGATTAAGTTTGTGAGTCTTAGTCTGGGGGTATTAGTGAGTGCTCATTTGATTTCTTTCAAAAGCCTTCTGTTGTGTAGATTCCCAGAGTAGGGGCTCCGGTTCTACCCCCTTTGTGGCTTTATAGAAAGGTTTGGCCACATGTGTCCAAAGGTAATTTTGGCCTGTAGTTTTCCTAAAATATCTCATCCTATCAGTGCCACAGGGCAGTCAGGCAGATAAAGGAATTCATGGATGACTTTTTGTCTTAGGTTGCACTGGTGGGGCTGCAGGAAGGGGCAATGAACTCGTCCCCCAGTTGCTTCTATAATGGTAGCTTGTCTTTGAGAAAGGGAGCCCACAGGCTGGGTTACAACTGAGTGTTCAGCTCTGGGGTCAACTACAAAGTCAATAGGTTGGCCGCCCAACTATCGTTTGGACTATAGGCTCCTGGGGGCCTAGAAGAATGAAGCCTAGTCTGGCCTAGTGCTGGTAACACAGGCTTCTATTTTTTTTTTTAACTGGCCTTGGGAGGATGCCAAGGCTTGGGCTAGAGGACCCTACAATTCTCTTCTAGGCAGACTCTCAACTAAGGGGGTCGGGTGTGAACTATTGCTCTCCAAGAATCAATATAAAGGAATTGGCCTCGGTGGCCAGCTTGACCTGTAATGACTTAAGAGACCTTTGCAATGATTTTCTTATCAAGAGTTCCCTCTGCTGGCTATCCAATACCAAAAGAGGGCCAGTTTATCTCACAAAGGGTACGGAGTTTCTGTGGGGTTAGTTTAACTCCATAATCTCCTGAATAACCCTTTTTGAAATTCTTAAGCATACAACCTAAAGATGTCTGTTTACTTTGTTGTCTACCCATCCTTCCACCCATGGTCGGTGACGCACATGCACTCAGAGATTCGATTCACCCATCTCCGGCTGCTCTCGTCACGGGGATCTTTCAGGTACCTCTTAGCAATTGGTGAGTCGATATAAACCCCCAACTCAGATCACTGGAGTAGACTCCTCATGGAGATCCAGCGACAACACAATAAGCCATATGAGGTTTGTCATAGAACCGCAGCTAGGGGCTCAACTCTCTCTTCATAGCAAGACCACGTATCAATCACACACAATCACACACCAAATCTGCTCTCTGCCCTATGTTCCCAAGAGGTCATAGTTTCCTCTAACAAATGTAGAGTACTCGGGTGACTTCTGGAGTTTATCAGACTCCCCTCCTGCCCTTTAGCAGACAGGCTGTCCCTGGGACCCAGGTCCTTACCATACCATTCAGTCGGGCAGTGCTCATGACTGAATGTTTCCTATGCCTCTCTGGGTTCCATTGTGCTGCTGATGCGACCACCTAAGGTCACTGGAAGAGTCATCTTCCCCTATAGACAATAGGTCTGCTGGCGCCAGGTGAAGTCTGCTTCTCCCAGCTTCCTGGGTGCTGGACCCCGAAGACAAGAGAGGCAAAAAACTGCCGTCTCCACATCCCAGATGAGCCCCCAGAAATGTTGTAGGATTCTCGAATGGAGAGACGGGACACCGAGGCAATAAGCAGGAAGCAGCACTTATTGATGCCGACATCATCAGTTGTACACAGTTTTGTCATACCTACACAGCTACAGAGATAAGAAAGAACATTAACTAGTTGGTAAGCTGTGAAAACCAGATGTCAGCTGGAGAGTCCTTGAGGTAGGGGAGAGGACAGTCAGGAATGAACTTATTTGAACTTAATGGCCAGGCAGGGTTAGGCTGCTACACTAATTGGGTGTATTCTGTTACCTTGTCTTCCAGTTCGCTGATTTGATCTTCTGCTTCATCCAATCTACTGTTGAATCCTTCTAGTGTATTCTTCAGTTCAGTTATTCTCTTCTTCATTTCTGTCTGGTTCTTTTTTTTATGCTTACTATCTGTCTGTTAAGGTTATTATTGTGTTCATCCATTCTCCCCGCAAGTTCACTGAGTATCTTTATAACCATTGTTTTTTTTAACTCTTGTCTCTGGTAGGTTGCTTGCCTCCATTTCATTTAGCTTATTTTCTGGAGTTTTCTCCTGTTGTTTCATTTGTGGCATGTTTGTTTTCTCACTTTGTTAGCCTCTCTGTGTTCGTTTCTATGTGTCAGGAGTATTTGTTTCATCTCTCATCCTTAGCCAGATGGCCTAATGTGGAAGGTGTCCTGTTTGGCCTAGTGGCACACTCTCTCTGATCCTTTATGCCAGGAGCTCTGGACATGATTTTTGTGTGGGTTATGTGTGATCTTCTGTTGTCGCCAAGCCTTTATTGTTGTTAGTAGGTCAGTGGATGGGATCAATGCTCAGGCTGACTAATTGTGGAAACTGGCCACACTCACAGGGTAAGAGTTGCTGTGTGGGGGCTAACTGGCCCCACTAATTGGGATTTGCCCTAGTAGGCTTGTGTATTTGTTGCAACCACCCTTTGCATGTACCACTGATTAGACTAGTCATGAGTTGCTCTGCTGTGGTCTTGTGCCAGCTTTTAAATGTGTTGGTTTTGTGGCCCCTTGGGAGGGGCTCCCCAGCAGGTCAAGATCAGGCATTGCTTTTGATTGCTCAGGGCTACCTGGTGGGAACTACAAAGTAATCTGCAGATGGTTGTTGCCTATGCTGGATCCAAGAGACAAAGCTGTAGGCAGTGGTCTTGTTATCCCCCTAATCTAGAGCAGTTTAGCAGAGGGACTAGTGCTCCTCCAGGTCTGACGTGCCTGTCAGTTGTCCATAAGTCTCTGAAATTGGAAGAGCCTCTGGGTGATATGCATGTTGGGTGGTGCAGGGACCCTGGGAGTCTCCTGGGTCTATTGAGTAAATTTCCCCCTGCCACTGCAGTGTCAGTTTACATGCTAGCCCTGTCTCTGTGGCTCCCTGTACAAGTTTCCAATTGTAGCAAGGTCAGCGGCTGCCCACCTTGGGCCTGAATGCATCACCCCAGGGCAGGAGCAGCTGGCTATCAACATGCAGTGGGCACTTTGAGTATCAGATAGGGCAGGAACTCAGGGAGCCAGGGGCGCGCAGGCCGATAGCCTCAGTTTTCTCCAAATTCTGTGTCTAGATGTTCCTACAGTAGTCACAGATCACATGAAGATAAGCTGCTGTCTGGGGCAGTCCCACAGACCTCTGTAATCCCCTCAAGAATTTATTGTAGTTCATATAAATAGCAGTGGTCTGCCCATAACTGTTTTCCTTGAAATGTGTTCACTGCACTAGCCAAGGCTTGTTGCCTGTGCAGAATATGCAACCCCAGAGCTAAGCAGGGCAGGGGAAGCTGCCTGTCAATAGGCTGCAGCCACTTCATGGCTTAGGTGAAGCAGGATCTCAGGGAAACAAGGGCCATCAGGCCAATATGGCCTGTTTTGCTGCAACTTTTGTGCCTGGGCATTCCTGCTGTAGTCACAGGGGTGGGCAGCCCCACCCCTGCGCTCCCCGGATGTAATATTGCAACTCTTATAGGCAGCAGAGGTCTGCCTGCAACTGATTTCTGTGCAGTGCCCACCTGGTGCTAGCCAAAATTTGTCACATGTGTGTTTTGGGGGCAGGGGGTGGGAGGGGAGCAGGGTGGTGGTGGTTCATGGTTAATGAGTTACCTGGAGCAAATTGTGGCTAGAGTGTGGCAGAGTCTCAGGGAGACAATGGCAGTCAGATATATATAGCCTTAGTCTTGCTGCAACTTTGGTAACCATACAAATGTTCCCACAGAAGTCCCAGATCACAGCAAGACCAACTGCTGTCTGGGACTTGACCACAGATCCCCAAGATCTGCTCAAGTTAGTGTTGGCAGCAGTGATCTGCCTGAAACTAACTCAGAAATGCAAGCTCACAGCCTTGGCTGCCAGCTCTGAATGTTTAGCCCTGAATTGGTGCAGGGTGTGGCAGCCACCCAGCAACAAAAGCCCCAGGCAATCTGCAGATTGGGTGGGGCAGGCTGATGTCCTCAGGCCCGTGCTTCCTAATGGTCCTATGCGAGAGGTCTGCACAGTCAAGCTGGTAAATTATGTAGATTGCACCATTGGGGTCAACTAAGAAACAATGGTGGCTCTCCTTCCAGCCCTGTTTTGGCTTCAGGTAATGCAGACTTTCTCTGTATGAATTCCACCAGTGCCCTGGGTGGGTGTCTGCAGGTCAGAAAGTCTGTGTGTGGTTCCTTCAAATGGGCATCTAGGGTTTCAGTTGCCTTCCAACTTACCCCTCTGGTGTCCACAGTCAGAGTTAGTGGAATCTCCTCTTCCCTGGACTTGGACCCTAGGCTAAGGAGCCCCCAGATGAGACCAGGACCCCCCTCTCCTTCAGGGGAGCCTCTGCAACTTTGTTCTCCCTTCAGGTGATCCTCCAACACCCGCAGGTGCAGATACAGTCTGATTTGCAACTTTGACCCTCCTACTGGCTTCTATGTGGCTCCTTTATATTATCAGACGTAGATGTTATGATCAACTGGATTTCAGGTGATTCTCCAGGTTGACTATTTTATAATTTGATTGTAATTTCAATGTGGATATGGGAGGAGGTGAACCTTGCTTTTACCTAGTCTGCCATCCTCCACCAGACCTCTACATTTATGTTTATAATCTACTTCAAGGTAATAAGAGTCCGGGTTCATTTAAAAATACATAGAGATACCAATTGTTCCAGTACCAAATTTGAAAAGATTATTCTTTCTACCATAAAAATACCAAAGCGGTGACATCAGAAACATGGTGGAATGAGAGACGTCCCCAGACCTTGAAACAACAATAAGGTGAACATCTAAAACTTAACAAACAACACCATACTGTACACCAGCACATCTGAGCGTGGGATCTGTGCGTAAGAGCTACCACAGGTCAGAACCCAGGGAGTCAGGTAGTAGACTGGGAGAAACAAAGAAGGTGCCTCTCTCAGGTGAAGCTCGCTGCAGGAGGAGTGGGAGGGGAGAAGTTGTGGCGGATTCCCTGAACAGCCTTGCCTGGGAAAGCTGTGAGCTCCATGTGGCCAGCGGCAGTGCCCATGCAGCAGGGCAGAAAGCAGAGAGCGGGTATGGCAGAGAAACAACAGTTGATTATTACTAGTGTGGTTGCAAAATGCAAGGCTGACCTGCAGGCCCATCCCCCAACCCAGAAGGCCCCTCCCCCCATGCCCTCCAAGACTGAACACCACAGAGCCCTAGGGGAATCTGAGCAAATGCTACTCCTACTCGCTAACACTGATAGGAACTGAGACTGAGGATAGCAAGCGTAACTGAATATCTATTAAGAAAAAAAAAGCATTACTAAGACTATATAAAGCAGATATCCAAGAGGCTTAGATGCCACCTACTGGAAACCAAAAGAAAAGCACCTTCTTTGCAACAGGCTAAAGAGAGACCTTTATGTAATAAATCTTACTGGGAAAAAAAGCAAAATACACTTCCACTAATGCCCAGGAAGAGAAATAGTTCATTCGACACCATGAACAATCAAGGCAACCAGGCAGCTCAGAAAGAAAGAGAAAAATCTCCAGAAAATAAGCTTAAAGACATAGAGATATGTGACTTAAATAACAGAAAATTCAGGATGGTACTTCTGAAAAACTCAATGATATCCAAAATGATTCATAACAACAATTTCAGCAATTGAAAAAAAAAAACAACTAGATGTGCAGAATGAATCCTTTAGCAAGGACACTGAAATCCTCAAAAAGAACTAAATAGAACTTCTGGCGATGAAGAACACACTGCAAGGGATGAAAAAGTAAATAGCAAGCTTGGGAAATAAGAGTTTACCAAATGGAGAAAAGGATCAGTGATACTGAAGACAGAAATATAGAAATAAATCAGAAGGAAGAAGAGAGAAACCGAAGAATAAAAAATAATGAAGGAGAATTACAAGAACTAGCTGATAACATCAGGAGAGGAAGCATAAGAATAATGGGCATAATGACAAAAAAAAGTACATAACCAGGAGTAAGGTGACTAGCAGGCAGATAGAAGCAGAAGAATGCAACCCTTACTAAGAACAGGGCATTATAAGATTAAACAATAAGAAGAGATTTATTATAGCAAGATAGTAATGAATGTTCAGTATACATGGGGACAAACTGAGACAACAATGACAGAAAAGAGGAGGATTCAAAGATCCAAATTCACAAAGGGGAATGAAGATAAGGCACATGCAGAAGAAAATGGACTACTATATGTATAACTATCCTCTACATATTTGTAATGGTAACCACATGCCAAAGATTTAGAACTGAAATATATATAACATAAAACAAGAAGGACCAGAGGGAAAGCCCACAAAACCCAACCAAAATACAAAAACAGACACAAGAACAAGGAAGCAATGGAAACATCAAGTTATCAGAAACCAAAACATGTTTACAGCCATGCCACCCTGAACAAGCCCAATCCCATCTGATCTCGGAAGTTAAGCAGGGTCAGCCTGGTTAGTACTTAGATGGGAGACCACCTAGGAAGACCAGGTGCTGTAGGCATAAATAACAACAACAACAACAACAACAACAACAACACTAAATGGTTACAGGAAAACCTCATATTTCAAGAAACACCCTAAATGTAAATGGACTAAACTCACCAATAAAAAGGCAGAGTTGTAGATTGGATCAAAAAACAAAACCCAACCATATGCTGCCTCCAGGAGACACATCTCAGTTCCAAAGAGAAATATAGACTCAAAGCGAAAGGGTGGAAAATGATGTTTCAAGCAAATGGCATTCAGAGAAAAGCGGGAGTAGCAGTACTAAAATCAGACAAAATGGACTTCAAAATAAAAAAGGTAAAGAAAGATACTGAGGGACACTTCATAATGATAAAGGGAATCATGCACCAAGAACACATAACACTTATTAATATCTATGCTCCTAATCAGGGAGCCCTAAAATATGTAAAGCAATTACTAACAGAGCTAAAGGGAGAAACAGACCAAAATACTATCACAGTAGGGGACCTAATTACCCCACTGTTGGATATGGACAGATCATTCAAAGAAAAAATCAACAGGGAAATAACATCCTTAAATGACACATTAGGCCAACTAGACATAATTGACATTTATAGAGCCTTTCATCCCCAAACAGCTGTTTATACATACTTCTCTAGTGCACATGGAACATTCTCAAGAATTGACCACATACTGGGACACAGAGATAGCCTCAACAAATATAAGAGGGTTGAAACTATATTCTCTGATCATAATGTTTTGAAGCTGGAGATCAACTGTAATAAGAAATCAGGAAGAACCACAAATACATGGAGATTAAACAATATGTTACTGAAGAATAACTAGGTCAGAGAATGAATAAAAAAAAGAGATCAAGGGATACTTAGAAATGAATGATAATAATAGTACAACACATCAAAATGTTTGGGATACGGCAAAAGCAGTCATAAGAGGAAAGTTCATATTATTACAGGCTTACCTCCAAATACAAGAATAAGCCAAAGTAAAAAACCTAAAGCTTCATCGTAAAAAACTAGAAAAGGAAGAACAAATTAAGCCTAAAGTTAGCAAAGGAAAGAATCAAAATTAGAGTAGACATAAATAAAATTGAAAATGAAAAAACAATAGAAAAATTGCTACAATGAGCTGGTTCTTTGAGAAGGTTAATAAAATTGACAAACCCCTGGCTAGATTCACTCAAGAAAAAAGAGAAATGACACAAATAAACAAAATCAGGGATGAAAGAGGGGAAATTATGACTGACATCGCAGAAATACAAAGGATCATACAAGAATACTATGAAAAAGTACATAACACCAAATTTAATAACCTAAAAGGAATGGACCAGTACTTAGAAAGATACAACCTTCCTAGACTGAATCAAGAACTAGAAAATCTATAGACCGATCAGCAGTATGGAAATTGAAACAATCATCAAAAACCTACCAAAAAGTAGAAGTCCAGGACCAGATGGCTTCACCAGTGAATTCTACCAAACATTCAAAGATTTAATATCTATTCTCCTCAAACTCTTCCAAAAAATTGAGGAGGAGGCAATATTTCCCAACTCATTTTATGAGGCTAATATTACCCTGATACCAAAACCTGGTAAAGATAACACAAAAAAGAAAACTACAGACCAACATCTCTCACGAACACAGATGCAAAAATTCTAAATAAGACTTAGCGAACTGAATATAGCAACATATTACAAAGAGTATACACCACAATCAAGTGGGCTTCATCCCAGGGGCACAGGGATGGTTCAACATATACAAATTGATTAATGTGATACACCACATAAAAAATTAAAAAATAAGAATCATATGATCATGTCAATAGATACAGAAAAAGCCTTCCACAACATACAGCATCCATTTATGATCAAAACACTTCACAAAATCCGTATAGAAAGAAAGTACCTTAACACAATAAAAGCTATCTATGACAAACCCTCAGCCAACATTATACTTAATGGTGAAAAACTAAAACTCTTCCCTCAAAGATCAAGAACGAGATAAAGCTGTCCACTATTGTCACTGTTATTCAATATAACACTGCAGGTCCTAGCGAGTGCAATCAGGCAAGAGAAAGAGATAAAAGGCATCCAAATAGGAAATGAAGAAATCAAACTGTCACTATTTGCAGATGACATGATTCTCTACATAGAAAACCCTAAAGACTCCACAAGAACACTACTAGAAACAATAAGCAAATATAGTAAAGTTTTTGGATACAAAATCAACATTCAAAAATCCATAGGGTTCCTATACTTATAATGAAATGTCATAAAAAGAAATGGAAAAAATAATTCCTTTTGCAATTGCAACAAAAAGAATAAAATATATAGGAATAAATTTAACGAAATGTAAAAGACCTGTATAATGAAAACTACAAGACCCTATTAAAAGAAATTGAAGAAGATACAAAGAAATGGAAAGATATTTTCTGTTCTTGGATTGGAAGAATCAACTTTGTTAAAATGACCTTATTACCTAAAGCATTATACAGATTTAATGCAATTCCCATCAAAATCCCATCGGCATTTTTAAAGAAATAGAACAAAAAAATCATCAGATTTGTATGGAAGCACAAAAGACCCCCAATTGCCAAAGCCATCCTGAGAAAAAAGAATGAGGCTGGAGGCATCACTCTGCCTGACTTCAAATTATACTACAAAGCGACAGTAATCAAAATGGCAGGTTCTTGGCAGCAAAATAGACATACAGACCAGTGGAACAAAATTGAGAGTCCAGAAGTAAACCCATATTTATATGGGCAAATAATTTTCAACAAAAAAGCCAAAAACATACAGTGGAGAAAGGAAAGCCTCTTCAATAAATGGTGTTGGGAAAACTAGAAAGCCATCTACAAAAGAATGAAATTAGATTGTTGTCTATACTATATATCAAAATTACCACAAAATGGATTCAGGACCTAAATATAGGACCTGAAACAATAAAATGCATAGAAGAAAACATAGGAACTAAACTCAAGGACCTTGGACT
Organism: Eidolon dupreanum; assembly: GCA_028627145.1. Taxonomy (NCBI): domain Eukaryota; kingdom Metazoa; phylum Chordata; class Mammalia; order Chiroptera; family Pteropodidae; genus Eidolon; species Eidolon dupreanum. The sequence goes on along the minus strand of CM053508.1, from coordinate 98,025,195 downwards.
TACAGAGAATTTTATGAATTTGGCCTCAAAGGCAAGAGAAGTAAAAGCAAAATTAAATGAATGGGACTACATCACACTAAAAAACTTCTGCATAGCAAAAGAAACTGTCAACAAGGTAAAGAGACAATCATCTGAATGGGAAAATATATTTGCAAGCAATGCCTCCGATAAGGGCCTAATATCAAAAATATATAAAAGAACTCATACAACTCAACAACAACAACAATAACAAAAACAGACTATCCAATCAAAAACTGGGCAGAAGACTTGAACAGACATTTCTTCGTAGATGACATACAAATGACCAACAAATATTTGAGAAATGCCCAACTTTGCTAGCTATTAGGTAGGGAAATGCAAATCAAAACCACAATGAGATACCATCTCACTCCTGTTAGAATAGCTGTTATCAACAGGACAAGTAATAACAAGAGCTGGAGAGGATGTGGAGAAAAAGGAACCGTCATACACTGCTGGTAAGACTGCAAATTGGTACAGCCACTATGGAAAACAGTATAGAGATTCCTCAAAACACTAAGAATTGTACCATATGATCCAGCAATCCCTCTACTGAGTATTTACCCCAAAGACTTGAAAACTCAGAAATGGAAAGATATTTGCACATCAGTATTCATAGCAGCATTATTTTCACAGTGTCCAGGACATGGAAGTAACCGAAGTATCTTATGACAGATGACTGGCTAAAAAAGCTGTGGAACATATATACAATGGAATATTACTCAGCCATAAGAAGAGATGAAATATTGCCATTTGCGACAACAAGAATGGACCTCGAGATAATCATGCTAAGCGAAATAAGCCAGACAGAAAAAGTTGAAAACCACATGGTATCACTTATATGTGGGATATAAACCTAAAAGCAACAAATGAACAGGACAAACAGAGACTCATGGTCATGGACAATAGATTAGTGGTTTCCAGAGGGTAGGGAGAAGGGGGGAGGGGGATTAAATAGGGTAAAAGGGGGTCAAATATGTGGTGACAGAAAGAAATCTAACTATGTGAGGTGAACACACAGTGTAAATATACATATGCCTTACTGTTAAAGTGTACAGCTGAAACTTATTGAATTTTGTTAACCAATGTCACCATTAAAAAAATAAATTAATTATTTTTAAAAATTGAAAAACCTCTAGCAATATGTACAAAAATAAACAGAAGACACTAACTACCCATGTAGGCATAAAACTCAGGCTATACCTGCAGATCCTGCAGGTATTCAACAGATAACAATGGACTGCTACAACTCTACACACTTGAATTCAACAAGTTAGATGAAATGGACTAATTCCTTGAAATCTACAACCAACCAAAACCTATCCAATGTGAAATAACCTGACTAGTTCTTAAATTCATAATTTAAAAGATTCTGAAAAGAAAGAAAGAAAGAAAGAAAGAAAGAAAGAAAGAAAGAAAGAAAGAAAGAAAAAACCCTCAGGGTCAGATTTGTCAGTTCTATGTACAGGAATTTTTACTATTTTTACCTCCAGGGGCCTGATGAGCAGACAAGGATAAAAACAACTGAGCTGGAGTTGTGGAGTCCTAAATCCTTGTGATGGTTATCAGGAGGTGGGGCCTTTAGCAGACAATTAGGTCATAAGGGCGGAGCCCCTATGAATGGGATTAGTGCCCTTATAAGAAGAAACATAAGACATGTCTCTTGGCCATGGAATACAGAGAGAAGGTATCTGTCTGTATACCAGGAAGAACACCCTCACTAAGACTCCAATCATGTTGGCATCCTACTCTCAGATTTCCAACCTCCAGAACTGTGAGACACAGAGTTTGGTGAAACTACCAGTCTACAGTATTCTGCTATAGCAGCTGGAGCTGACAAAAACATTACATATGCAGCTGTATATGGGACAGGGAAGGAAGGATATTCCTTTTCTGTAATATCCATCTTGATTTTGAGATTTTAGGGCACCAGTGAACCTTATCTTATTTAGAGGATCAAGGAATGAGACACAACTGGTTCAGAAAACTTCCAAGACCAAAGCTAAGGTTGTCACATGCAGGTCTTTCCTATGGCAGGGCTTTCTCCCTCTTTGAGCTAATGTTTATCCCACTAAATGGATGGGAGTGACTTTGGTGTGAGGTTGTAAGTGAAGTTTATTTGGTGGGAGGAAGATGGGAAGTTATTGTGAGGTTATAACCTCTCATGCCCTTGTAAACTCTTTGTGAGTCATGCTCAAACTGCAGCACTTCATCACTCAGCATGCATTTGCTGAGGTCTTACTATGGGCCAGGACCTGTGTGGACATGGGATACTGAGGCAAAGAGCACAGAGCCCCTGCTTTCCACACTAGTGACATCTGTGTCTCCCATGACCAGAAGTACATATACTTATATAACCGCTATTAACATTTTACAAGAGTAACGTCAGCGTCATCGTGGCACGAATTGTTCCTTTTTTCTCTCGCCTTCAAGTAACTGATTGACAACTAAGTGACCATCCATCACCAAACAAAAGCACTTCTGCACAGAGCATATACCTGGAAACCTGAGTGATCCACCCATCTGTGCATCCAAAGGACCTTGGAAGAGGTTGTGGTGCCAAGGGAGCTGTTGTGTTCTGGAGTCGTGGGTCAACGACTTAAACGTAAGCCCTGATAACATAAAACTTGAAGGAAACACAGGGAAGAACCTTGTTGATACTGTTCTTGCCAATGATTTTTTGGACATGACGCCAAAGCACAAAGAACAAAAGAAAAAATGAACAGATGGGACTACATCAAACTCAAAAGCTTCTGCCTGGCAAAAGAAACAACAAAATAAAAAGACAACCTACAGAATTAGAGGAAATTTTTGCAAGCCGTACATCAGATAAGGAGTTACTATTTAAAATATATAAAGAACTCATATGACTTAATAAAACAAAAAAACCTCACAAGCAATCTAATTCAAAAGAGGGTTGAACTAAATAAACATTTTTTTCAAAGAGGACATCAAAATAGCCAATAGGCACATAGATAGTCAACATCATTGACCATCAGGAAATGCAAATCAAAAACCACAATGAGCTATCACCTCTCACCCGCTGGAATGACTATTAACAAGATGACAAAAAAGAAGTGAGAGGATGTGGAGAAAAGGTGTAAAAGTATAAAAGTACATTTCAGTAACATCTTCCTTATTCACATCTCCCCCCTTTTCTTCGGCCATGACTACTTTGAAAAATATGTTGTTATGGGTTAATGGTTGTTATGGGTTAATAATATCAATTCCTCAGTAAGCTAGTCCCAAGGACAGGACAGAGAGTGATTTCTTCAGGCGCCAGCTGCCTGGGAGAAAATAGCTTCCAAGGCTCCCAAGAAGAGAAACAAAAACAATGTTGCCGCTGCAGTACAGATAACCAAACTGTTCAATTAGACACTAATAGTCAACCTCTGCTTCTGTAATCTGCTTGCTTGCACAATCAAAGCCCAGCAAGGCATAGTTTTAGGCTATATAAGCTGATCCCTATGGAGACTCAGGGCTGATTCTCTAGTGGGGAGAGTCAGTCGCTGGCCAGCTAGTAAAGGCTCATAATTAATCTTAATTGGCTTCGTGGGTCTTAGATTTGATTGCACCACAACAAAGGGAAATCTCGTACATGGTTGGTGAGAATGTAAATTGGGGCAGCCACTATGGAAAACTATATAAGGGTTCTCAAACTAAAAATTAAAAATATAATTATCATACGATCCAGCAATCCTACTGCTGGGTATACCTAAAGGACATGGAAATAGGATTTTAATGATCTATAGACATTTCATGCGTATTGCGAGTGTTGCTGCAGGTTCAAGGTACCGAGGTAAGGGATACAAGGCTCAGCCAGTTGGAATTAAATGCAAGGAGCCGTAGGCAACTGCGACATAGCTCTTGATTCCAGCAAGGGCGCAACCCACCTTGCAAGGTGGCAGCATCTTTACATACACAGGTTAAACAATAGTGGCATACTGCCAAGTTATAGAAGCCTGCACCTGCCTACCAGGCACGTGGTTACATAAGGGGAGAAGTGCTGACTCACTTCCACTAGGAAGTTGCTAAGGGTGTCCGGAGGCAGCCTGACTAGCTCTTCTGGGACTTGTGCAGCCATCTTTCTCACACAAGGGCATCATTCACATTGTGCACATCACCAGGTGAATGGATAAGGAGCTGGCGCTGATAGAAGGTCTCACGCTCTATGGAATGGTGAGAACCCCACAGGAAGGCCTGTTTATAATAAAGCTCCATGATTCTAACTTCCCCTCCCCTTAGCTTCTTTTGCCCTTCTACACATAGCCCTCCCGCTTGGCCTGCAAACCGAGTGTGAGCCTGGCTTGCCAAGTCCACATGCACTGGGTTGCAACCCTTTTCTTTTTCCCCAAATAAATCCTTTTTGGTGAGGAAAACACCTAGTTGATACTATTTTTTAGTTGACATGTTGCAGAATATTCATACTGGAGAGAAGCCAAGCACCACGCCGAGAGTTGGAGAACTCAGGTTTATTACGCCGGTGGTCCCAGAAGAGCTAGTGCTCTGAAGATCTGGGCCACAAGCTCAAGGTAAACTTACTTTTATAGGGCTTATCTGTGCAGTTAGTTTTACAATTGGCATGGGCTGATTGGTTAATTTGTCTTCAGGCAGTTTCAGAGCATGGGAGTTGCTATGGGCTACTGGGTGCCAGAGTTGCTATGGGTTACAGCAGGTGGGGGAAATTGCCATGGACTACAGGCAGTTACATGAGATTTTCAAACAGGAGCTTAGGCAATATATCTGTTATCTAGAGAGAACAAGCAAAAGGGGAGGATGAGTCTTTAGCTACTCTAGAGATCACCCTACCCTTTGGCCTATGTAGCAAATATATCTACAGAAGCAGAACAAAGAGCTGTTTACAAAGTTAACCATTTGAGTAAAAAATTCCTCTCAGACACACCCAAAGCACCTCAAATCAAAGAACCCGTGTCCTCTAGGCAGAAGCGGTGGGAGAGCTGAAGCAGGTACTCCACCAGCAGTGCCCTCCCACATCCCCCTACCCCACCTCCCCCACCTGCCACCCTGCACGTGGGTGGCCCTCCACAACCACCAGAGGCCTCAGGCACCAAGATGGCACAGTCAACCACCTTCCAGTGTCCACTCAGCTAGTGACTCCAGTTGTAGTCGTGGGCCAGTGCCAACAGGTACTCACCAGTGGGGATGCAGTGCTTTCTCACCAGGACAACGCAGTGTGGTGGTCGCCCAACCCAGGGGCCCCAACTCACACATCTCCCAGAACCGAATGCTAGGTCAGCAGCTGCCACGAATCACATGCTAGGCGGCGCATGCCCAGATGGAGTGCAGGGAAGATTCCAGAAGGCACACGCTGCACACATGCTCAGGAATGGCGTACTGGGCATACTCCTGGACCACCTGGTGGTCTGGCTTCTGGAGCAAGCGCGAAGAGTGCAGCGTGCGTGGGGGCGTCGTGTGGGTAAATGGGTGTGCACATACAGAGCAGGACAGCGTCTTGCTGACCTTTGCTGGTCTGCAGGAGAAGATGTGTTCCTGCTTTTGCTGTCCAGACATGGCTAAAGTGCATTGTCCGTCCAAATGAATGTTCTATTGTCTGTTAAAGCAACCCCCCGCCTCGCCCCTTGAAGCACTCCAGTCTCTTGTGTGCTTGGACACCTGCTCTGTACACAAAACCAGCCTTTCCCCGCCTCCCCGACCACCTCCCTCCCCCAACCAGAGCCAGCCCCGCATGCGCCGCTGGGACTTGTGGTCTCCGGGGCCAGCCTATCTTTTTGTCTTCCCCTTTGGCACTTAATAGGTTGACAACCACTCCATTTTACAGCATTTGAGAGCAATGTTTGATTTGCATCCAGCCCGGGTCTATTTTACTTATGGAGTGCCTACTGTGTGCGGAATACTTTGCTAAAATTGGAGGAGGATAGATGAGCTCATGCCTCGGTCCTCGTCCTCACTGTAGTTTACGCAGAAAGACGAACTTGCAAGGTAGTATGTAATGAACTGAAATTACGAATTATGAGTGCTATTGGAGGTCACAGAAGGGCCAGAGTCAGAAAAAACTTCCTGGAAGATGTTGGGTTTGAATCAGGATTTCAAACGGGGAATGCTCTAGGTTATGGGGAAGTCGCAAAAATCAAAGGATGGAAGTGACTGAGAGTAAAAAGAAGAGATTGATTTGGTGATGGTTGCAGGTTTCTGTTGGGGCGTTGTGAGTAGGGCTTAGGTGGGAAGTGGACATGAGAGTCTTTTGGCCTCACTTTTAGAAAGTGAACCTGATCTGGATATAGATAAAACTGGACAGAAATAAAGTGATCCGAGGGATATGGAGAAACATGCCTGTATACGTGCTTTCACACACACACACTCCTATTATTAGTTAGGACTGACCTTTTGTGATTTCAAATCTTAAAAAAAATCATAACTCTCTTTCCATTGGTGATTTGTTGGAAACATAACTCCTGAGAAATTGTTCTTAAATAAAAGTCAATTGCAGCACAGGGTCGAGGTTGAATCAGAGGGCAATGAGCCTCTATGAGCTTCAAACAATGTGTCTTTTAAAGATGTGGAAGGGCCCATAGTTGGAGCTTTCCTCCACTTACTCTGTCTTCTCTTCCAATCTTAATTCCTCCAATAATTTTATTCCAATCTGGAAGACTTGATCCATTTTGCCTCTTGGAAAATGTATGAGCATCTACTCCTGGTTTCTCTCTCCACCTTTGTTGCTTGTGCTAGGGCATTGTGTATCTGAAGAGCTGGCATCTAGTTTGAGAGGTAATGTAAAAGTTTTCAGTCTTTACAACATTATGTTTCTTTCCCACCCCTCACACCCACAGGCATGGGACCTAATAATTCTAGAAAATTGATGTGTAGTTATTATAATAGCACCTGCATGTTATTTCAGTGACCTCATGGTTAAAGGAGACCAGAACCATAGATTAGATTAGTTCTTAGAAGGAGGCATAACTCTTGCCTGGGGCATACCCTGATATGGGCAAATGAAGTCACATAGTGAACACTATTGATTTTTACATGGCCAGCTACTAATCTCCCATGTATTCTGGCAAGACCATCTTGATTGATCCACTGGCCAGCTATTTCTTGCCCACTCTGTGTGGTCCATCTTCCTAGTTCCTAGTGTGCTCATGTTCCCCAGAAAGGCCAATTAACATACTGCATCACCCTGGCTACATCTATCGATTTAGGAATGGACATGCAAACTAAGACCAAGCAATGTGAGTCCGTCTAAGGATTTTTGTTGCAAGGATCAGTGCAAGCACACTGTTTCAGCCTAAAGATGCTGGTGGGTATCTCTCTAGCACATAAAGAGAATCAGCCTGAGAACAAAGTCTATAAAAATAGAAAGTGGCACCTCAACCTGGAGAAAGATTCCCAAAGCCATAATTTGAGTGTCTGGATCTACCCATGCTTGAATCCATTATAACCCTAGTGTTTTCAGTTATGTAAGGCAATTGTTAGTCCGTAGAAGTCTTAACTGACTTACGGAAACAATAATATACATGGAGTCACTTTAAAATGGAGCCAGAGCTGCCATCTCAGAGGAACTGTTTTGCACAGTCTTATACCTCAAACCTTTGGGATGTTAAAACAGGGCAAAATAACCTTTAGACAGGCCTTAAGCAACTTTATATCCCAAAGAACGGTTTGCAAAAATAACAAGAAAGCAGATATTATGACTACTGGACTGATGACGATTGCACTGATAATTAAAAACATTGTATAGAATTAGCTGTGTTCACTTCTCTGCACCTATAGAAATGCCTTCCTTCTATTGATGCAATTGTTCCTTAACTCTTTTTCATAAATATCCATTGCCTTTGTCTCCTAATTGGAATACAATTTGGGCTTCTGAATAATCAGTGCATTCCAAATAGCTATTCTCATTGATCTCAAATAAATTCTTGTTGCCTCTCACTTTGAAAGGCCTTTTATTTTTAGGTTAACACTTAGAAAGCCAGGCATGAAAGATGAATGAATGTTGTACTTCTAGGGAGGAAGAAATCCCTTAATTCATCAATGTTTCCTCCTTAGCTCCTTAGAAAATGAGATCTTGTTCTTCCCATTTAAAGAAATAATCAAATGAAACTTTCTAATGTCCCTTGATTACTTTCTTGTCTGTGAAGGAAAGCAAGTTAAAAATCTGACCATTGTGTGACCCATTTGTCACAGTTTACTAGGGGACAAGTTTACTCAGCTTCAAAGCAGACACATTCACTTCTGTTTTCTTGTTGGCCTACCTGCTCTCAGGGGCAGTGAGTGTCCAGCTTTTACAGAGATCCCAGCATTTTAGATATCACTATGTGCTTGCCCATCCACTGTATTGCACTAATACCAATTTTCTGGTTTTGATAACGTACTATATTTATATTACCACTGGGGGAAGCTGGCTGATGGGTACATGTGGGAACTCTTTATACTATTTTTTGTGACTCTAAAACTATTTCCAAAAAAATGTTTTTCTAAAGAATATGTCTTGGACAAGACTTCAGATGGAATGAGATAGATCTTAGGGTGGGTGGAGCTGTGGCCACACATGCCCATTTATGGAGAAGATGTTGTCATTGATGGCTTCTGGTTTCCTGAGTTGGTTGCAAGAAAGAAACTGTTGTGGAACCCCAGAGTGTCAGGGCCAAACATCTCCCCATACGTCCTGGGGACAGAGTGGCCAGTTGGAGAGCTAGTATCACCCTGATCCCCCTTCTTCCTTTGAACTGTAAAACTGAAGACAGAATCTTGGTCCAGGTGGAAGGGACGCTATGATCACAGGATTCCTGTCCCTGTTTTGCCTCGGTGAGTCTCCAGGACCGGGAAGGATGGATGAGAAATTCATGGCGGAGTGGGGGTTAATATGGGAAATGAGGCAAGAGAAGAAATGATGACTTCTGCATATCGAATACATGCCACCTGTCACAGTTTCATAGGCTGTGATATACCCATGCTTGCACAAAGGAGATGAGGAACACAAGGTTCAGAGATGTGTAGTAAGTAACACCCTGTTTATTCAGCCAAGAAATGCAGAGCTCCAATGGGATCTCTGTCTCTTCTAAACACCAGTCTTACCCTGAATGTTCCCTTGGGTGGTGTCTATGGGGAGTGAAATGCTGTGGGTTTGGGTGTTAACCAGGAATACAGAGAACAATGCCTGGGGATGACGGATAAGAAAATTTCCTGATTCACCCAATCCCCAGTCTGATTTTAATCCTGCTCAGCTTGAATATAATATAATCAAACAGACCTCAGCCTACAAAGAAGATGGCCTGGATTATAATCTTGGGTTGGTCTCAGAGAAACTCTTGACTTTGAACCAGCAGCTCCACCTCATGAAGCTCCATGTCCCCTTTCATGAGTGGGGGTGTGGAGGGAACATCAGGACTTATCATGTACCCCAGTTCCTTCCTCCTCCTTCTGGGTACAGCCCTTCTCCTTGGGGTAATGCTCCTCTTACACACATTTGAACTGTAGAGGTGGCTGCTGTTGCTGTACCCCAGACTTCCAGCTGCAGGGCAGAATATGCTGGGCAGTCAGAGACTGGGCTCATCCTCCCCATATTCATTCCCTGTACCACAAACCCTCTCCCTTTGAATGAGGGAGGAAACCCTATTCCCACACTGCACACGTAACCATTGTATTAAGTGGTAAGGATAAATATTGCCATCCCAGAAAACATGAAGGAAAAATATAGGTAAATGTTCAAAGATTTCTAGACAGCAAAAGAAAGAGTAATCATGAAAGCTTTGTTACAGTTCTCAATGTGATAAATCAGAAAAGATTGCTGGAAAGTTCTATACAATCATAACTTCTGAAGGATAAACAATGGGATGGAAGCAAAAGGTAAAAGCAAACCCAGGGAAGTACTTGTGAAGAATAGGGCAGATCTTTAACAAATTAGTTGTTCGTTCTCTTCCTGCTTTGTATTCAAAGACAAGCACATTCTTCACCTCTCATGAGAGTTTCTCTTCCAGGGCTTTGTCTGGGCTATGAATATGAGCAAAAGAATGGTGAGTTGTCTCCCATGTACATTTTGTTCCTACATCCCAAGTGTCATGACTTTTCCCCTTTAATCCTTGGAATTCTAGGAGAATAATCATGGTCATCAAGATGAAGAATCAAACTAACTCTGAATTATTTCCAGAGAAACTTCCCAAACCCTCCCTCAGCGCCCTACCTGGATTTATGGTTGAACACGGTAGTAACGTCACCCTGAAGTGCCAATGTCAGCTCCAGAATGTGACATTCATGCTGGGGAAGTTGCAGGACTCTGGATACAAGCAGGAACGGAGTTCAGCAGGACATGATGCTGAATTTCTCCTCACAGACCTGGAGCCTAAGGATGCTGGAACGTACTTTTGTGCCTACAAGACAACAGGCTCCCATGAGTGGTCAGAGAAGAGTGAACACCTGCAGCTGGTGGTCACAGGTGAGAAGGGTAGTCTCAGGTTTGCTCCTTGATGCACCTTTTCCTTGTCCAGTGATCTGGCAGGGGAGGAAGAAATCCAGGAAACAAAAAGACAGATGTAATACCTTGACTATAGGGAAATGGGGAAACGGGAACTGAGTTTGAGGACAAAACTCTCACTAGGGATTCTGAGTGGGTCTCAATGATGTGGATGTAGGACAGTGTTTTAGAACATAGTTACTAATAGAAAATTTGAGATGCAGTAAGGCCAAGGGATCAAGATCTGATTGTCATGGGAGAGATAATGTGGTACAGTCTGGGGACATGCCATGCCATACAGGGCCACACGAGGAAGACCAGGGTCAGTCCGAAAGCAGAAGGAGGGTGAGGACTGTGAGCAAGAGCTTTTATTGTGGTTTCTGTGGGAAACAACGGGCTCAGGGTTGGGGTATAGAGGCTGTCACTCATTGTCTGGGATAATGAGGCCCTGAGTGTGAGCCCAGTGAAGGAGGGGCAGGATTGTGAGTTCTGCATTGGTGGGCTTGCATTTGAAAGGTAAGCTTGAGGGAGAGTTGTTTCCAATCCCCAGGAATTGGATAATTCTGGGAAGAGAATCCCTCCAGGGTCAGCAAGGTCAAGGCATTAAATGCAGAAAATAAAAGACATGGTTAATACAGAGAGAAGGGTGAGAACATCTCCAGGTGCAGTGGAAAACGGGAAGCCTTGGTCCTTCCCTTCACTCCCGTTGCCTTGTATTCTTTAGGATCACTTCTAAAACCTCCCTTGTCAGTCAATGTAGACCCTGACATGACTCCAGGCCACAGTATGACACTCATTGTTTGATTCCATGCAATGGAATTGAATGTATCATTACTGCTCTGCTGAAAACACAGGATCCTCAAACCACTATAAGTCAAGAAACTAAGAAAAAAAACCTAACTGATCATCATGGAAGTATAAGACATCCGTTGTTTCTGTCACTTCCCTTCAACAACAAAAACTTAGCATTTATCCACAAACAAAAGTGCCCCTGTGGGGAGTCATGGAGTTCAGCATCGCGTGCCAAGGGAACTGGGAGAAGTCTCATTCACCTGTACATCAGGTAGCAGGCAGATAGACCTTGGTACCAGCTGTGCAACCGGCAGGAGACTGTCAACCAGTTCTAACCCTTCTTGGCTGTGGTCTGAGAGCACCTGGAGAATGCAGACTTGGAAAATCACTTAAGGATGAGAGAGCCTCTGTGTAAGTCTACACACTGAGACTGAGTCACAAAGAAATAGAAAAGCTGAACAGACTAGTAAGGATAAGGAGATTGAATCAGTAATTAAAAATCTCCCAACAACAACTACAAAAAAAGACCAGGAATCAAAAGTCTTCCAACTTAAAAAAAAAAAAAAAAAAGAAGGTCCAGGACAAGATGGCTTTGCTGGTGAACACTACCAAACATTTAAAGAAGAAATAATACCAATTCTTCTCAAATTCTTCAAAAAAATTGAAGATGGGAAACTCTCCTACACTCATTTTACCCTGATACCAAAGCCAGATAAGGACATTACAAGAAAAGAAAATTGCAGACCAATATCCCTGATAAATACATAAGCAAAAATTTTCAATGAAATGTTATCAAACTGAATTAACCAGCACATTAAAAAGATCACATACTGTGGTCAGGTGTGATTATTCCCTGGGATGCAAGGATAGTTCAACATACATAATGTAATATTCCCCATTAATAGGATGAAGGATAAAAATCATTTGATCATCTCAATAGATGCAGAAAAAGCACTGGACGAAAGATAACATCCTTTCAAGATAAAAACTCTCAACAAAGTGTGTATAGAGGGAACATACCTCAATAGAGGAAAGGCAATTTATGACAAATCTATAGCTAATATCATACTCAATGGCGAAAGGTTGAAATCTTTTCCTCTAAGATCAGGTGCCCACTCTCACCTCTCCTATTTAACAGAGTACAGGAAGTCCCAGCCTGAGTAATCAGGCAAGAAAAGAAATAAAAGGCACATAAATTGCAAAGGAAGAAGTAAAATTGTCTTTATTTGAGGATAATATAATCTTATATATAGAAAATCCTAAAGACAAGACCATAAAACTATTAGAATTAATCAACAAATTCAGTTAAGTTGCAGGATATAAAATGAACATACATTAATCAGTTCCATTTCCATACACTAACAACAAAATATCTGAAAAAGAAATAAAGAAAACAATCCCATTCACAATAGCATCAAAAACAATAAAATACTTAGAAATAAATTTAACCAAGGAGGTGAAATAGGTACAATGAAAATGACAGGACTTCGATGAAAGAAAGTGAAGAAAACAGAAACAAATGAAAAGACATCTCACGTTCATGGATCAGAAGAATTAGTATTGTTAAAATGTCCATATTCCCCAAAGCTGTCTATAGATTCAATGCAATCTCTATCAAAATTCCAATGGCATTTTTTGCAGAAATAGGACAAACAATCCTAACATTTCTATGGAATAGACAAAAGATTCTGAAGAGTCAAAGAAATCCTGAGAAAGAACAAAGCTGGAGGCATCACACTTCCTGATTTTAAACTATATTATAAAGCTATAACGATCAACACAGTTTAGTAGTGGTATAAAAATAGACACATAGATCAATAGAAGAGAATCAAGAGCCCAGAAACAAACCCTCATATATATGATTACCAATATTTGACAAGGAACCAAAAGTACTCATTAAAGAAAGGAGAATCTCTTCAGTAAATGGTGTTGGGAAAACTGGATAATGACATGCAGAAGAATGTAATTGGAACTTCATCTTACACCACTCATAAAAATTAACTCGAAACAGATTAAAGACTTAAACATAAGACCTCCCCCCTAACCATAAAACTTCTAGAAGAAAAACATAGGGGGAAGTCTCCTTGACATTGGTCTTAGCAACAATTTTGGGGGGATATGACACCAAAAGCATAAGAAACAAAAGCAAAAATAAGTAAATGGGACACATCAAACGAAAAAGTTTCTGCACAGCAAAAGAAACCATCAACAAAACGAAAAGGCAACCTACCAAATGAGAGAAAATGTTTTCAAAATGGTGCTCTTTCCTGGAATAGGGAAGATTGGCAAAGAATAGGATTGGAAGGCAGGGAATTAGCAGTGTCATTCATAACTATTTTGTTAATGAAAATAATACTAAACTCCAAGAGTATTAAGAAGAGTAATCTAATGTTCTGGCCCTTGTTTGGGGACCCAGTGAGTACTTAGAATGTGGAGAAGACATTCTCTTCTCCACTACCCAAAGAGTCCATAAATAAAACATGAGAACCTACGTCCCCGAAGTCCCCACATAATCATTATGATTATTTCTCTTGCATACTGTTTTTTAGATGACCATGATGGACCCAGAGCTTCTTCAGTAAAAACAGGTAAGATAATTAAGAAGAGTTGTTTTTTCCAATTCTATCCACCTTACGAGGCAGGGGATCCCCATTTGATTAAAAGGAACAAGGAGAATCTTAATGTCCACTTTATCAATGTGATTGAAGAAAATAATATCCTTTTTGAGAAGATGACCTTTAAGCACGCCCAGGTCTGAAAAATCTGGTGAGTAAAACATCATATGGTGCATTGTCTGCCATTTTATAGAATGAAAAACGATGGTGGCATTTTGTGTGGTTTAGGGGGTAGTTTACGTGATTGGTCTAGGAAACAGGACTGGGACCCGTGGAGTCAAGGTGCTTTCGGAATATATATGATTGAAGAACTTTAAGTTTACAGCTAAAATTTTAAAGTTCTCAAAAATAGGTGAATGTTAAATTCCTTTTCTCTGATGTTGCTTTTCCATGAGGAATTGACTAAGATTCTGTCCTCGGGCTTGTAAAAATTGGGGCTTTTGGCAGTTTTAGACTGAAACAGGAACTCATCCAGAATTTAATGGCATCTCAATGCTTAATCATCTGCTCAACCTTTTTTTTTTTTTTTTTTTTTTTTAAGCAACTCATAACCTGGCTGCAGTCTACTCCAAAGAGCAAAGATTGTTAAAAGTTGTCTTTAAAGCCCATGCTGGTATAATTCATTTTTTCGAAAAGTGTCCTTGTAAAATAAGTATTTGTGTTAGAAACGTTTTTATTCAGTTTCAGTGGGCTTGGGGCATGGCTGTTACTCCAGCTATGTGAATGTAGTTCATGCCAGGAAATGTTTTCTTGGAGAGCTCTGAAATCTGATAGAGTCAAGGTGCATGGAAGTATCAAGAAATGAAATAGGAAGTGTGAGAGGGAAGAAGAGAAGCTTTCGTATTTTCAGTTCTTGTATAATTTATTTTCTTTTTTATTGATGTATCATTCACATTCCAGGACTCCGCCCTTTTAAAGCGTACAACTCAGTGGCATTTAGTATATTCGCAAGGCTGTGCAATTATCTCCACTGTATAATTCTCCAAGTGAAATCTCCCACCCAATAAGCAGTCACTCCCCATCCCATCTCTCCCACCAGGCCCTGTCAACCATTAATCAGCTGTCTGACTGTATGGTATTGTCTCCTCTGGGTGTTTCCTATAAGTGGATTCACATAGCATGTAGTCTTTTGAGATTGGCTTCTTTCACTTAATGTTTTCAAGATTCATCCAGGTTGTAGTGTGCATCAGTATTTCATTTCGTTTCTTGGCTGAATACTATTCCATTGTGTGGATAGAGCACCTTTTGTTTCTGCACTGATCGGTTGATGTGCAGTGTTGGTATCTTCTGGCTGTTGTAATTAATGTCGCTATGAACACGAGTGTTCAAATATCTCCTCTCAAGTGGGTGTCTACCTATAAGGAGAATTGCTGGGACATATGGTAACTCTATGTTTAATTTTTTGAGGAACTACCAGACTGTTTTCCAATGTGACTGCAACATTTTACCTTCCTCCCAGTCGAATATGTGGGTCCCAATATCTCCACATTCTTGCCAACACTTGTTAATTACTGTTTTATTATTGTCATCCTGGTAGGTGTGTATATCATTTCTTAAAATGTACTTTCTGAGTTTACATTTATACCACCACAATTCTAAACAGAATAACAAATCTTTAAGCACAGATATGCTGTCCCCAGCCAGTGTACACGTGACTCCAGTAGGAACCCTGTGCTCTAACTCTGTGCAGACTGATAATGAATTTCATCACTTAACTTTGACACAAGGCCAGGTTTTCTCTTTGGGGCCAGGCTTTCTCTCTGGGGTCAAGTTGAACCCCATTGCTCAGTCGATTCCCCCATACCAATTTCATAGATGCTTTGTAATTTATTTTGGAAATTTGTAAATGGAGATGTGAAATTTGTAAATAGAGATGTGGACATCTCAGGGTGAACTCAGTTCAACGGATTGTGGGGCCATAGGAAGAGGACAATTTTGCAATAATTTACTTCTCATTTCTAGTGAATTGCTATGTGAGAAAAACTGCAGCCTAGACAAGGGAGGTGCTGAAGGATTAAGGCAGGGCTCATGTTTGTCCGCTTCCATCAAGGGACCCTGATAGTCCAGAAACAGCTGTTCCTGCCCTGTTTTCATACATCCATGGAGATGCTCTGATAGAATTCTTGCTTTTGAGAGGTCTCTTTGATTTGGTGCCATCGAAAACAGACTCTTAGATAAGTATTAGTGCAAAGCGACACTGTAAGAGAGTGGGGAAGAAGGATTTTGAGGAAAAAAGACCAGACAACATCGGGGTAGTCCAGTCCTTCAGCTGGTATCTTTTGCTCAATCCTGCAGGGAAGTGCAGGACACAGAGAGGTCACAAATATGGGAGGCTGGGGAGCCAAGGCATTCATGCTCCCACAAAGAGCAGTCATTGGTAAAGGGATGATCCTGAGGCACATAAACTTCAAGGCATTTGGGATCCTTCCAGATGCAAATATTCACTAGGAAAGGGAAAGAAACCGTGATCAAGAGTGTATAAAGTTGGTAAAGAGGTCTGGGGAACATGGTGCAGGAGCAATCACAGTATTTGTTATAGAGGGAGATGGGCATGGGTGAGATTTGGGTGAGGAAACCATCGTCACTGCAATCTCATATACCACACAGTGAGTCAGATTCTAGACTAGGTGCTGTCAACCGTGTGCTTTTCATCATTACCTGTGTCTTCAAGTTAGGTGTTCTTATCTCCTTTTCTCCGCTCCTGTTTTTCCCAGCTTTGTCAAAGGTATAACTGGTAAGTAACATAAAGTATACAATGTGTTGACCTGATACGTATACATTGTGAAAGGATCCTCCACTGAGTTAATGGACACATCTCTCAACTTCCCTCCGATATTTACTTTTTTTTTTTTTTTTTTGGTAAGAACGCTCAAGATCTACTCTCCTGGCAAATTTTAAATATACAATACAGTATTATCAACTATAGTCACTGTGTTATACATGAGATCCTCAGACCTTTTAACATCTTATAACTGAAAATTTGTACCTTTTTACCAGCTTCTTGCTATCCCCCTCCAGCTCCCAGCAACCACCATTCTACTCCACTCCATTTCTATGAATTATTATTATTTCAATTCCACACATAACCGATACTATGAATTATTTGTCTCTGTCTAGCTTCTCTCACTTAGCTTAATGCCCTCCAGGTCCATGTTGCAAATGGCAGGATGTCCCTCCTTCTCACAGCTGAAAGACATTCAGTTGTGTGTGTATACATATATGTAAACATATACATACATGTATGTGTATGTGTGTGTATAACTGAAAATTTGTACCTTTTTACCAGATTGTTTTATATATATATATATATATATATATATATATATATATATATATATATAATGATTCTGGAACTGGGTGAGAGTTTGGACTTCTGGTTTACCTGTCATCGGACTTGTCATCACCTCTGTAGCATTACAGTTTAGTTGGATACATGCGTTATCTCATCAGATTATCAGTTCTCTGAAAGAGGTTTAGAAAATCATGTCTTTTGAACTTTGACGCCCAGTGGCCAACTCAGAGTGACCCTGACCTTGTGGCAGACTAGCTAAAGACTTAGACACATGAGGATCCAAGCCCCTCCTGCCTTTGAGGAACTCAGCTGACTTCCTGGTGTTTGGTTTACATATGAATGAAACATGTCAACCCACGTAATCTCCCCAATGTCTAATAAAGTACCTATAATTGTTAACTTCACTTTGAATGGGGAAAGGAAAGTTCAGGCAGATTAAGCAAAATGACTAAAGCAATGGGACATTCTTGCTCTGAAGTGGCAGCTCCATGTTTTTAAATTTTATTTTCCAATTACAGTTGACATGCAATATTATATTAGTTTCAGATATACAGCATAGTGATTAGACATTTATATACCTTACAAAGTGGTCACCCCTGACTAGTCTAGTACCCACCTGGCACCATACAGAGTCATTATAATATTATTGACTATATTCCCTGTGCTGTACTTTACATCCAGTGACTATTTTGTAACTACCAATTTGTACTTCTTAGTCCCTTCACTTTTTTCATCCAACCTCCCAACTCCCCTCCCATCTCTATCTATGAGTTTGTTTCTGTTTTTTTCTTTTCTTTTAGATTCCACATGTAAGTTAAATCATATGATATTTGCCTTTTTCTGTATGACCCAGCAATTCTACTTCTGGGTATTTATCCAAATAAATTCAAAACACTAACTCAAAAAGATATATGCACCCCTATGTTCACTGCAGCATTATTTACAGTAGTTAAGACATGGAAGCCACTTAAGTGTCCACCAATACATGATTGGATAAAGAAGAGGTGGTACATATATACAATGGAATATTACTCAGCCATAAAAAAAGAATGAAAGCCTATTATTTGGGACAACATGGATGGACCTAGAGGGTATTATGCTGCGTAAGATAAGGCAGCTGTTCTGGTAAACTTCATCAGTGTGTTTCAAGAGCCAAACTGTTTCTCTGTCCTGCTCCTCTCTCTCCAGACACCAGAATCATATTTGTCACCACCTTCAGCTGCCTCATCATCTTTCTACTCTTCCCTTCTATCGTCCTTATCTACAGATGCACTCAGCATGGTGAGTTCAGAGAAGCACTGGTTGAAGATGCTGGGAAGGGAAGTAAAGAGACGGTTCATTAGATAAATCCCCCCCTGTATTCTCTTACAGTTTCATCACATGAAGAATCCACCAAGAGGTAGATCTACTTGGCCAGTCTTGTGCCCTGCTTAATTCACACTCCATCCTCCAAAGATCCCATTTGCACAGACCCTATTACTCATGCTCAGCCCCACCCTCTTCCCGGTGACAACCCCTGAATCCCAGCTCACATTGTGACTTTTCTCCTCTCCTCTCCAAAGCTCTTATCATCCCTCCAAATCATCAGATCTTATGCTTTAATGTGTGTGTCTCTCTCAGAACCAGGCATTCCAGATTTCCCAAGCAGGAGGCTTCAGGTAAGCAATAAGGGAAGAACCTAGGAGAGAAACACAGTATAGAAAGTCACCAGCTCAACTCCTGTCATTTGGGAACTGAAATTTTTTTCCTCTCACTCACATGCAGATTTGTCCAACCCAGAGAGTGTATCGTTTTCGGTGAGTTTTCCTCTTCAGAATCCCCCCAAGGGCTCACTCACCACCCAGGCTAGTCCCGTCTACTTCCTGGTTTCTCTCATACTCTGTTTACATGGACACACCCAACTCACACAATTAGGAGGCCAATTAATACTGTGTTTAAAATGTTCTTTGACTGAACTACTAAAGATGGAGAGTAGAGCAGTAGTTACCAGGAGCTGGGGGTCAGGGGAATTGGGAAGGTGCTGTTTAAGGTACAAACTTATAGCTTGTAAATAAATCCTGGAGATCTGGCACACAGCATAATGATTACAGCCCACAACACTGAATCATAAACTTGAAAGTTGCTAAGAGGCTAAATATTAATTGTTCTTACTACACACACACAAACACGCAAAAGAGAATTGTGTGCCAGTATGAAGGTGTTTGCTAAGGCCAAAGTGGTAACCAAATTGCAATATATAAATGTACCAAATCAACACTTTGTACACCTTAAACTTACACAATTTTATATATCAATTATATCTCAAAAAAAAAAAAACCCCAATAAAACAAATGCCATGTGTTTTGAATTACCAAGTAGCTGAATCCCAGCTCCCAGTGTCTGCTACTTATCACCACTATGGTCTGAGACAAATCACAAAATCCCAATGGTTTCAACCCTTAATTTCCTCTCATATCTAATGGGAATCAAAACCCCCATTTTAAAGGCTTGTATAAATCTAGCAATGTCATAAAAGGTTTACTGGCATTTCCAGCAAATTGAATGTCAGATGGACAGCATAAAAGCATCAATTAACAAATGTTAATCAATTTACATCAATCAATTTTTTTTACTATGTAAAATACTGCTTCTTTGTGATTTAACATTAATTAGCATTTCATCTAAGAGCAGTATCAGTTAACATTTATACATTTTTCCACAGGACACAGAGGTTCATTGGTTCATTGTTTAAGTCAAAGCAAACAGAGGATTACCAAAAGGTGCATACAATAGTTCCCTTTGTATTTAAAAAACATTTATACACATAGCATTCATTTAAGTAGGTATTTTTAAGCTATGAAAAAGCATATAATCTACAAGTTCACAAATGAAACATCAACAAACAAATCTGGTCTATTTCAAATGCTGAATTCATGGCATCAATTAGCAAACTATAGTAATATTATATAGTAAAAATATTATATAGCTAAAAAATAACATAATAACAATATTATGATATGGTACCTCTATACAGTGGAATACTATTCAGCCATAAAAAGGAAGAAACACTGATACATGAGATAAATGGATGCACTCCAAAAATATTTTGCTAAGTAAAAAATGCCAGATACAAAAGACTATATGTATTATTGTCCCGTTTACATAAAAGCTCCAGAAAAGGCAAATCAGTAGTTGCCTATGGCTGGGGTGGGGGTGGGGACAGACAGGCACAAGGGAATTTTGGAGGGTGATGGATACTCTAAAACTGTATTGTGGTGATGGCTGTATCATTCTACAAATTTACTAAAAGTTATCAAATTGTATACTTAGAATAGGAGGATTTATGGGAATTTAATAGGAAAATTATAGATTATTTATAAATTGTGTCTGAATAAAGTTGTTTAAAACAATAATACAATATTACTTTACCAGTAGGTATTCTTATAGTTCTTATTCTCAAAAGCATACGTTTGCAGTGATTTTTATTAGTGCCAGTTAATACTGGTTGTCAGTATTATTTTACTAATAATAAAATGATATTGTGCCTCCCTGAAGCAATGGCATGGTCCCATGAAACTTTAGGGAGCAATATTAATGTCCTATAGCTGTGCTGCCCAATACCACAGCCACCAACCACATGTGGCTATTGCACGTTTGAAATACATCTGGTGCGACTGAGGACCTTAATTTTTAATTTAATTTTAATTCATTTAAATAGCTGTATGTGGCTCATGGCCACCAAATGGGACAGCTCAGCTTTAGATGCCCTTGTGTACCCATCTCTTTTCCCCAAAGACTGAAGACCCCCAGGAAGTGACCTATGCTGATCATCAAGGCACCATTGACAGCAGCTTCTGTCCCCACTGAGGAGCCCTCAGGATCTTGTGACTGCAACGCTGAAGGTGTAGGACAGCAAAAGGGCGTCTTTCCCCAGGAAGCAGAGTATGGATGAAGATGGCTGAGATGACTGGATGTACGGAAGTCCAGGTTGCCTGTGTCCTTGGCGTACAATCCATAATAATAAAATTAGGTTTCTCCCCTCTTGCTGTCACTCCTCTGAAAAATTAGTGGATGGATTTTCCCAAAATATGGAGTGTGACTTTAGTATGGAATGACTTAATACATAGGCTAAGAATACAGACTATATATACAGGAGCTGGTGGTACTGGTAATGTTTACTTAGGAAGTTCTGGAAAGCACCACATAAATAGAGAGTGGTTTCCCCAGAGAAGCTTGTGTGGTTGCTGTCCGGTGAGGCATTCCATTGACACAGGGATTTGGAAAAGGATTACAAAACATGGGCCACGAAGGTAGACACTCAATTCTGAGGAAGCAAAACACCCTGTGTAGCATGCACCCCAGTAAGTAGCTAAATATATTTGGTTCATGATTCTTTCATGCCTTGCTGGGCAGCCATGTACTCTCAGGTCAGGACCAGTTTCCTCTCTTCCATGAATGTAGGAGTTTTCTTTGTACCATCACATTCCTGTTTATATTATTTCTTTACTAGTGTTAAAATCAAAGGACACAATGAAGTTAGATGGAGAATATAGGTGGATTTTGTCACGTGGTACCCAAAACTTATTTTATGTGAATATTCCATCGTAAGAATTTTTCTGAGTGTGAACTTTTTTGTGTGACCGTGGCACCTAATGACATAAATAAAAGAGCTTTGCTCCAAAAGTTTTGTTACTTGATCATGTTTGAAAGTCATGTTTAATATATGAATAAATGAAAATGCAAAGATTTGGAATGTATATATAAACATTCTTAACATATAAGCATATGTTGGGTAGTTTTTCTCTTTTCAAGTTTTTAATTATGAAATACTTTGATCATGAATAAAAACACCAAATAACGTAAACAGAAATATGTGCACTGACCTTATTTTCTAGATACAAACATTTTGCTATGTTTTTACCTCTGCCACTCCCATTCTTTCCTCCCTCCCCTCCTCAGAGGTAAACACTAACCAAGGTACTGTATATTATTCCTAAACATTTTTTTCACACTTTTACTACACAGGCATCTATTACTAATCAATATGTGGCACTATTCTATATGTTCTTTATTATTACATATATGGAATCATATTGTATATTACAATTCTGTGACTTTTTTTATTGCCCTCAACATTATGCTTTTGAAATTCACCCAGGTGATTTTTGTGGGTCTAGCTCATTGCTTACTGTACAGAATTTAATTGTTAATCCTGCCATGCGTGAGGCACTGTTACACGCCACAGTATAGGTGGTCTTGAAAACAGTATTATTATAAGTGAAAGAAGCTAGATGTAAAAAGCTACTTATTGTAGAATTCCATTTATATTAAATATCTAGAGCAGACAAATCTTTAGAGACAGAAAGCAGATTAGTGGTCTCCAGGGACTGGGTGGGGGGTGGGGAGGGACCACAAAGGGGTACAGTGTTTCTTTTTAAGGTGATTAAAATGTGTGGAATTACATAGTGGTGAGGGTTCCACAACCTTGTGAAAATACTAAAAAAAAACCCTACTGAATTGTGCACTTTGGAAGCGTAGATTTTATGGCATGTGAATTATATCTCAATAAAACGAATTTTTAAAAAGAACTCAGTAGTATGCAACAAACCACAGTTTCTTTTTATTCTTTCCTCAGTTGCTAGATATTTGGGTTGATTCCAGTGGTGGGTTATCAGCAAAATGCTGCAATAAACACCCTTGACCCTACCTTCGCGTTCACATGTGTGATCTCTCAGGTAGATATTTAGAAGTAAAATCTGTTTTCTATGATGTCCATGCCTGTCATCCCATCAGGAGATGCAAACTGATAACTAAGGTGGTTTCATTTATTATATTTCTACCAAGATGTATACATTTCCAAGTCCTCCACATCCTTGCCAATTCATAAATGTTTAATTTTATCATTTTTGTTGATTAAAATATGTAAACGCATAACCCATTCTAAGCTGTCTATGTAAAGATATCTCACTGTTGCTTTAATTTGCATTTTCCTGATTTTGGGTGAGGTTTATTGACCATTCAGGGTTCCTCTTCTGTGAATTGATGGTTTCCCTCTGTTGTTCCTTTTTCTGTTGAATTGCTGGTCTTTTCCTTAGTAATTTGAAGGGTATATTTACACAGTAGGCACACCTTTCTTGTGCAAGCTCTCTGTTGCAAATATCTTGTATTTTCATTTATTTTATACATTTTAATGTTGGCTACTCAGAGTAATTAACCTTTTAATTTATATTTGGAGGCCATTCTTTGTGTCATGACTACCTTTACACAAGAAACATACTCTCCTATACATTCCTCTAAATTTTGAATTTAAAAAATTTTGTTTTTCATATTTAATCCATCTGAAATTAATTCTTGCCTAAGGTGTGAGGTAGAGATCTAACTTTTCTATTTGGGACATCAATTGTCCCAGTGCCTTTTATTGAAAGGCCTGTGCTTTTTCATTCAAATTGTGTCTTTGAGTTAATGAAATATAGTCACTTTGATTTCATTTATACCACTTTCCATTATTAGATTAGTTCAGACATTTGAATGGAAATGACAAAAGGAAAAAATCTAACTTAAAAAGAATTTAATCATGTAACAAAACTAAAGAAAAGACTGAGCTAAAGATAGCCTTAGACAACTGCCTCCATGTACTCAAATGTTCTTTAGACTTTCCTTCTCTATTTCTATTTCTGTGCTATCATTATTATTTAAAGTAGCTGTGCCTATGAGCCTGGGGATGATGGTGACAATTCCAGGCTTACAGCCTTGCAGACTTTTAGCCAAAAAGGCAAGGGGGGCTTTTTACTTGCTGGATCAATTTGGAAAAAGATAATATCAGCTACTTTTAGAAGATGCTAGAAAGCCAACTCACAAAAGTTTTAAATACAGAACAAAAAAAATCTAACATTTACCCTGCCCTTCATTTATAACCTGCACCCCAGGACAACCATATAGTTAAGGCGGCAAAGTGTCTACTCATACAATTACTACAACTAATACACAAAGAAGAAAACTTCCAGTCTTACCTTTGGTTAAGGCATGCCCACCTTATCAGAAGTAATAACAGAGGAGGTGGTTTAGTGTCTTTCCACCCAGAAAACTGTTAATGCATCTATCATGCCCAGAGAAATAAAATGCCCAGAGAAAAAGCAGAAGGGAAATTTGATGGTTGGAATCAAAAGGGAATAGTTTCCCAAAGCCTCACCAATAACAGTGGCAGAACCGACTTAAAACCCAGGCTCCTGCTGATGTCTAGACCAAAGGTAGGCAAACTTTTCCTGAAAGGGAGCAGAGAATAATATCTTCGGCTTCTGTCAGCCATAGTATCTCTGCTGAGACTACTCAACTCTACTGTGGCAGCTGTGGACAAGTAGGTGCAGCTGTGTTAAATAAAACTTTATTTACAAACACAAGTGGTGGTCCATATTTGGTCCACCTCTGTCCTGGAACAGTTGTTTTAAAATCTGATCAAACTGCTAGAATAAGAGTTGAATGAAACCAGGCAATATGCATGTAGGGTGCAAGGGAAGGCTCTTTTTGCCCCTTTCTCAATTTCTAGATTTGTAAAAGTGGTAAACAAGGAGGACTGATTTCTGGGGTACTTTCCATCAACATCTTTGTCTTTGACCAGCTAAGCCTCCAGGGCCATCCTTCCAATTGTGGGTGTGGTTTTGCAAAGGGGAGTGGGCAGCAATGTCCCTTTGGGAAGAGACCCAGCTGGTTCTGCAGCTTGGATGGGGCCTGTTTGGTATGAAGCTTAGCACCTTGTGGCTTTGCTTTTGCAGCGTTTCATCAAAAATTCAGTGAAGGACTCAGGGTTGAGAAGGGGGAAAATAGGGTCAATCGCAAAGAGGCCTCTTGAGTCTGGGGCCCCTGCCAAGTCCTCATTCTCCCACCTCCTTTATTTCTATTTTCACATTCTCCAAGCCAGGAGAGAGGCATGGAACAGAAGAAACCAATCCTACCAACACCTTGATCTCAGAATTCCAACCTCCAGAACTGTGAGGAAGTAAAATTCTGCTGTTTAAGCCTCCCAGCCTGTGGTAGTTTGTTTTAGTGGCTGGAAAAGATTAATCCAGGGAAGCAGGGAGGGAACAGGAAGCAAGGCCATGTATAAATCCAGCTCCAAGCCCTGGCATATGCTTCATTATCCCATTGGAATTCATTAGCAAAACACAGATGCAAAGATAAAAGAAGAACTTCAAGATGGTGACCACTGGGCATGAAGCCCCGAACACAGGGTCCCCTTCTGAACGCCAGGTCCCAGTTGCACTGGGTACACCCATGAAGCTGGCAGTGTTGGTATCTCACTTCAATCAGAAGTTCCAGCAAGGGCATGTCTGAGGGAGCATTGACTTGTCCCCTCTCCTCACCAGTCTCAGGATAACAAGGTCACACAGAGGAGTAACAAGGTGTGTGGTGAGTGGAGTATTTCTCTGTTCTGCTTGCCAAAGAAGTCATTCTCTCTCTAAAACTTGGGCTCCCTTGGCTACCATCTGTCTGTCTCACTCTGTGGAGGAAGCTGGCCTTTCTTGAGAAACATGAAAATGACTCAGAGAGCACCCAGGACAGGAGATGGAGTGACAGCGCCTTCAGCTTTTGCTCTCTCAGTTCTAATTGCTTCCAAAACTCAGCCTCCCTTCCCTCCTTGCAGCTCTCTTGTTCGATCATTCTTGGAACCCTGTGTGCCCAAAACAAGAGAAAACAAAACACAAAAACGTCCTTTGAGTCTAAGCTAGTCTGAGAAGGAATTCTGTTTTGACCAGAGTCTTGACAAGTGTTATTAAAATTGATGACCCTAACATAAATTGTTAATGGACATCCGTTCTAGTATCCATCCTCCTTAAATCACTATAGTAAATCTTCAATTTAAATGAAGGGATTCCTGACCATTTATTTTCTGAAATCACAAATGTAGTACCCAGTGTAGTCCAGTTTTGTTTTCTTAACTTGTGTCTGCCACATGGGACATGCCAACAAGATATAAGTTTGGGCAGATTTATGTAAACTTGGGAAGATTTCTTAAAATCTCTGGGACTCCATGACTTCATCACAGACACACCAGTATCTCATAGGGTTGTTATGAGCTGTATGACCAACTGGGACCAGTTTTCCCAGAACTGGGGGATTCCCAGGATGTGAGAACGAGGAATTTCCCAGGACATGGGAATTTCAGGGCTAAAACTGAGTCTGTCTCGGGCAAATTGGGGTGAGTTGGTCACCATAGTTGTAAGCATATGTGCTGTAGAGACATAGGCAGGATAATTACAGTGGATTAGAAAACACTTCTTCCTTTTCCCCTATCCCCCTATCATATCCACCTCCTAGGTCTAATACTTTACCTGTGTCCTTGGAGGACACCCACGGCAAGTCTCATGACATTTACAGTCATCTTAGGTATAAAGACTGACAGTCACTGTTGCTTTTTTTTTTTTTCCTTTAGTCACATGGCAAGGGAAAAAGATAGCTGTCAGTCTAGTAATTGAAATGATTTGGGCAGGTTGCCTGCAGCTGCAATGGGCATGGCCAGCTTTTTCTTTATTTGTACTGACCCTTCTGCTCTCTCTTGAGGCTGCAGTCCTCACCTGCAATTAGTTCTCGATGCCTGTAAATGCATCACCTCCTCCAATTAGTCACCCTCAACTTTTGGAGTGGTGGGGTGTCCATCAGCTCAGTTCCAGCTTCTCTCTGCATGGTTCACCTGCCACCTCCAGGTGGCGCTCGTGGAAAGGAGCGGTCCATTTGACGCTTTCCCACTCCTGAAGTTTGAAGTGAGAACTCTTCATCCTCGCCAGCTCCTTCCTTGGAAAGAGGATGAGACCCACAGCAGGCCAGGAACAGCCTCTCCTCAGTACAGCTCATTAATTATGGCTACTATGCTGCCAGTTGCAGGTTTTTCAACAGGACCTGGAAACCTGGCTTTGGATGTAAAATCTTCTGATGTTTAAAGATGGGATGCTGACTCAAAAATAAATTTGTTTTTGAGGTTCATCCACGTTGAAGCATGTACCTCATTCCTTTCTGTGAGCCAATAACATTCCATTGCATGGACACAGCCCATTTGGTTTACCCATACATCCGATGACGGACATTTGGGCTGCTCCATCTTTGGGCTATTGTGAATAGTGCTGCTTGGAACATTCATGCATAAGTACTTGTCTTAACACCTACTTTTAATTATATGAAACACCCAGAACAGATAAATCCACAGGGACAGAAAACAGATGAGTGGCTGTCAGAGGCTGGGAGGAGGGGAAAATGGGGAGTAATGGTTCCACGTGTACAGGGTTTCCTTTTGGGGTAATGAAAATGTCTCAGAACTAGATGGAGATGATGATTGCATAGCATTGGAATGTCACTAAGTGTCTTCAATGCCACTGAATTGTTCACATAAAAATGGTTAATTTTGTGTTACATGTCTGTGGGTCTTATCCAGCCCTCTGATCATGAGTTTCAATCTTCTTCTTTATACTTTAGAAAAAAGACAAACATTACACAGAAAAACATATGGTAAGTTCCATTTGCATGAAGTTCAAAAATAAGCAAAACGAAACAATACTTTTTAAAAAGAATAGAATTATAGTTTGTAAAACTATAAAGAAAAGCAAGAGAAAGATTTGTTCAAAGTTAGGGTTGTGGTCAGTTATCTATGAGAGCTGGGTGTTGAGATGGGATTATCAGTGAGGGACAGACCAGCAGCTTTCGAGATACTAGTTTTCTTAGCCCAGGTTTTGAAAAAATGAGAGTTTTTAATTTAATTCTTTACACGGGATGTTGGCTTTTACATACTCTTTTGCATATATGCTGTGTTTCACATTTATAAATAAAAGTTTGCTGAATTTAAAAAAGATGCATTTGGATATGGGGTAAAATGTTAACAGTTAGTGGATCTGAGTAAAGAGTATGCAGGTCTTCAGGTCACTACTTTGACTCTTGAAACTTCTCTGTCAGTTTGAAATTATGTTCAAAAGTTTTTAAATGTATACCAAAAAAACCCCCAGGAAGGGTTGGTCGTAGATTTCAAGAAGCTTCTGTTTCAGTACAAATTGGCAGTTATAAAAATAGTCACAGGGATGTAAAGTACAGCGCTTAGGGAATATTGTCAATAATATTGTAATAACTACGGATGGTGTCAGATGGGTACTGAACTAATCGGGGGAATCACTTCATAAGGTATAAAAATGTCTAACCACTACTATGCTGTACACCTGAAACTAATATAATATTGAATGTCGACTCTAATTGAAAAATTAAAAAATTATAAAAAATCTTCTATTTTCCTTCACTTCGAAAGGTAAGGTAAAAAAATACAAATTAATGCTGTGATAAATTATCTCATTGTGTGATATGATTCCTGTTAGTCATCTTTGAGGGGTCTCTACTCCCTTCTCCCACTTCTGGGAAGTCCATGAAGACCCCAGGTAGGACAGAGGGGCAGAGGGAAGACCCTACTGGACAAAGAGCCATGTTCCTAAGACCGAAGGCCCCGCCCCCGTGGCAGACACCTCTCTGGGCTTCCTTGAGCTGGCTGAGCACAAAGTCAAGTAGAAAAGAAAGTTGGTGAGTCCTATTCCTAGCATTTATCTCAGTTCATAATTACACATTAGTTAATGTGATTATGTGATTAATATCTGTTTCTGTCATAAGACTGTAGGCTCCTCGGGGGTCCCTTTTCATTCCCTACTGTATGCAGAGCCCAAAGTGCCACTCAATAAATAATAACAACAGCGAGACTGATGGAGTAAGAACTATGTGTCAGACAGTCTGCTGGGACCATGTAGGGAGTACGAGGGCATTTACTCCTCGCAAGGACTCCAGGAGGTTAAGTATTGCCACAAGCTCTCCTAAGGCAGGGAGAAACAGAGGCACAAAGAAGTCAAGCAAGGTGCTCAAGCTGTGAAAGGTGAAGGCAGGTTTCACATTGGACATTCGCTGTTTGCAGCTCACATCCTCAACCCCCCACCCTATGCTGCCTGTGCTTGCTTAGTGGGGACACAAATCTGCATCCCCCACCCTCACCCCTTAGAACCCTCAGCTCAATGCTGAGTTCAGTGCAGAAGAAATGAGTGGTGTCCTGCTAAAGACTGCAGTACTGAAGCAGAGACAGGCTCAGTCTCAGCCAATCAGGGGAGGAGTGCCTGCCTTTTCTGGGTGACAAAATAATCTCCTGGGGAGGAAGCCACTGGGACAATATGTAATGATATTATAAGCATTATGACATTTATGTAATGTGTATGTTATAATATCTATATAATATAGTACCTATATGTTATAATATCTATATATTATAGTATTTATGTTATTTAATATTATAATATCTATGTATTGTTATAGTATCTGTGTAACATATGTTGTATCTATATAGTTATAATAAATGCTACATGTTATATCAAATATTATAACATTTATATAATACAATCTCATAGTGTATGAATATTATATGTAATATTATGAATGTCAGAACATTAGTTATGATAGGATATTAATATATCATATAAAATTATAATATATAATGGTATGTTATAATTACATGTAAGTATATATAATTATATGTATAATTTATAATTAAATATAGAAAGGTTTAAAATATATTAATATAATGCCTGTAATGTTAATATAGTAACCTGTGATTGTAATGATATGTTATATATAACACTGGCATAATAATATAATGTATACTATTTTATATTCTATGTAACTTCTATATAATTGTATTTATAATTTATAATTAAATTTGGAACATTTAAGAGAATTGAACTCAGAATATGAATACACTCGTATTTACAAGCCAGCACATATTCCACATTTTAAATATTTTTCAATGTTTAAGAGACAGCCTCTGAGAGGTAACAGATCAGCTCCAGTGATCCCTACCTAGTGGCAGGAGTCGTGAAATTATGACTTCTGAGCTAAAATATGGACATTGATCTTCATAAGGGACTTGAATACCTGACACGAGGTCCTCATTCACTGGTAACAGTGCTGTTGTTGCTGTTCCTGCTTCTACCAGCATTCTTTGCACAACGGCAAATGAGCTCTCTCAGACGACTGATGTTCTCCTCACTTCCTTCCGATCCCTCCTCAGAATTTCCTTTCATGTCTTTGTTCCTGCCAAGGTCTCGTCAAGGCAATCTGGGCTTTTCCATCATGCATCTCAAAACTCCTCCAGCCCCTATCCACTCCCCAATCCCAACACCACGTCCACACTCTCAGGTGTCTGCTCAGCGGCACTCCACTTCTAGGTACTAAAATCTGGATTAGTCTCTCAGACTGCCATAACAAAATACTACAAACTGGGTGACTTAAACGACAGGAATTTATTGTCTCCCAGGTCTGGAGGTTGGAAGTCTGAGATTAAGGTGCCGCAGGGCTGGTTCCTTCTGCTGGCTCTGAAGAATCGGTGCCAGGCCTCTCTCCTTGGCTTGTAGGTGGCTGTCTTGTCCCCATGTCGCTTTGCCTCGCCATCCCTCTGTGTATGTCTGTGTCCTGATCTCGTCTTCTTATAAGGATACCTGTCAGATTATACTAGGACACACCCTAGTGACCTCATTTTCGCTTGGTCACCTCTGTAAAGACTCTCTCTCCAAATAAGGTCACATTCCAAGGTCCTAAGGGTGAAAAACCCAACACATATTTTTGGAAGGGACACATTCAACCCATAGCAATGTTCATGTCCTAAATTGCTCAGTTCTCCATCACTTTCCATGGGTTCACTGACATGTGACTTCAGAGGTTGTAAGTAGCATGTAGCATGTTTCTGGAGATAACAGGTGGTCACTTTTCTATACCCTAAAATGCACAATCACATCACAAATGGACTCAAAATCAAAGCTGTTAAATTTCCAAATCTTTAATTCCAAATCAGACCACAGCGAGGTCATACTCAAATATTCTCCCCTTCCCACTCCTCTATTTCCCTAAATTTCACATTAGCCAGAAGAAGCCTCTCCCACAAGTCAATACATCTAGATCAGAGAAATGAATAGGTTCAACTCCCTCCCAACACCCTGACTTCATCCTCCCCGTCCCTAGTTACCCCATCAGGTCCCCACCAGCCTTCCCTGGGGACCCTCGTTTGCAAAAAGCCTCTCCCTATCCTACCCCCAAGCGACACAAATTCAGCCACCAAGAAAAACATATTTACAGAGAGAAAAAGATGAGGGCATGAGACATAGATCTGTGCACACAATGTGGGCCCCAGAGCAGGGAGAACACTCTTTGTCCAGGATATGGGACAACAGATTTTGAGGGGACAGTAGAGAAAGAAGGGTTTGGAAGGAACTTAGAGAAAGCATGATGGTGGCTCTAGGTAGCCCTGTGCCCCTGCTTGGGACAGAGTGAGCTCCAGGGCCAGGATGGCAGGGTAAGCAAGAGAAAGCAGATACCCGCCAGCATCAGGACCAGGCCAGCCCCCATACCACACCCCAGAGACCAGGAGTACTCGTAGGTCAGGGCCGGGGCCGGGGGTGGCTCCCGGCTGACCCTCTGCAGCAGGGCTCGCACGGAATGCCGGAACACCTCCAGGCTAACCAGGAGCAGCAGGCCTGTTGGAAGAGGATAGACATGGCGCTCAGGCCCTTGAGGACCCCAACTTGGGTCTGAGCATCTCCCCTAGCACACATCACATGTTCCTCAAATGAGCAACCTGGGGGACCTCCGAGCACCCTCACAGTCATTCATTCAACAACTACTTACTAAACACTGACTATATAGTAGAAACAATTTTGGAAGCTGGAGAGAAGGAAGGAACAAGTAAGAGACAGAAAGTAGGATGATGGATACCCAGGGCTAGGGGATGGGAATGGGAGTCATTGTTTAATGGAGACAGAGTGTCAGCTGGAGAAGATAAAAAAAGTTATTGAGCTGCATGGTGGTGATGGCTGCACAACAGTGTTAACGTATTTAATGCCACTGAACTGTACACTTAAAAATGATGAAAATGGTCAATTTTACATATATGTATTTTACTGTTTTAAAAGAAGGAAAAAGAAAACCTGGAAATTAAGTCACGAAAGTCAAAATAAGACTCCATTAAGGCTTTTGTAAAGAGTAACTGGTGGAATATAAAACAGTCGGACTCAAAGAGTGGTGGCTGCCAGGGGCTGGGGGCGGGGAAGTGGGTGGGGTCACAGGGCACAAACTTCCTGTTATAAGGTGAACAAGTTCTGGGGATCTAATGTACAGCGTAGTGACGCTACTTAACAATACTGTGTTGAATGCCTGAAATTTGCTAAGAGTAGATCTGAAGTGTTCTCACCACATGCAATAAAAGGTAACAATGTGAAGTGACGGATGTGCTAACTAGCTTGATTGTGGAGATCATTTCACGATGTGTATGTATCACGTTGTATACCCTAAATACATATAATTCCTATTCGTCAATCATAGCCCAGTTAGGTTGAAAAAAAGAGAGATAGTGGATCACAAAATGAAAAGAAGGGCAGTCAAGTCAAATTGTAATGTAATTTAATTTAAAAAATAAAAGAAAGAAAAAAGAAGGAATGAGACAAAGACCCTAACCTCACAAAGCTTATATTCTATTTGGAGGAGACAGATGGCAAACAAATAAGCCAAGGTTTGCAATACTCAAATGCCTGCAGGAGATAAGAAAGTATAAAAAACAAATCAGGCAGGTGTGGTAAATAAAACCCAACTTCAGCCAAGTGCAGCCCTTCGGAAATGGGGACTTAACTTGCTAAATCTTCTCATTTTTCAAGAAGAGATAGAATTTTTATATAATTATGTTTTTTATGGTAATAGATCCAACCTTTAAATATTGGCTCAGAGAAATTTTTACACACTGCCTGCCCAGCAAAGTATGTTATAGGCCATCGCTGGCCTGCAGGCTGCCAGGTTGCAACCTCTAAAGTAAACATACCAGAAGACAAAATAATTTCAGAGATGATGGCACACTAGGAAGGAGATAAAAACAGGGTGATGGGAAAGGGAGTGACATTCGAGGAGGAGCAAGGACTTTAGATAGTGTTATAGGGAAAAGCCACTTGAGCTGAGGCCTGAAGGATGAAAATAAGCTAGCCACACCCAAAATTAAGCAATGGCTGTTCCAAGTAGAAGGAATGGCTGATGCAAAGGTCTGTGGTAGAATGGAGTATAGTGTATTTGAGGAAAAGAAAGTCAGTGTGACCAGAGCAAAGAGAGTGGGGAGGGGGAAGAGAGGTAGGCAATGCAAGTACGGAGGTGAGCAGGGGTCAGATCACATAGGACCATGGTGATCCATGGTCATGGATCTTAGCTATTTCTTCTCTCAGACCCTGGGGTTGAGCCCCAGCCTCAGTCCCTGATCCTCCTTCCTTCTTGCACTCCAGTTCCCCAACAGTTTTTAATCAGAGGTCTGGAGTCTGTGTACCATGCTTCAATAGTCCCTCTATGAGCCCCTTCTTGGCCTCACACAGCTCAGGATTAGGGCACTGCAGGTGCAAAAGCATTTGGAAGAGAAGGAGACATCATCTAGTTCTCTTCATTCCTTTGTGAATTCATGCATCTTTCACTCATTCAACAGATCTTAACTGAACTCTCATTATGAAATATGTATAAAATATATGAATGAGACTAACAAAGGCCCTGTCCACCTGCTGCTTTGTCCTGGAAGGAAAGATGGACAATAACTGGGTACATGTATTGCTGTGGGCTGAGTTGTGTCCTCCCCAAAAGTTCATGTCTTGGGGTCCTAACCCCCAGTGCACCTCCGAATGTGACTATATTTGGAGATGTGGTCTTTAAAGAAATAATTAAATTAAAATGAGGTCACTAAAGTGAGCTCTAATACAGTATGGCTGGTGCTCTTACAAGAAGAGGAGATTAGGACACAGAGGGATGACCATGTGAGGACATAGGGAGAAAACTGCCATCTACAAGCCAAGGAGACAGGCCTCAGGAGAAACCAGCCTGGCCAACACCTTGATCCTAAACTTCCAGCCTCTAGAACTGTGAGAAAACACATTTCTGGTGTTTAAGCCCCCCAGACTGTGGTACTAACAAATGAATGCTTATATAATTAATGACCTTTCTATCCACATTAAAAAGGATTTGATCCAATGAAGACTACATTTCACAAGATGCAGCATTTTTTTGGACCCTCAGCTCCAAGAATGCAACGGTCCTTGCAGACCCCAGGTCCAAATCTAAAAGTGTTTGGAGACCACCCTTTCCCTAATTCTCAGCTAACAGGGCTTAGAACTTTCCCCTTTTTGAGACTTCTAAAGCCCTTGAATGTCCTCTAATTCTCAGCATGCACAGTGCTTGGAAACCTTACCTCCCAACATGCAATGGTGCTTGGAAATCCAACCTCCTAGCATGCAACTGGGCTTAGAGATTCCACCTCCCCCTATGCAACAGTATTTGGATTCCCTACCTCCCAGCAGTACTTGGAGACTATACTTCCCAGCGTGCAATAGTGCTTGAAGATTCCACATTCCAGCATGCAGTGGCCTCAGGCTCCAGGCTCTCAACCCTCACCTGAGAGGCCAAAGCAAACAGCTCCAACTCGGAGCAGGAACTCTGCACCTTTGCTGAGCACCATGATGACACAGAGGCACCCCAGGGCCATGACTGCCAGGCCTAGCACTGCTATCACTGCAGCTGCCAGACTCACCTCTGCAAGAAGAAGAAGGAGAAGAAGGAGAAAATATGGGAGGCAGGGAGTGGGGAGAACTCCCCTGTAGGGACCCAGAACCAAGAAGACAGAAGATTCAGGACTAGAGAAGAATTTTCAAGTGGAAGAACATCCAGTCTAATATTTAACTTGTACTGTTGAAGAAACTAAGACTCAGAGAGGACCAGTTACTTGTCTAAGGTCACAGAGCAAAAATAGGACAGAGCTAGAAGAAGATGGGAACTACCAATGATACTTATGATCTGGTCACCATTTGTTTATGGGTGAGGAAACTGAGGCAGTAGGTGTGTAGGTGACGACAAAGAAGGTGGTATGTTACAATGGTAATGAACCACTCTTTACTAAGGACTTACTATGTACCAGGCACCATAGGGTTTGAATCCTGCCTCCATCTCTCCACTTCCTGGGAAAAATTAATTTAATCATTTGTGGACTTTTGTTTCCTCATCTGGAAAGTTAAGATAAAACCCCTGCCTGCAGGGTTTAGCAAGGATGAAGATCTTATACATGAAACATCCAGCACCATGCTTAGCATGTGGTAGATGCACATTTGTGAGGTGTTAATGTACCACCCACAGAGAGGGGATGTGACTTGCCCAAAGTTACACAGCATGTAGCAAAGGCAGAGCTGAGGCAGGAGAACCATGACCCTACTGCCACCACCTCCAAAGTAGGACCCCCCCAAGGACATAGGAACTGAGCCCATGCTGGGGCAAAGCAGGTAAGAGAATATTGCTATCAAGAACTCTTCTAGCATAGTCAGCATATCCCCACCATGACCCCGGAATGTGGTGAAAAGTTCATACCTTTTTTTGTGGTTCTCTGGAAGATGTGTGCATTCTCCCCCGTGGTGAAGAATTTAAAATAGGTGCAGTTGGCCTCTGTGGGATCAGGAAAGAGAGAAAAAGGGAGGTGATGACATGGAAGTCCCTAGTGTAAGCTAAGGACTGTACTTAACATAGCTCTCAACAGCCTGAAAACTTGACATTAACATCCCTGATTGATAGAAAAGTGATGCTCAGAAAAGTAAAAGCCACCTGCAGTCACACAGCTATCCAGGAGCTGGGATTTCAGGTCTGCGGCTTTGGGAGGGCTAGTGACCTCTCTGGGGCCTCTGGATCTTCCTCTATTTAATGAGATAATAATCTCTTTCCTGGCTCCCTTGTGGATTTATTGAGGATCAAATGGATAATTGCCTTATTCAACAAATGACACCAAGGTACAGGCCACAGAAGGCTAACAGACTCAGAAGAGAGTCTTAGAAAGGATTCTCATCTAGAAGACCCACAGGAGTCCTGCAGATCAGCAGGAAAAGAAAGGTAAGCCAGGTAAAAAATGGGCAAAGGACATGAATAGTCACTTCATAAAAGAGGTTGCCCAGATGACTCACGAGTACAGAGAGAGAGAGAGAGAGAGAGAGAGAGAGAGAGAGAGAGAGAGAGAGAGAGATGCTACACCTCACCAGGTATCCCAAAAATGCAACTCAAATCAGCAGGGAAATTCCACTAAAGAGCAATTAGATGAGCCAACATTAAATGGGTGATATCAAGCGCTGGAAGAGCAGGCAACACCTGGGAGTGTAACCTGGTGCAGACCTCGTTTTATTGCACTTCAAAGATGCTGCGTTTTCATCTGGTGCCGAACTCGCACCTGGAGAGATTTGAGGTTTTCCCCAACACAATGTTTGGAGAAAAAATTAAAAACAGGAAAGCATCTATAGCATGATATTATTTATGTAAATTAAAACACCTACAGATATAAAGTAATGCTATATATTTTCCAAGTGGAAAGATATATGCTTGGATGTCTATCAAACACATTAAAGAGATGAGTTAGGAAGGAATGAAATAAAAGAATAATAATGTTAAATAGAGCTCAGGAAGAACCTTGCAAAGGCTGGTAGTGATTTTGTGACATAAACTGAAGAGTATGATTCATTCAATTTTGTGTACTTGAGATCTAAGAAACCCTAAACTTAGAAAAAGGCACTTTCTTGCCCATCAATAGACAATTGAATAAAGAAGTGACACGTATATATACAAAGGAATATTACTCAGCCATAAAAGAAAATAAAATCTTACCATTTACAATGACATGGATGGACCTAGAGAGTATTATGCTGAGTGAAATAATTCAGAGAAAGACAAATACCATATGATCTCACTTATATGTGAACACTTAAGAACAAAATAAATGAACAAACAAAACAGAAAAACTCCTAGATACAGAGAACAAACTAATGGTTGCCAGATGGGAGGGGCTTTAGAGGGCTGGGTGAAAAGGGTGAAGGGATTAAGAAGTATAAATTGACAGTTACAAAATAGTCATGGGAATGTAAAGTACAGCACAGGACATATAATCAATAATATTATAATAACTATGCCAGGTAGGTATTAGACTAATTGAGGGGAATCACTTCATAAATTATATAAATGTCTAAACTAATATAAAATAATACTGAATGTCAGCTCCAATTGAAAAAAAAAATTAAGGCACTTTTTAAACTGTATTTTAAAGCCAGAACTTCCTGTAGAATTAACCTATTTCAATCGAATTCACCTAATTCATTTCTCTCTTATTCTACAAATGGGGAAACTGAGGCATGGGAAGGGAGGAGAGAGGTAGAAAATAAGAGGGCTGAAAGAAATAGGAGAGGAGCCAGGCAGTCTGGAGGAGTAGGAAGGAACTTTCCAAACTGAAGGAGGATGTGGAGGGACAAGAGATGGACTGAGTCAGGCAGGGTGGTATGGGACACTGGACCTGGCAGGCTGAGGGAGGGGGGAAGGAGGAGGGTATTAGTTGTGACAGTCCTTATGCTTTGTGCAGCAGAGTGAAGGGGACACTGTAACAGTCAGTGGGGGAAACATGGTCTACATACACACAGGAAGTGTGAGCCCCATCTAGTGGGCATGGGACACCATTCTGGGAGAGTGTGGAGTGCCTGGCATCCCACATTGACTACTAATACTCTGGGACATCTTGTCTCCGACCCCAGAAGATATGGCACAATCCATTTGGAAAAGAGTTGTTTATGGGTCACCCCCTTGTAGCCCTTTGGAATGTCCCTGACAGGCACTGGGATATTTCTGAGATAGTGAAAGAGGTACAATGTGCTCTGAATGGTTGGGATTGTGGGGTGACGGTAGCTGTCTCGTAAGGAAGTTAAAGTCCTTTCTGACTAATCTGGAGATAGCAAGGGATGTGAAGGACCCCATTGAATACAGTGAGGTGGGTGGGACATCCCCTCCAGTGCAGCGAGGACCTTTGGGACATCTTGGTAGAGTAGTGAGATGCAATCTAGGGTAGTTGCTAAAAACAGAAGTGACCAGGGTTCAAAGCTGAGTGCATAGATGAAGCCACTTACATTTCTTCTCATTTTTCTTTTCTGTAGAATGGGGACAGTAATAACTACTCACAGGGTTGCTATGTGGAAACAAGTTGATTCATGTGGACTGTCTAGAACAGAGCTGGGCACTGCATAAGCATCTAATATTTATATTACCGGACATCTCATTTTCACAGAAGTTTGGGGACTTCCTGCTTGAGGCTCTAAAGGGCAAGAACTAGCCCATCTGCAGAAATGAAGTGTTTAATCTGGATGCTGAGTGGATGGGTACCTCAGACATTCTACTTTGCTACCAAGGGCTTGGGGTATCCTAGCTGGGACC
This sequence comes from Eidolon dupreanum, assembly GCA_028627145.1. Classification (NCBI taxonomy): domain Eukaryota; kingdom Metazoa; phylum Chordata; class Mammalia; order Chiroptera; family Pteropodidae; genus Eidolon; species Eidolon dupreanum. Next base: position 97,986,785 of record CM053508.1, on the reverse strand, counting down.
CTGTGGATGTAAGGTTCCACATCTAGGGAAGTAGAGGATGGGGTGTTCCATCTGGAGCCTGGAGGAATAGGAGGTCGAGCACGTGACATCCTGAATGGACCCTGAGAGGTGTCAGATAGTTTCCTTGGGTCAGTGGAAGTGGCATGAGAGCCCGTTCCCAAGGGGGACAGGCTGTCCCACTGGTATAAGCAAGAGGCATGGCGTACCCCGTCAGGGAGTGTAAGAGGCAGGGGACAGCTCCCTAGCATAGTGAAGAATGAAAGGGCTACTCTGGGAAAGTGACGGAGTGTCTGTAAGAGCAAATGAGAAGGCTGGAGTATGTGGGTGGCTCATTTAGAGGTGAGAGGGATAGTACATAGAGGAAGCATGAGGGCTGCCTGGGTGTTGGGATCTGTGTGGTGAGAACTCTATTGGGCAGAATCAGTAGATGAGAACAGGCATGGATTCTACTTGGAGGTCAGAGGCAAGGTGTTCTGTCTCCCAGGGCCCGCAGGATGGGGGTACAGGCTGTCTCTGGTGTGAAAGAGCAAGCTGACACCCAGATTCTTTAAGGGCACAGGCCATGTGTGGGCACATGCACAGGAACACATGCACAGGCTGTCTCAGGGGCTGTGGGCGTTTCTGGGGGACATAGGCTGTCTGAGGGTACCATCTGCATCTGGAATCACGGGCTGGGTCTCAGGGGTAAGGCCACATGCAGAGGTACAAGGTTTCTCTAGGGAAATAGTCTCCCTCTGGGGGTATAGGCAAGTCTGGAGGGTGCAGGCTGGTCTGTGGATACAGGCTGGTCTGAGGATACAGGCTGGTCTGGGGGTTACAGGCTGGTTTGGGATACAAGCTGGTTTAGGGGTACAGGCTTGTCTGAAGGCACAGTGTGGTCTAGGGAAACAAGCTGATCTGAGGATAAGGGCTGGTCTGGGGGTGCAGGTTGGTCTGGGGTAGGGCTGGTGGTGGGACACAGGCTAGTCTGGGGGTACAGACTCTCTCTGCACAGTTTGTGCCTGAGCAAAAGCTGTTGGGGAGTGTGGGATGATGTGGGTTCATGCTCTTTCTGGGGGTACAAGCTCCTTCCCTGGGGCAGGGTATATTTCTGGGGCAGGGTTTTCTCCCACCAGGGTGCTCTGGCTGTCTGGGGTTCATGCCCTGGGGACCAACTCACCTCCGGGCAGCTCGGCAGGGCCACATGTCTCCCTGTCCACTGGCACGTCTGCCTGCCACAGTCGCTTGGTGCACATCTTCCATAGTCCCAGGTGGGCGGCGTCGCACACAGCACTGCCGTTGGCCTTGAAGGTGTTGAGTTCCACCCAGAACTCAGTACCCACGGCCAACACAGCCAGAGTGGCGCCCACGGCAGTTAGAAGCAGCGCCAGCTTGATCTTCCCCTCCCGCTCTGGTGACAGCCCGGATTTGTGCTGCCCTTGAGCCCGGCCCGATGCCCCTCTTCGCCGGTCCTCCTCTTGCATTAAGAAGTTGGACCACATCATCATTGCCATGTGGGGATGGGCCCAGGTGCAGAAGAGGCTGAGCTGAGAGGGATCCCAGGGGTGGGAGGCACCTGGGTTCTTGGAGGGGTGAGGGGCTGTTTCCCCTGGACTCTGAAAAGGGAATTCCTGAATCTTCCTGCAACCTCCCAATGAGGGAGCCGGGGCGCCTTTGTGGCTCAGGAAAAATGAGAAAAAAAAAGACCTTCCAGCTAGGGAACCCTCTGAGGTCCAGAGGTGGGTCTGGGGTACCCCCAGAAACCCAACAAAGACTATGTGACCCAGAGAAAGAGCAAGCCCCGCTGAGGCCCAGAGCTAGGACCTGAGTGCCCAGGAGGGGGGCAGAAGACTCCAGGGCCAGGAGAACGAAGTGCGGGCTGAAGCTCAAGGGGCTTCCGGGGTTTCCCTCTGGGGGAATAACAAAAGGAAAACTGGTTTCCTGACAGAAGGGATAGGAGCTCCCCACTGGCTCAGAGTTTGGAGTACCCAGACCCAGAAGGGGGAGCAGAAGTGCTCTCGGTGTTTAGAGGAGACACCTGCTGGCTTCCTTTGGGCTCAGACTCTGGGGAAGGAAGAGTTGGGGCTGCGGGGGAGGTGGGGGTGGAAGGAGGGAAGTCAGAACTCCTTCTGGGTTTCAGAGAGGCAGAAAGACTACCCCCCGCCCAACAGTCACAGAAGGGAATTGCAGCGTGCAGAGAAGGCGTGGGCTGCGGATCTGCTGGAATTCAGACAAAGGGGCGGAGGGTCTCCCTGGCCATTCAGAGAAGAGAGAGCTGAAGTCTGCACTGGGACTGAGAGGGGACCGGTGGCCGAGGGCCACAATGGACTTCAGAGAAGGGGGCTGAGGGTTCTCCCAGGGCTCAAGAGGGGTCCTGGGGTCCCCACTGGGGCTCAGATGGAGTGGCTGTGGTCCACAATGCGGCTCAGGAAATGGGGACAGAGTCCGCCCGCGGTCCAGAGGACAGCTGGGATCCCAAAGGGACTCTGCGTCCCCTTGGGATCACTGAGCCCCCTCTCCTCCGGGCTCCCAGGGCCCGTCCGCCTGGGACGGCTCCAGCCTCAGCTCCAGGCCGGGCGCCTCCCGCAGGCCTCCCACCCCCGGCTCCTGGGCAGGGACCCCGCTCGCCCTACTGCTTGGGCGCCTCGCCAGCCCCAGCTCCGCGATCCTCCGAACTGTGGTCTCCGCACCGCCGCCGGCCCGGCCGCCCACCAGCGCTGCTCTAGCTGCGGCCTCGCCCCCAGCCGCCCACCCCCACTCTCCCGGCTATTTCGGGCTCGACCCGTAAATAACACCAGCACCTGTCGCTCGATGCCTGTTGCCATAGGGATCCTGGGTATTTTAAGGGACAAGAGGCAGGGGAGGGGCTAGGGCCGGGTCTTGACCCGGCTGGAGCTTGAAAGGACATTATTTCCTTAAGCGACAAGCACGAGAAGTGAGGGTCCGATCTCTCTGGTGACCAGACAGGGAGCAGGGCAGGGAGCCTGGACTTTTGGTACCGAGCAGGCCGGTTGGGAACTTGAACTGCTGGGTCAGTGGGAAGAGGGGCTGGGGGGTAGACCCCCAGCTCTGAGGAAGGAGGGACTGGAGCCTGGACTTTTGGGTCTTGAAGGTGGAAGGACAATTCCACACTGGGGTCCTCAGCTCTGCAGGAGGTAGAAAGGGCAGGCCCAGAGAGAGGCTGGGTGCCAGGGCGCGGGAATCAAAACCACAGTCCTCATTAGTGAATTTATTAGACAGGGCACCCAGAGGACCTTCCATGCAGCTTCGCTCCCCCAGGGGCAGGGACAGGACAGCCATGTGGAATGGCAGCAGGGCCTGGTCTTCACTCCTCCACCCACCTGCCCTCAGCCCTTGTGCCAATAGACCAGGTGGGCCCCACCTTTTACCAAGCCCCTCGCTGGTGGACTGTCCTTTCTGTGCATCCTGCTCTGGATGCCCAGGGCACCCTGTGCTGCTTCCATTGGAGCACATGTGACTGTGTGTGTCTGCTGCTGTCTCTGGCCTGTAGCAGGACCCAGGTGCACCAGCTAGCCCGGGACCACACAGGAGACCTCAGGAAATGTGCATTAGATGACTTGAATGAACGCACAAGCAATGGATGATGATGGGTGATGTGAGATGGTGACACACAGACGTCCCCTCCTAAGCTAGGAAAAGTGTCCCCATTAGAGGTCCTCTCCCTCTGCATTGATTAACCACCCTCCTTAACTCTCAACCCAGGCAGCTGGCCTAGCAGGCAGCTGCAAAGGCATCAGCAATTTCTTAAATGAATGCGCAAAACCTGTTCTTTCCTTAGCTTTACTGGGTCTTCCCAGGCCTCGAGAGGCTCCAAAGGGGGATTCGAGGGTGTTCTCGGCTCTGGCTGCAGCTCGGAATGGAGCTGGGTAGGGCAGCACTAGAGATGGTCCATCAACCCTCTGAATCCATCTCCTCTCTGGGCCCTGGGTCTCCCCATCTTTCTCAACACCTTGCTGTAACAGCTATCATTTCAGGGTACCTTGTTCTGTCCCCTGTCTCCCTGTCCCTCCTTTCTTTTCTTTGGTGTGGAGGTTCTTGTCACTCTCACACCAGAAGGATGGCCTGGTCTCCTTTCCCTCCACCTTCCTCCCTCATTATTCCTTCAGTTCAAACAGGGTCCCAGTCCCCACCCCTACACTGCAATGACCTGCTATCAAGTGAAGCAAACGGTCACGTTGCTCTCATGACCTTCTTCCAGTTTGCAGTGGCATTTGGCGCCACAGGCCAATTCCTGTCCTCCACCTTCTCTCCCAACCCCATGCAGATGCTCCCCAGGCTCTGGTCGGAGTCACCTCTCTATCCACACTTATCTCCTCATCCAGCTTGGTGGCTTTAAACATCTACACAATGACGTTTCCAAAATTTATATTTCCAGCTGTGACTACACCCCCAGCTCTAGTCTCCCATTTCCAACTCGGTACCTGATACCCAACTTGACCGTGGCCAAAGGTCACATGGCTCGACTCTTCCACTGGAATCCTGATCCCTTGCCCCAGTAGCCCCCTTTCTGGGAACACCCAGTGCAGCTACTTAAGTGGCACACACCCAATTAAGTTTCTCACTTCCCTTCATTTTGGTTTCTCTTCCCTCTCCTGTTATATCCAGTTGGCCACTTCAACAGGCTCCACCTCCAAAGTCCCATGCCCCATTTTTCACTTCTCTCCACCCTCACCAACTCCATGTGGGTCCAGGCCAACATCAGCCTTAGCTGAACAACAGTCCCCTAACTCTTTACTGCCACTTTCACGCCTAAATCCATTCTCAGCACATGTCTTCTGTTATTCTTTAATGTAAATAAAAGTATAACCGTGCCATGCCATGCTCATTCCATGGAGTCAGGGCTACAAGGCTCCTCATGATTACTCACCAGCCTGCGCTTCTGACCTCATCTGGTTTGCTCCCCTTGTTAACCTGCCCACCACTTCTTGGGCTGCCCGCCAACCTGGGGCTCCTCCAGGCTTTCGTGCCACCAGCTGTGGTGGCCAGAACGCAGCCTTCTTACAACCCACGTCTCTGTTCCAATGTTCCCTCTTCAGGGAGGGCTTCTCAAGGCCCCTGTCCCATAACTGTCACCACATCTTGCTTAGTTTTTAAAGCAGTTCCCTGAAACTGAAATTCTCTTATGTATTGTTCACCTCTCATGTGGGCTCCAGGAGAGGTGGACCTTAACCACATGCTCACCACATGCTCACCACATGCTGTGGGCCTAGCCTGAGTCTAGAACAGGATGGCACTCCACAAATGTTTCTTAAATAGTGAAAACAAGCAAGCAAAAGAAGTGAGTCATTCCTGTACGCTACACTTGCTTCTAAGTCTCTACATTCCTTTCCAGGCAGATTTCCACGTTCCTCTCTGTGGCTCTACCTCTCCAGCTCTGTGTATCTGTCTCCAAGATGTCTCTTTTTTGACGTGTACATCTCGGTGTCAGTCTCTTTCCTGTCCTTTTTTTCTCTCCTTTCTGGATTACCTTTCTTTTTCTGTGACTCACCTAGTTTGGATCTCTACTGCTCTTACCCTTCCTCCCTTATCTCCCCTCCTCCCTCTCCCCAACTCTGTCCTCCCACAGCCCCCTCCTGTCTCTCCCTCTGCCCACCCTCCACCTTTCTTGCTGTTCAGCCTTTGAACCCTAGAATCCACCACCCCTTAACCAGTTCTTTCCCCTTCCTCACCAAATTTGTCTCTTTAATGCCACCTCTTCCTGTCCCTTCTTTCCATGTATCATCCCTACACCAAGTTTTCCCCAATTTGTATTCTGTCCCCATTTTAGCATCTCTCCCTGACATGGCCCCTGCGGCATTTTTCCCTGGCCCCTGGCAGAGACCCTGGCAGCCTGGTGCCATTGCTGTCCACTCCCACCCTGTCTATGCCCCATCTATCTTCTCACCAAACCAGGAGCCCCCAGGGGAAGGGCAGGGCCTGAGTCATCTCTGCACTCCCAGCATCACCAAGTACCTGGCCTGGCATCCTGGAGACCTCAGGAAATATTTGCTGAGCCAGCGAAGGAAATCCACTACACCTGGGATCTTCGGTGTCCTCAGTGACCTTCAAACCCATACCACCTCCACTCCCACTGCCTTTGCCCAGTTCAACCGCCCCTCCACAACAGCCATGTCCCAGGGGTTTCCTAACACCCATGTCTAACCCTGCCTTTAGCCTGCTCAAAGCTCTCCATGTCTCCCCACTCCCCTTAGAATGTCCTAAACTCTAAGCATGGAACTCCAACCCCTTAAGACTCTGGTTCCAGCTGCTTCTCTGGGCTTACCTCCCACCCTCATCCTGCCCCATGCAGCATGCCATTTCACTCCCCCAAGCCTTTGCGGGTGTTGTTCTTTTGCCCAAAAACCTCCCTTTATCACCCGGCAGACTCCTACTTATCCTTCTGAAACCGAAGCTGGGCATGACATGAGTACCACCCACTCCAGGCAGCTGGTCGGTCACTCTGTTCTCTGTTCAAGAGCCCATTGTGGTCCCTGTTCCAGCACTGATTACTCTATGTGGATTGTGGTTTTCGAAGGCTCCCGTAGGGTCTGCTTCACTGTTTCACCTCAGGGGATCCTGATTCTAGTGCACTGCCCGGTACATTAGCAGAGCTGTAAAAGTGTCAGCAAGTGAGTGGCTGAATGAATGAAACAGTACCTCTAAGCTCAGCGCCTCTCCTGCACACCAGACATGGCCTCTGTGCTTCAGTATTTGTATTAATTATCTGCTTCCTTCTACAAGTGAGTTTCAAGGGCCAGCACATGTTTGATGCTGGATTCCGGCTTGTCCCTGCCTCTCATTCTCATCTCTTCCGTTCCTGCCACCCCTTTGTACACCATTAATGGATGTGCTCATGCTGAAAGCCATTTATTCCATGGCTCGCCAATGTCCTCAGAATAAAATCTAAACTCCTAGCCTAACCCAGAAGTCCCTGGGTTAGGGGTCCCTGGGAGTCTGGCAGGGCCTGGGTCTTAAGCCTCCTCTTGTTGCATCTGAGCCTGGCTCACTGCTAAAAGCCCTCTCTGCAACTCCTCCTGCCCCAGGGCCTTTGTGTAGGCTGTTCTCTGGTGCCAGCTCTTCCCCCCAGCTTCACCAGCGGGCTTGTCATCTTTTCAGTGTCAGCTAAAATATCCCTTTCTTGTAAATTGGGTGAAGCCCCCTGATGGAGCATATTTGTAGCATTTCAAATTTCTCCTATATCCTAATTATAACTTACTGTTGCATACACAATTTTTTGATCGTCTAGTGCACAAGATGTAAACGCTACAAGGACATTTAGGGACCCCGTCTGTCTGCCTCACTGAGCACTCAACATTCTGCACAATGCGGAGCACTTAGGCCAGCGAATGAGACAAATGGACCCTTGTGTAATAATGAATGAGAAAGTGAACAAATGTCCACGTCCATGCCTTGTCATTCTGTCTTTCCGCATCCCTTCTCTTTACCTCTTATTACACAGAGCATATATATAGTTTGTAGGTATAACTATATATTCGTGTTACTGGCCCCTCTCCAGGAGCTGGGGTGGGTTGGGAGTCCCTTTCTCTTCCCGCCCCGCCCCCACATGCACACAGCAAAACATTAAAAAGAAAACATCTCAAAACTGCAAAAAACGCCACACCCACCCCCTCCCTCCAACCCCACAAAAAATAAAACACGACGCTCCCTCACAAGGCCCCCTCCCTTCCCTTCCCCCTCCCTCGGGGTCCCTGATAGGAGGGTGGGGGCGCTCACCCCCGCCCGGGGGCTGGAGAGTGGTCGCGGGGGGCGGGGGGAGGTCAAGCAGTCTCCAGCGCGTTCACGGGGAAGGAGGGAGGCGCCCCGACCCCTGGCAGCCTCGTTGCACGCGCGCCCGCGCACGCGCCCCGGCGCCCCCCCTCCTTGCACGCCCCTACACAGGCGTGGTTTTCCTGTTGAGCGTGTTGGTGTTGGAGGCGGCGGCTTCCTTGGCCAGGGTCCCAGGGGCGGGCGCGGCGGGAGCGGGTGGGGTGGGCGCGGGCGCGGCGGGGGGCCCGGTGACCGTGACCGTGACGCCGCCGCCCGCTTCCTTGGGGAAGGCGTTGTGCAGCGTGAGGAAGCCGGGCGCACCCCCGCGGTCCCGCTCAGCGCCTGCCCCGCCGCCGCCCGCACCCCCTGTCGCGCCGCCGAACGCCCCGCCGCCGCCGCCGCCGCCGGCCCCCGCCAGCCCCGCCGCCACGCTACCCTTAGACGGGTCGCGGCTGAGCGTGTACATAGAAATGTCCGTGGAGGCGAAGCCCGGGCCCCCGGGGCCACCAGGAGACGCGTCCCGCGACGGCGACGGCTCGCTGGAGCGGGAGCTAGAGCGGGAGCGGCGGCGGTAGCGGAAGCGGTAACTGGGCAGACGGAGGATGGCCGAGGGGCCGCTCCCGCCACTGCCGCCCGCGCCCCCGCCGGCCTTGAGCAGGTCCGAGCGAGACTGGCAGTGCGCCTCGCGGCTGCGCTCGATGTAGATGTTGACGGCCAGCACGCCGATCACCTCAGCCAGGATGAACGACAGCCCTCCGAAGTAGAAGGACCAGCCATACGAGTAGTGGTTTTTCTTCTCTTCGTCCCGCTTCGGGCCCGGCTCGCCCGCGTTGGCCGAGATGTACACGATCACGCCGATGATGTTGCTCAGGCCTGGGCAGGGACGGTCAGACGGGAGCCTCGCGGCCATCCCGGCCCCGCCCCCGTCCCGCCCCCGCTGGCCTAGCTCCACCTCTTGATTGTATAGGTCCAGCCTAGATGACCCGAGCCGGGACCCAGGTTGCCTAAACTCCTCCTCAGCTGGTCTAGTCCCCGCCCCAAGAGAGCCTAGGACACGCTCCAAATGGTCCAGATCTCGACCCGATAGGTCTAAGCCCCACCCCCAGATAGTCGAGGCCTTGCCTGGGCTTGTCTAACCTCCACCCAAGATCGTCCAGGCCCCGCCCCTAAGGATCCAGACCCCGCTCTGGATGGTTCAATCTGCAACTCAGGTGGTCTAAACTCCACCCCAGGTCTATGTCTCGCCCCAAGATGGCCTAGGCCCTGCCCCCATATAGCTTAGGCCGTGACCCAATTGGTCCAGAACCCTCTCTAAGTGGTCCTAGCCTTAGCTGGCCCACGCCCTCAGCTGGTCCAGGTACGGCCCCAGATAGTCAAGGCCCCGCCCTTAGATGGCGTAAACCCCATCCCCAGGTCTAGCTAGTCCCGCCACCTGCAGATCTTGACCCGTCGCCAAAGTACCCCCTGCTCTTCGTGCTAAATCCTCCCCCTTCTCTAGGTTCCATATCGTCAAAAAAGCTCTGTCTGCCAGAGTCTCCAAGCACTACTCACTTTGGATACTAAGGGGGTCTTTTCCTTAATGACATGCCTCACACGGAGTTGGTCTGAACGATTTCCCGGGACCAGACCAGACCCTTCTTGGATCCACTGGGATCCACAAGGCCCGCCCCTAAAGCGGGCTCCTCCCACCTGCATACAAATCACTTTCTCTCCAATGTCCTGCCCGGCCCCTGTACCTTCAAGACCCCAATTCTGTCTCAAGGTCCCACCTCATCTCCCAAGCTCCTCCCCTTCCGTCACCAGAACCGCTGGCTTTGGAACCTAAACTCCCCGTACCCCCGATTATGCGCTAGTGTCTACCTATCTGTGCTGGGTGGGTTCACTCGCCCAAAAACCGCGCGAAGACGACACCTACCTTGCCCAGTGGGTGGCGATGGAGCTTGGGAAATGCCTAGGAGGGCTCCTGGCCCCAGGGAGCCCCGGGACAGGGTGGCTTTGAGCGCGCGCGCGCGCGCGCGCGCACACACACACACACACACACACACACACACGTGGTCGCGCAGGTGGACCACCCCGCGACAGCCCCCTCGCTCAGCCTCTCACCTGCTGCCACGAACAGGATCCCTGCGCCCAGAATGACGTTCCTCTTGGACTTGTAGACCCGGGAGGCTGCCACACACACGCCCCCGAGCAGCAACAGAATGGCGCTGAGGATGGGGAAGATGCTGGAGGCCCGGACGACTCCTGCGAGGGAGAAGTGGGGTGGGAGACAGGGCGGTTAGACGCGGTCGCCTGCGCCCCTTCGCGCTGCGCCTCTCGTTGGTTTTCTTCTCCACTTGTCCCTCTAGTTATCTGCCTGTGTTCTGGCTGTTTTTGCCTCGTTCTCTCTCCTTTTTAAATTTTCTCTGTTTTCGTCCTTTCTTTCTTCCTTGGTCTGTTTTTCTCTCTCCTGGCACATTTTCACACACCCCTTTTATTTTTCTAAATCACCCCCCTCTTTTCTCTGAATATTTCTCTATGCACTCCCTCCCTTTCTCTTTTTCCTTCTTACATGTTCCTTTCCTTCTTTCCTACGCATTTCCTTTCTCCAGATCCCGCTATCAAATCTTTTAATATTTCTCCCCACCCCATACCCCCAACCCCACTTTCTGCCTAATTTCATATATTTCACTGCCACCCCCACCCCTTTTCAGCCAGGCTTCATTAATAGCGCTGGGTTTCTCTTTCTCTCTCCCTCTCAGGTTTCTCTTTCTCTCTCTCTTCTCTGCAGTCCTTCCCACCTACCCCCCAAGCCCCAGGCAAACAGATTTTGCGATTTCTGAGCTGCCAATCGTAATTCAGGAATTGCCGCGTTCTCTGAGTTGCTGTCAATCGCATCCCAGGCTTCCCCAGCCTGCTCCCGAGAGTGGCCAATCTCAGCCCAGAGAGCGACAGCCAGTCACAGCACGGAGTTGCCGCCGGTGCCAGGACAGCACAGCGACCAATCAGCTCCCGGGATCCCCCCTCAGCCCTCCCCAAGGTGAGAGGAGGGGGCGGGAGAGGGACCACGGAGCCAATCCCAGACCAGAGAATGTTTCTGGACTTGGATTGGCTGGCACACTCATCTCTGCGCGTGGATCTAAGTGCCCAGCCCCTTTCCCTCCCCTAGCCCAGCCTAGACAGTGCCCCCAGTCTGTCCCGGAACCCCACGTACGGAGCAGATACTCCGCGCTGTCATGGTCGTAGTCCGTGTCCTCGGGGAAATGATTGATCTTCACGCAGACGCCTCTTTTCAATCCTGGAGGGGGATGGGGGTGATGGTGGCGCGAGGACTTAAGAGTTGGGGGAACTGGTGAGAAAAAACCCTTCCCCCTTCTCCGTACCCCATCTCTCTCTGCGCTGATTGGGAGACAAGAAGCCCTGGCTCCCGAGCCTGTCTCGGCGTATGAGACAAACTCTCAACCTTTCTGGCCTCAGTTTTCCTACCAGTTAAAAAAAGAAAAAAGGAAAAAAATCCACCAACACCCACTAAAACGCCACGAAGACCTTTCTCTGACTCCTGGGCTAAGAGACTCAGTCTCTCTGGCCTTCTGTATTCCCCTTTGTAAGAAAGACGTTGGTTACAGCAATGTCAAAGTGCACTTCTGACTCTCGACTTGACGAGTTTGAAAATGCGTGGGAAAACGGAGGCTGCAGAGGGCGAGGACTACATTTCCCATGAGGCCCTACGAAGTCTTGAGTCCAATTGTGGGGGGACAGCAGTCCCGGTAGATCATGGGTGTTGTAGTCTCTTCGGTCCTGCGTAGAAGGAGAGGAATCCCCCATGTCTTACCTGGATTCTGCTGGAAGGAAATGGAGTAGTTGGAACAATCAGAGGCACTGAAGACACCCCTTCAGCCTGTAGGGGTCATTCACTCCCTGTAGGAGGAAGTCTCACCACCTTCCTCCACCCCAGAACCCTATTCTCCCATCTGGAAACCCATCATCTCATCTTTGAGGACAGCTCCTATTCTAGCACATAGCTGGTGACATGTAAGTAAGCCTAAATAAATATATTTATGTTTCCTCTTTTCTCCAAGCATTCACGGTCCTCATAGATGAAACACCCTGCAGGTGGGCAGCTTGCAGAGGACCTCGAGGTATGTGCACACACTCACTCCCACTAAGGTGTGGTCAGTTTCCCTCTCGGGTGCAGCAGCTCCCTCTGTTATCCCCGTTTTGGCCTGCATCTGGTTGATTTGTGAGTTTTTTCTTCTGGGAGTTTCTACAAAGGGAGGGGGAATGGGGTCTGATTCTTCCTTGTCCCTAGCATTGCCTAGCACAAAGGAGGGCTCAAGAAATAGTGTGGAATGAATGAATAAATGAATATAAGGATAATGAAAAGGGAGAAGACAGAGGAAGGAATGGGGATAAAGACAAAGATTGGGAAGAAGGAAGATAAGGCAATGAATAATTCCACTAAGAGCTAACATTGTCACGTGCTTTTTAGATGGGTTAACTCATCTGGAACTCCGCAAAGTCCCAAGAAATAGATAATATTATTGGTGTCATGTGGTGGCCAAACATGGGGAATTGAAGTCCCACTGCTTGCTAATGAAGCCCAACTCCATTACGTCCTTATTCTGCGACCTAGCTGGCATCATTTAGGATAATACTCAGTCTCCTCACACAGAAAAAGAGAATAATAGGACCCACCTCACATGGTGTTGTGAGGGTTAAGTCCAGGTAAAAACATTTAGCACTTTGCCTGGATCACAATTAAGTGCCTAGTCATTATCAATTGACATACCCATTGTCCAAATGTGGAAACAGGCACAGAAAGGGTTCATCAATTCACGGTTGATGGGTGGTGGAAGCAGATTCAAACACATAGCAGTTTGCCCTACTAGAATGTAAATATATGGCTATTCACCACTGTATCCCCAGCATCTAGAATATTGCCTAGCACATAGTAAGTGCTTGATAAATATTTTTAAGAAAGAATGATCGAATGGGCCAACAAACACATGAAAAGATGCTCAACATCACTAATCAACAAGGAAATGCAGATCAAAATCATGATGAGATACCACCTCATACCCATTATAATGGCTACTATTTTTTTAAAAAGCAGAAAATAATAAGTGTTGGCAAAGATCTGGAGAAATTGGGACCCTTGTGCACTATTGGCAAGCATGTAAAATGGTGCAGTTGTTATGGAAAATAGTATAGAGGTTCCTTTAAAAATTAAAAACAGAATTAATATATGATCCAGCAATTCCACTTTTGGGAATATACTCAAAATAAATAAAATATTTCTCTAAGAAATATTTGTACACCCATTTTCATAGCAGCATTATTCACGAAAGACAAAAGCAACCCAAGGGTCTATCGGTGGGTGAAAGTATAAATCAATATAGTACACACACTCAATGGAATATTATTCAGCTGTAAAAAGGAAGGAAATTCTGACACATGCTACAACATCGATGAACCTTGAGGACATTATGCTCAGTGAAATAAGCCAGTCACGAAAATACAAATACTATGTGATTCCACTCCTATGAGGTACCCAGTAGTCAAAGTCACAGAGACAGAGAGAATGGTGGTTGCCAGGGGGTGGGAGGATGAAGAATGGGGAGTTAGTATTTAGTGGGGACTGAGTTTAACTTTTGCAAGATGAGGATAGTTGTGGAGATGGATGGTGGTGATGGCTGCACAACATGTGAATGTACTGAACACTACTGAACTGCACACTTAAAAATGTTTAAATGATCAATTTTATGTGATGTGTATTTTACCACAGTTTTTAAGAAACAATAGTTGAATAATGAATATACACCTCTCAAGTGCAAACTCTTACCCATCAGCACAGGCATTATGGTGTGGTAGGTAAGAGTGGGTGTTTGAGTCCTATTCTGTCCTGAACAGGATCATAACACTTCTCTTCCAACATTTACGATAACTAAGTGAGATTGAGCATAGAGAGCACACAACACACAGACTCTCTCAGCAGATGAGTGGTGACAACAGTAATGACAACTTGTACTTTCTGAGGGCTAACCACACACCAGGCATTTCTCTGAGCAGTCGACAGGTATTAACACACTCAATACTTATGACAAACCCTAGGAGCATGAAGCAATAACAGTCCCCCTGCTTTACAGGTGAGGAAACTGAAGCGTGGAGTGGAAGAAGCTGCTGAGTTCCATGCAGATGGAAAGTCACGGGGAGGGAATGCAGGAGCAGCTGGGCTTCAGATGGGAACATATGGGAGGCAGTGGAGCATGGTGACTTTGGTGGCTATGAGCATGGGCTCTGGACCCACATGCCAGTGCTGCCACTTCCCAGCTGTGTGGCTTTGGGACTTGAATGCCCCTGAGCCTCAGCATCCTCATTTGGAAAACGGCGACAATGATATGACTTTATAAGAACTGCTAAGAATTCAGTGAAACACCCAATCAAGATCAGGACACATGGGGCATCCTCTGTCTTATATGACCCGACTGGGCTGGAAACTTTTCATGTGCAGTGATAGCAGTGATGTGTCACCGGATATTCCTTAGGAACTGCCTCACACAGACCTGGGTAGGGTGGGGTGAAGTGGGAGTGGGCTATGGTGAGGACATGGGGAGAAGTGGGTTCCAGCAGGCTCTGCCCCTCACACATTGAATGGCCATGTGGCAGTCTCACTTACCCTTTCTGGCCATCAGCTTCTTACTCTGATAAACACAAGAGATAATACCTTCCCCTGGCACAGCTGGGAAGACTCAACAAGATAACAAGGCATGCGAAGTGGGGGCTTTGTACAGTCAGCTCAAATAAATAGACTGTAGCTGACATTCCTGAGGAGGTGTTAGGCCCATACAGATGCTACCAGCTCCCATGGCTCTTGGGCATTTGAAACTTGGTAACTGAGATAAGCTGTGAGTGTAAAATACACATTGATGTTAGGCTTATTATGAAAAAAAATGTATAATATTTCACAAATAATTTTTATATTGATTACAAGTTAAATGATAATATTGTAGCTCTGCTTGGTTAAATAAAACATATCGTTAACCTTTATATGAGTGTCTTATGTCATATAAATTATATCATTGCTCCTTTTCCTGTTTACTTGTTTTAACATAACTACTAGGAAAACATAAACATATATGTAGCTCGTGTGGTGTTTTAATTGGGCAGTGCTGGGTGAGAGCCTGGGACTTCTGGATTATCAAGGAACGGGGACTCGGGGCTTGGTTATCTGAATTCCTAATAATAAGAAGGGCAATGAAATATGAACTGCATTATCTAGCCCTTGCTCTGCTCCTGCTAGCCTTTTAAAGGCTTTATACATGCTAACTCACTGACTCCCCCGTTTACCCTGTGGTTAGGGGCTATTCCAATCTACATCTCACCAATGATGGAAATAAGACACAGAGAGGTGAAGAATATGGCCCAAGGTCACCCTCGATCACTACATTCTATTGCTTCGCAGAGATGGGGCTGGACCCCAAGAATTCCCAGGGGCATAATGCCTTCAGAAGGAAGTGGCTTAAGGGGACCAGTTTCTACATTCCTGGGTCCCCAATGGGCTGGAGACTGGCAGGTGTGTTGTTTTGTTCTCCTAGGAAACAAAACAGACATGGATTCAAAACCAGCCTCTGCTGCACCTTAACTATGTGACCTTGGGAAATTCACTTCACTTCTCTGAGCCTCAGCTTCCATATCTAGCAGACAGGGATATCACAGCATATACCACTAGGGTTCTTGTGAGCTTTGGGTGACAAATAAATGACAATGATAGTAACAATAAAGCCAGTCTACATTTACCCCTTCCTTAAAACATTTGGTTTTGCCCTCCAGGACACCCACTTACCTCACTTCCCCAAACCTCAGTAACCACTCCTTTCTCAGCTCCCTTTGCTGGCTTCTCAATTCTCTGGTTGTCTCTTAATAGTGACCTAGCTGAGGCTGCAGCCCTTCCACTCATTTTTTGGTTTATGTCTCTTCTCATTCTCTAGATGAGCTTATCTACTCATATGCCACAACTCCCAATTCTTATCTCCAGCCCAGACTGTCCCCTGAACTCTGGCTTCATATAATATTGCCAACAGCCTAGATCAGGGGGAGGCAAACTGTGGCCCATGGGACAAATGCAGAGAAGAATGGGTTATGCATTTTTTAAATGACTGAAAAATATCAAAAGAGACTATTCTGCGGCAAGTGGAAATGATAGGAGATTCAAATGTTGGTATCTGTAAGTGAAGTTTAATTGGAACACAGCCACGGTCATTCACTCATGTGTCACCTCTGGTTGTATTCATTAGTGGTTGTGACTAAGATGGTGTATGCCACAAAGCCTAAAATATTGACTGTATGGCATATTACAGTCCCTTGACCATGATGCCCCAGTCCTAAATGATGATGTCTCTAATAGACATTTAAAAGTTAACATGTCTAGACCTGCACTCCTGATAGCCCTCCTTATGATAAGTTAAATGAGAGAAATGAAAAGAAATAAAATTAAATACTTGCTGTTCCATCTTAAAAATACCCCCTTCTCAGGTGCTCGGGCCACAGCCTTAGAGCAAAGATTCTCAACTAGAGATAATTGTATTCCTAGTCCAGAGACAGCTGACAGTTTTGCTTGTCACAACTGGGAGGTGTGAGCTGTGTGACCTTGAGAAAGTCACTTTACTTCATGGAGCCTCAGCTTCCATTTCTAGCTTTAGAGACACCCCGACTCTTCTCTCTTGTACCCCACAACTGCCCCACCAGCAACACCTGCTTGTCACAGCTCTGGAATACAATCTGAATTCAAATCACTTCCGAAACGCCACTGCTCCCACCCCAGATAAGCCACCTCCTGCTTCCCTCTTGCCTGCCCCTTAGTTTCCCAACACAGCAGCAAGAGCAAGCCTGTTAAAGTTGAAGTCAGCTCATGTCACTCCCCTATTCAAGAACCTCCAGTGTGGAAGGCACAAGACACTGCTAAGTGTAGAAGAACGTTCGAGATCACAGCTCTGTCATCTCTGACTGCCCCCTAATGCACTCTGCCCCAGCCACTTGGTTTCTCCCGTGGTTCCACCTTAAAGCCTTTGCTCTGGCTCTTTCTATAGCTGAAGCTGGTTCCTCCAGAAGGCCACAGGGCTCCACCTCTCACTTCCTTCAGGCCTCCACTCATATCACCTTCAAAGTCTCCTCAATAACTTCACACACAGGCCCCTCACACTTCCATCTCCTCCCTGGTCCTTTTTCTTCCTTTTGGCATTTAGCTCTATCTAATGCCCTAAATGTTTTATTAATTATCTCTCACTATCCATTTCTCTCTCTAGAATATAACACATAAAAACAGATTTTTTTGTCTGTCTTTTTTTCCCCCCACTGCTATAGTCCCAGAATCAAGAATAGGTCCTGGCACATAGTATAAACTCAGTAAATACTGGTTATGAATGAATGAACGAGTGGCATTCTTACTCTATGTCCTACGCTATCCTAGGGGTTTCAGGACTCAAGCCCGCCCACTGGCTCTGTGCCTGGTGCTTGGTCAGACCAGGATCGGCCTGAAGTCAAATGCCCACAGGAGGAAGGAAGTAACATAATGGGAGAAGCGGTTGAGATGTGAGGCAACAGGGAGTGGAGGCAATAGTGGGGAAATGGAAACCCCATGTCTGATCTGAAGAAGCAGCTGCCACTCAGATCCAGCCACTTGTGGCCACTGCAGAACATGAGCCCTATGTTGTCAGTTCTTCCAGCACTTCCAAAGAAGCTGGAAATCAGATTTTCAATGTGAAATTGCCCTATTTTTAAATGTTGGCAACTGATTCAGATTTTGGTTTCAGTTTTAAACAGTCCACACACCAAACAAAGCCTATCTGCAAATCATATCTATCAGACCCGAGCTCTGGGCTCTGCCCAGTCCACAGCTGGGTGACCTTAGGCAAGTGGCTTAACCTCTCTGAGCCTCAGTTTCCTCATCCTTGACAGGAGGGTGGCACCCAGCTCATAAGACTTAACAAGATAATAACAACCCCTGCTTGTCATGAGTGCTTAGCAAAACAGGGGATAAGGGATGGGAAAAAGAGAGGGATGAAACGAGAAAGGAAGGGATTTCAGTCTTTTGGTGCCTGAGGCAGAGCTTCTGGACTGCCTGGTCCCACTCTGTGTTGAAGACGGGGCTGCCAGGAGGCTCAGGGATATGAAAAGGTAGCAGCCACACAGAGACAGATATAGAGGGATCTAGCTAGGAGAAAGGCTGTGAGAGGGAGAGAAGGACCAGGGTGAGAGCTGGAAAAAGTCCTGACAGGAGAGCTGATGGGGGGAGGCAGGCACTGAGAAAAAGCACAGGCGAGGAAAGAGGAGAGGCCAGGAGTTGGGGCCAGTAAGGCATGACATCTGAGGGTACAAACAGCCAACATGAGGCAGGGGGTGGAGAATATGAGGAAGGGACAGTGAACAGGGCACTCATAGTACTGGGGTAGGGTGTGGGGAGAGAGAAGATGCAATGGTGCATGAAGGAGAGAGAGGGGGCTCTTAGAGGAGGGGCGTCAGGAGAAACGTGTGAGAGGGAGAAGCAGAGGGCTGCCATGGAGGCTGCCAAGTCAGAGAGGGAGGTAAGAGGGAGGGGGGAGAGGGGCAAGGAAACTGGAATGAAGAAAAAATAAGGTAAGGGAGTCCAGAGGGGAGGAGGCAGCACATGCAGCTGACCAGGGTGCACCCCAGCCAGGGATCAGAGAAGGCCAGGTTGCAGAGCAGAGTTGAAAGGTTGGAGCAAGAGAGGCAGGACCACCCATGGGGACCACTGGCAGCTCCAGGAGAGGAGGGCCAGGGCCCAGCGGAGGGGAGCGGGGACCCTACTTACCTTCCAGGCAGCAGATCCTCCAGAGGCCGGAGTGGGTGAGGCCTCCGGGGTCCTTCTTCTCCGAGCCACTGCCGCGGTGGGGGGGCCCGTCGTCCCCTGCTGTGAGGTTGGTGGTGTTGCAGATGAAGGCGCGCGTGTACAGCCAGTAGTCTGTGCTGATGGCTATAGTCATGAGGCCGAAGGCGGCGAAGGCGCCCACCGTGGTCAGTAGTACCTGCACCCCCTTCTCACACCAGAGGCCCCTCTCTTCGTTCCAGCGTTTCAGCGACTCCAGTTTGACCACGGGCAGCCGGGGGGCCGTTGGCCACCACCGGGGCAGCGGGGGCGGGGCCGTGCCGGCGGCTGGGGGTGTCACAGTGCAGGCAGAAGTGGAGGGCCTGGGCCCGCTGGGGCTGGGGTTGGGCAACGGATGAAGCTAAACGGGAGTGGTCAGAGGGCGGCCATGGTCACCAGCTGGTGGAGGGCAGGAGTAAGATAAAGAGTTAGACCAGGGGAAACCAGTACCTTCCTGTTTCCTTGGTTGAACAGACTACTTCCACTATGCTTCCCACTGCCTCCCTGTGGGGAAAAAAAAAAAAAATCTCCCTCTGCTCAAAAAAGGCTCCCTACAGAGACCCATTCCAAGAAATAACCCCACTATCCATCCCTGACAACCTAGGACACCCCTCCAGCCCCCTCCAGCTCCTCCTCACTGTCCTCACCACTAGGAAAGCCATCCTCACTCCAGCCCTCAGTGCTTCCTTTTCCCAAGGACCCCCGACCTCTTCCTCCCTTCCTACAAGACCCTCATCGCCACTCCTCTCATACACTTCTACACAGTCTCTAACTTCCCTACAAGTCCCACCTCTTCACCTACTGTGTCCTCTACTCAAGAAACATAAATCTCTCAATATTTCTTCAGTTAAAACAAAACAATAAAAACTCTGCAAGAATCCTCACTGTTTGCACAACCCAGAAGAATCACATGATTACCACCATACTTCCCCCAAACACACCATTGTCTCCTCAGCCTGGGAACCCTCTTCCTCACATAGACCCCTCTGTCTCTGGACCAAGGATCTCAACCTCCAACGCACCTTGAAAATGTCACCAAGGCCCTTTGAAGATACCAACAACTGAGTTCCACCTGAGAAATTCAGATTTCCTTGATCTGGTCTGGTATGATCCTGAGCATCTAAGCTTTTTAAAGCTCCCTGGGGGGTCTTAACCAGCACCAATACCCCACTGGATCCCCCTGGTTTAGAAGAAGGCCTCTATCTCCACCCCATTCCCTCTAACAATCCCCACTGTCTCCCTTGGACCACCCCTCCCCCTGCTATGTCTTTGACTCAAGAAAAATTCCCATCCGTTCCTTTGCTTAAAGAAGTCTTCTGAATCTAGCCCTTGCTACCTCTGCAACTTAGATGAACTCATCATAACTGTCACTTTCTCCTCTTCCATTAAGAAAAATTTTCTCCATGAGCTTCATGGTACTTCCTACTCATAGAAACCTCTTCCTCCAGACCCCAATTCTTATCCATTCAGAATCTTCCAAGCTGACCCAGACATCCATTGCTGTCCAAGGAAATCTGCTGGTCTGTCGAGCACCCCCACCCCATTCTTCTGCCCTCCCACCACCTCCCACTCCTCTACACCCCTAGGACAGACCTTGTTATCCCAACTCTAGATCTCCCCAACTCACTTGGACCTCTCACTCTCTCTCCAACTTACAAGAAACTTCCCCCACCCCTGCCTTGACTTCTCTCAAATTTGAAGGTTCCCCTTCACTCCTGCCCTCTTCCTCCACCCATTCTGACTCCCAGCATCTCATCTACTTAGAAAAAAACCCTTCCTGCCCCCCCCAGACTTCTGGGGAACACCCCCAACACTCCCCCTATTTCATCTGCGCAGAAACATACACCATATGAATTTTCTTTCAAATCTAAAAAGAGCCCCTCCATAGACAGCACCCCTCAGAAAAATTTGATCTATAGGACTACAACTCTCTCTCAATTAGGAATAATCTCCCACGCTGCATGCCCCACTCCCACCCAGTATCCATTTATTTCCCTCTCCCAGAGCAGTCCCACCACCACACACCCCCAGCCCTGCCTTCTCCGCCTCACCCCAAACCTCTTTCCAGGCATGAGTCCCTTACCTGCTTCCACCACTCATTCTTTGCGAGACTTCGTCCCTAAACCCCCTATTATAATTAAGAGCCTGGAAACCATAGAGGAGGGAAAAACACTGCTGGGTCCCAATACCAGGGTGACCTTGGCCTCTCATCCCCATTGACTGGCCCCCACTGGGTCTGATACATGGATGGATGGTTGAAAAAGGTTGTCTGTGGGGGGTGTCTCCATAGCAACTGGGCCCAGTGCCCCACAAGTGTGTTCCCTCCCTCACCTGGACTCCTGCCAGCCCACAAGCAGCCCCTACCCCAGCCCCATTTATCAGACATTGGACACTGACACCCCCAGCCTCCCTCTTCTTGCTGCTGGCCCCTTTCTCTCTCTCCCCTTCAGGCAGATGCTGAGTTTCCTCATCTCTCCATCTCTGGGCCTCTTCTTCCCCTCACTGTGCCCCTCACCACCAGCACTACCTCCAGCATCACCACCTCCACTGTCATAGCAAATTTCTGCTTCCACCCTGGTGAGCTTGTGACCTCAGGATGTACCCTTCCCCTTATTTGCTCCCTACAACCCAAGATAAGGAGGGGATAGAAACAGGAAGTAAATGAGGGAAATTCCCCATCAAAAAAAAAAAAGGTTTGAAGATCTTTTCATTTCGTGGATCTGGGGGCAATCTGTTTGGCATGAGGGACTGTTCCTTTAGTCCATCTGTCAGCAGCAGCAAGGGAAGAGGGTGCACAAGACCCCCAAGTCTACAGTTACCGGATATGACAGGGTCACTGTACCCTCTCCCTCTGAATGGGACCAGCTCCTTCCTCGAGAATTAGGGGGTTCACAGAACCTTCTACATCCACCCACCTCCAATTAATAAAAAGATCTGTCTCACCTCTGTTAACAGCAGGTCAATTCTCCAATGCAGTGGGGAGGAGACGAGGAGCCCCCTGTCGGCACCCCCCCCAAAAAAAACCCCTCGTGGTTCCCAGTTCTTACAGCTCCCCTCCCCCAGCAGTGAGAGACCCAGGCGTCCGACCTGGTAGGGGGATGGAGATGAGGAGGTGTATGGGGGATGGGGGTATTGAGGTGGGAGGGGAGGCTGAGGAGCAGCTCTGAGCCTGGGCCCCAAGGGAGTGGGGGTTCGGAATGGGGAAAAAAAGGTAAGGAGACAATTTTGTTCTCGAGTCGCTGGGTAAAGTGCGGAGCTGGAGGACGAGAGAGGGAGGGAGCAGCGAGGGAGGGGGAGCTGCTGAAGATGGGGGAGCACGGAGTGGAGATGGCTGGGGGGAAGGGAGATGATGGGGAGCAGGGTCTGGGTGGCAGAAGGAAGCTGGGGAAAAAGAGAGAGACCCAAAGAGCGAGGGGAAAGAGACAAGGGAAGTGGAAAGAGGAGACCAGGAGACTGGGAAACAGGAATGGGGGAGGGAAAAATTGAGGGGAGGCAGTGACTGGTAGAAGGAAGTTGAGAGAGAGACAAACACACACAGAGAGAAATATCCAGTGAGAGAAGGGGACAGAGACAGAGACCCAAAGAGAGAAACGAAGAGACTAGGGGCGATGGGGAAGGGATAGAGTGAGGAGGAGGATGGGGGGCTGGGTCTGGGTAACAGAAGGAAAGAAGAGACAGGGAGAGTGTCATCCAGAGAGAGGGGGAGAGACAGATGGGGAGAGACTGAGAGGATGGGGGAGAGAGAAAAAAAAATAAAGGGGGAGAGAAACTGGGGATGGGGCAAGGTCTTAACACAGAGAAAGATGCTTTAGAAAGAGAAAAGGAAGCAGAGAGAAAGGGTAAATAATGAGATAAATTTAGGGGAGAGGGGTCTGAGTGGCAGAAAATGCCTGGAAACAGAAAGACAGGTATAGAAAGAAAGAGAGACCCAAAGAGGGAGACAAATGGAAAGAGACTGGGAAAGAGAGAGACCCAGGTAAGGAGAGACAGAGACGGAGACGGCATCAAAAGGAAGGTGGAGAAAAATGGGAGAGGTGCTAAGCTCAGAGGCATGTAGGAGGTCAGAGAGAGAGAGGACGCCCCTGCCTCCTCCCCCACCTGCATCCCAGCCTCTGATCCCTACCCCCATCCCCATTTCAAAGCCACCACCCCCACCCCCACTAGCTTCCATCTCTCCACAGCATCGCTTGCTGCCGCCACCGCCTCTTCCTGTCGTCATAGCAACAGGATCTAGGCGCCCAGCCAAGGCTGGCAGCAGCGGCCGGAAATGAGGGGAGGGCCTTTTTAAAAGGACCCCGGAGCTCTCCCCTTTCCCAAAATCCAGGGGAAAGCTCAATGTCTCTGGATCTTCCAGCCCCCACCACATCCCTCAAGTGCTCAAGGGCACAAATCCTTTGAAAATAAAATTACATTAAATTTACAAGGATAGCAAAGCTTTGAGTTTCACCTACACATTTTTTTTTCTTCTTACCCCCTACCCACCTTTAGCTCAGAGTTCAACTCCCCCAAGGTAGGTATGGGAGTGAGGGGAAAAGTAGTTTACAAGAAGCTTGGGTGGCAATAAGTCTGAAAAGAAATCTGTCTGGGGTTGGGTGGGAGGGCTATTTAACAGTTTTGAGAAGAATTAGAACTCGCCAGTGGGACTCGAGGGAGAAAATCAGATGAGAGCAGAAAATTTGGTCCTGGGTTCAAATATCAAGATGCCCCACGTGTGTGACCTTGAACAAAACATTTTCTTTCTTCTAGACTCAGTCATAACGGTGGCAAAACTGTCTGCATTGAGCGAGAACTTTGATGAGAAAAGATCTTTGCATGCTGCTCTAGACTGTCCTCACTCAAATGCTATCCAATACAGAAAGCTAGTCGGGGCAGGAGCCCTGAGCTAGGCAACTTGCATGTTTTGCCATCTCGTGAAATTCTTACCAATTCCTTGCAACATGGGCACTGATGTTCCCATATCATAGATGAGCAAATTACGGCTCGGAGATAGATGAGGATTTTGCCCACTATCATGCATGGAATAAAAGGCAGAGGTGGGGGTGAAGCAGCCTCTTTGTCGTGGTTGCTGGGGGTGGCCTACAATAGGTGAACTTCAGAGCCACTCACTCAAGGCACCCTGCCTGGGCCAACCCCACGGTTTGGAGGCTGGCAGAAGACAGGTAACCTGTGTCCCTCGCACAGCCAGTTACCTCCCCAAAAGAGCCATATCTTCCTGTACCTAGCAGCTCAGATTTCCACTGGAATTTCTATAGCTCAGTTTACTCAACTTCCCCATGGGGGCACGAAGTTTAGAGAAGCATTCGGACACCCCTAATTTAGAAGCAAAGAAACTCCAGCCTCAGGCGAAGGTGGCTGAAATTTACTGATTAAGAAACATTTGTTCTGCCTCTCTGGGTTCTGTTATTAGCCCCGTTTCAAATATGTGCAGACTGAGGCTGCAGGAGGTAGCCCATCAGGCAGGTAGGATGTGGCAGTGGTGGGAATCAGGGTCAAGGCTCCCAACTCCAGCCCCTGTGTTGTTTTCACTGCTTCTCTGTTCTTGGGTGGATGGGTGAAGTGGGGAAGTTGTTTATATCCTGAGTGAACTAAAAATAAACAACAAAAACAGATACTTTCAAAGGGTGAAAACAATTCTAAGATAATAAATAAACCAGGGTTTGATAATAAATAAGCGAGGGTTTCTAAACCTTGGAAGTATTGGCATTTGGGCCAGATTAATTTTTTGTGGTGGGAGCTGTCCTATGCATTGTAGAGAGTCCAGCAGCATCTCTGGTCTCTTGCTGGTAGCTAAGGGTTATAATAAAAAGAATTCAATCTGTTCCACCTCAAATCCCATTTCTTATTGGAAAAGACTTTTAACATCTTGAGCTTCTCTTACCTGCCTTTACATACCTAAACCATTGCCTTCTGGATGTGTCAATATTATGGCTTTTGTTTTCTCTGATAGAGACAGACTTAACTCATGTTAAGACTTCACTTTTCCCTCTCTTTCTCTCCATATAAATATTTTTAGTTCATTTATTGGTTAATTTTGTGACATTAAGTAACAAACTTACACCACAATTTCTTGTTTCAGAGGACATATTTCTCTCTCTTTTGCTTAGCAGTTTTATTGAGAGAGACACCACATACCATAAAATTCACCCACTTAAAGTGTATGATTCAATAGCTTTTAACTATAATCATAGAAGAGTGCAACCATTGACTCTAGACCCATTTTAGAACATTTTCATTAACCCAAGAAGGAGCCACATACCCCTCAGCCAGCCATCACTCCCAATCTCCCTCCACATACCCCAGCCCTAGGCAATCACTAATTTACTTTCTGTCTGTATAGAATTGCCTGTTCTAGATACTTCGTCTAAATAGAATAATACAATATATGTTTGTTTGTGACTGTCTTCTCTCACTTAGCATAATGCTTTCAAGGTCCACCCATGTTGTAGTGTGTCAATACTTCATTTCCTTTTTTTTTTTAAATGCCTACAGCACCTGGTATTCAATACTTCATTGCCTTTTATTGCCAAAAATATATTCCATTGTATGGATATGCCACATTTTATTTATTTATTGGATATTTGGGTTATTCTCACATTTTGGCTATTATGAGTAATGCTGCCACGAATGCTTGTATATAAGTTTTTGTGTGAACATGAGTTTTCATGCTCTTGGGCACATACCTAAGATTTGCTACATCATAGATTAATCTTTTCGAGAAGTAAGATAGCACCTCTGGACTTCATTTTGTAAGATAGAAATATTAGACTTCCTGATCATCCCTTCAGTTTAGGGAAGGACTTCTCAGAAGGGGTGTCACAGACAACAGAGGTTATGGGCCCTTTCAGATCTTACTCCCAAATTTGCAAATGAATTAATCTCACATGAGACAAAATCTCCAGCAGGCTTGATCTGGAGATGTAGAGGCTGTAGACTCAGAGATAAGTCTGCTAAGCACCTACTTTTGAGAAGGCCCTCCACCCTCACTTCCTCTGATCCCATGTGTTAGGCAGGACTCAAAAATGACCTCCAAGATTCCCATCCCCTGGGGGACGCACCCTGTAGAATTGAGTGTGGGCAGGATATGTTACTAGGATGGAGTGTCACCCCATGGTTAAGTGACATAATATGACAAGGTGACCCTGTCACTTTGTCTGCACATGTAATTAAGTTCCCTAATCAGTTGAAAGTAATCAAAAGGAAGATGATCCTAAGTGGGTCTGACCTAATCAGGTGATCTCTTTAAAAAGGGTCAAGAAGTCAGAAAGCCTCAAAGCAAGAGATTCTGTCACTGTCCTGGCAGGAGCAAACTGCCCTGGCGAGGACTTAAGGGTGGCAACTACTAGTAAGAGCATAGGGACGTCAGTCACATAACCACAAGGAAGGGAATTCTACTCAACCTGAGAGAGCTTGTAAGTGAGTCTTTCCCTAACTGGACCTCCAGATGAGGGTGCAGCCAGCTGACATATTGATTTCAGTCTTGGGAGGTCCTGAGCAGAGGATCCTGTGGCATTGTACTGGGTTCCTGATCCACAGAAACTGTGAGATAATAAAATATGTGTTGTTTCAAGCCACTACATTTGTGGTAATTCCTTATACAAATGAGTTACCCCAGATAACTAATGAGCCCTATAATGGATAACTAATACACCCTGTCAATCACATTGCCTGTGAAAGTCATGCAAGGGTCACTCAGCCAGTGTTGCCTCAATGCCTCCTCAACGCCTCCCTCTTGTGGGCCCCTCTCCCTCCTGGATTTCTTTCATATCTATACCCATCTCTCTGGCCTGCTCTTGTCTGGACTGTGCCACCAGCCTACACCGGTGACTGATCTCCTCCAGTGCAGTTTTCACCTGGATCTTAAAGGTTATTTCTAACATTCAGAGCTGACCCTATCTTTCTTCTGCTTAACATTCTCTATGGCTCCCTATTGCCCTCAGGAGAAAATCTAAACTCCTCACCTATGTCTTTTGCCAAGAGCACAAGTCATGTCGTATGCCACCTTTCCTGCTACTTCTTCCTGTAAACTGGAATCATTTCCCACACTGTGCCCAGATCCTTTATACTTCTGAGGTTTCTGAGTGTGGCTCCCTTGCCTGGAATCCCCTTCCATCTCTCTGCCATACAACACTCTACCTTCTCTTGAAGATTCAATTTACATGCTCTCTTCAGGAAGCCCTCTCTGACCTTCCAAGGCTGTTTCAGGGGTTATAGCTGTGCTTCCACGATGCCCTCTTCTACCCCCATTGGAGCACAGTCACCTTGCATTGTGGTTGGTGCATTGGTCAGTCTCCCCCAGTGGAGTAGGAGCTGTTCGAGGACAGGCATAGATCTGGCTCACTTTGGTATCCCCCAGACCCTAGCCATGGTAGATAGGAAGCCTCGGTCCACAGGTGCTGAATGAATGGATGGATGCATAGATGGATGGGGTGGGTGGATTGGGTGGATGGATGAAGGAATAAATGAAAGAATCAGGAAAGGAGTGGATACCAATTCTGAGGTCCCTCTCCTCTAGCAGACAGTTACAACCTCTTGTCCCTGTCCAACCCCTATCCCCATCTCATATCCTGAGTGTGCTGTTCCCCAGGTGCTGGAGTGTTTGTCATCAAGTGCAGCTGGGCCCTTTGTGTTTTCTCAAGAGGAGCAGAGTGGTGGTGGCGTGTTTTCCCGCTCTGTCAGGAAGAGAAGATCAGCATTTCTAAAACGTCCTCATTCAGGGTGAAGTGGAAATATTCCAGTGCTAAGGAGTCAGGTGGCTTGAGTTCCAATTCTTGCTTTTCCTTGCCTCCCTAAAGCACCCAGAACCAAACCTTTGTTCTCTCTGCACCTCTATCCTCTTGCCTGTAAAAGGGGATAGCGTGTGCAGTTACAGATCTCCCCATGGATGGAATATTCTGGGATTCCGATTCTAAATCACACATCCCAGGAATCCTGGCAGAGCTTTCTGAAATTATGTACCAAATTTTGTGAATATAGGTATTCTTTTCTGTGAGTCTATAGCTTTGATCTGATTCTCACCTTCTTCAAGTTAAGAGTTGCTGCTTAGAAATCAATTTAACAAAATCTCATTTGTGTTAGTAAAAGGAAAAAAAAACAAGGGAGAATATATAAATGCGGAGATAATGTCTAAAGCAGGTTTTTCTCAACCTCAGCACCAGTCACATCTTAGGCCAGATAATTCTTTCTGGCAAGGGCTGTCCTGTACATTGTAGGGACTTTAGCAGCATTCCTTACCCACTTGATGCCAACGGTATCCTCTCGCCGAGTTGTGACATTCAAAAATGTCCCCAGATACTGCTCAGTGTCCCCTGGGGACAAAAACACCCCAAGTGGAGAACCATTGGTTTAAAAGAAGAAACTGATAACAATTGTTCCCTCTGGGAAATGAGACTCGGTTTGAGAATAGGGAAAAAAAGAAAGTTATTTTTTCTTTGTATCCTTCTCTGTCGCTTAAATTTGAAAATCATGGCTTAAATTTATAATAAAAATAAAATATATTGCTAAATTACAGTAGCCCCACCCCTCCTTACCCATAGTTACATTTTCCATTGTTTCAGTTACCCATGGTCAACCTTGGTTCGAAAATATTAAATGAAAAATTCCAGAAATGACAATTTATAAGTTTTAAATTGCACACTGTTCTGAGAAGCATGATGAAATCTCTCACTGTCCACCTCTGTGCCACCCAGGATATGGATCATCCCTTTGTCCAGTGTCTCCACACTGTAGATGCTACCTGCCCGGTAGTGAGTTAGCAGCCATTTCGGTGATTGGATGGACTGTTATGGTATCACAGTGCTTGTGTTCACGTCACCCTTATTTTAGTTAATAAGGGCCCCAATGTGCAAGAATAGTGGTGCCGGCAATTTAAATATGCCAAAGGGAAGCCATAAAGTGCTTCCTTTAGGTGAAAAGGTGAGTATGTATCAGAAAAAAATATGGTATATATAAGAATAGGTACTATCTGCAGTTTCAGGAATCCACTGGAGGTCTTGGAACCCATGGATAAGAAGGAATATCTGTACCTCCACTCAGTAGACCACTACATAGTCACTGAAAAAATGAGGCAAACCTCTGCTTCTGATATATTGCCTTCATGACGTACAGCAACAATGCTTAAACTTTTTGGTCTCAGGACTTCTAATGCACCTAAAAATTTTAGGGGACCCCAAAGAGCTTTTGTTTATGTATATATTATGTCTATCAATATTCAACATATTCAAAATTCAAATGGAGATTTTACAATAGACATTCATTTTAGTAAAATAATAAACTCATTGCATGTTTTCATGAACAATTTATTTTAGTGAAAAATGACTATATATTGCCAAATATAGTCGTATTGGCTTATATTTTTGAAAATCTATTCAACGTTTGGCCTCATAGAAGAAGGTCAGTTTCTCACATCTGCTTCTGCATTCAGTCTATTGTGTAAAGCTACCCAAACACTCTGGACTTAACTCACAAGAGACTAAGAGTGAAAATGGCAAACAGTATCATAGTATTAGTATAAAAATGATGCCTAGGCTCCCTATACCACACTTCAGGAACCACTGATGTGTAATATTGTGCTGTAAATCAGTGGTCCCCAACATTTTTGGCCCCAGGGACCAGTGCTCTTAAGAGAATCTAATGCCTGATTATCTGAGATGGAATTGAGGTGGTGATGCTAGCACCAAATACAGATGAAGCTTCACCCTCTTGTCCACCTCTCACCTGCTGTGCAGTCCGGTTCCCAAAAGACCGCACAGACCAGTATAGTCCGTGGCCCAGGGACTGAGGACCCCTGATGTGAATGAACTGAGTGCAAAACACTGTGTAGGAGTGATAATAGATAAACAGATAGAACTATGTGGCTGCAATATACATGGAGGTATACAGCTTAGTGGTTAAGCATGACAGGTCATGAGTTTCCCAGGTTTCGAATCTTAGTTTGAACACTTACTAGCTGTGTGACCAGGAGGAAGTTAATTAACCTTTCTGCACCTCAGGATCTCATTTACAAAATGAGGATGATAATAAAGGCACCAATCTCCTTGGGTTATTGAACGTAAGGTGTTAGGACTTGAATGCAAAGTTGCTGGCACAGAAGAAACACTCAATAAATTATGCAACTAACTTATGCAAAGCATCGTTGTTAAGTGGCCTTGAAAACCAGTAAGGTAGAGTTACATAACTGATATTAAATGATCTTCATACTAAACTGCAAGGTACAGAACTATGTGCATACTGTGATAAATGCTGTGTCAAACACACGTGTACATATATGCTGCACGTTCACTTGTGTGTGAGTTTAAACACATGCATATATGTTTCATTATGCCTAGATTTTCTTGAAATTATATGTTAAAAGATGGTAGTACTTTGGTGGGGGGATTTCTGGATGTCAAGAGGTCAGAGGTAGGACTGACTTTTCACAGCATTCCTTAAAAACAAACAAATAAATCTTTAACAATGGAATCCTATTCCATTTTCAAAATGTAAAAAGCAAAATAACAGCTAGCTTGTTTTTTTTTTTAATAACATAAACATTAGGACTCTAAGTTGTTATGTTCCAGACAAAATCAACAAAACCAGTACTTGCACCACAACTGCCCATCTTGCTGGCAAGACAGGCAGCAACAATCGATCAGGATGGCAGGCAGCAGTAATGGATGGAGACATCCTTTCCCACTGAGCAGAAGTTCAAAATCCGTATCAACACTGTGCTCCTGGCAACCACTAGAAATCGATTAGTCTTGACAAAGCAGCTGAACGTATTTGCCATCCCAAATCTCCAGCATGACTGCCAGAAATTCCTAAAATCATTGAACATGACTCAGAATATTTCTTCCATGGAAGCTGATTCTGCTGAATCTTAATTCTTTCCTGCTAATATACCCCGCTCCTCCCAATTCTCCCTGTTCTGGAAAGATCTGGAACCTTGCTAGCCCATCCCCCACACCTTGTTACAGAAAATGGAAGTCCCAGAGATTTAAAGACTTGCTCAAGGTCACAGAATGAGTTTGCATCAAATTCTTAGTAGTAAAATACTGCAGCTGAGAGAGCAGACTTTGAAGTTAGCCGGCCAGTATAACTCCTTTACATCTTACCAGTTGGGTGACCTCACCTCCCCTAGTCTCAGTTTCTCCATCTACAAAATGGGGTTACGTGGAATGCCCAGTTCACAGGGTGGCTGGGAGAATCCAATGAGTGAATGAATGGGAATGCCTGACACCTAATGACAGATTGATAAACGTGGTTGTGGTTGAAGTTGTTCTAAGTTTCACCAAGAGGCTAAATTAAGACCAAAGAACCCAAGGGCTAAGATAGAACTGTTTCCTTTTCAATACATCTCAGAAACAAGGTTATCAATGACTCAGGTTGGTTTTAGTCCCTCAGTGTGGGGAGAGATCACAGACCTCAGAGCCCGTTGTGTGTGTATGTGCGTGATAATTCCTACAGCAGGGCTGCTGGGAATCTCATGAGATCATGTGTGGGAGAAAAGTGTGTGGCTTGTAGTAGGTGTGCAATAAATGATAATAATTATTTCTTGACAGAGTGACTGAGCCAAGCATTAGAAAACCAATTGCTCCCAGAGTCATTTTACCCCAATGGCCCTAGCTGCAAAGTGAGTCCAGTAAACTCAGCCTGTAGGCTTGGGGAGAAAAGTAAACAGCAGTGAATGTAGAAGGAAGGTGAGTAATAGTAACAGTACTTTAAATAATCAGAGCAATAACAAGAGTTAATTTTTATTGATCCTGCTTCGTGTCATTTGCTGTCCTACACGCTTTACACAGACTGAATTATAAAGTGCTGCTGCTGATAATGATGAGTATTAAGTAATTTAACAAACACCAATCTAACCTTGTTCTCTGATCCTAGGCGTCTAGACCTGGTTCTAGCTCCCTGTACCCAACGCCCTCCCCCTCGGCAGACGGAGACGTGTTTGAAATAAAGTTTATTGAAGTTTCTGTTGTTATTTACATATGATACACAGTAAATAACAGAGCCAGGCCTCCCACACCACCCCCTTCCCCATTCCCAGAACCACCCCCCCCACTAGCCTCGTTAAAAATCATTGCGTAAAGACAGGTTAACTGCTGCGGTCCCCCCACCCTCCCCCCTAAGATGCAAACTAAAAGCCCCCGTCCCTTCTCTGCCCCCCACCCCCCACCCCGGGGGCCTTTCTGGTTCCAAGTAGAACACTGTGCTACCTCGCCTCTCCTCCCCTAATAAGGGGTGGTGGGCAACTTCCTGGGACACCCCAAATCTGTCCAGGAGAGAGGACTGACCCTTGAAAGAGGCCAGAGTTGGGGGTCTGAGATGAAAAGGGGGATTTCAATGGCGAGGGGAGTGCCAGAAAATGGAAGACTTCGAGGTTTAGGGGGTGTCGACCCCCGCTACTGCCTCTCCCTCCCCCGAGCGATCTCTAGGGGGAAGAGGCGGGCACAAGTATGGAGATAGCATGGAATTCCCTCACCCTAGGGTCTCCATCCTTTTCATGTGGTGCGCAGGGCTGGATGCACCCCGGGGCTTTGGATGTGCGGGCGGAGAGGAGCAAAGAGACAGAGGAGGAAGAGAGAGAAGCTAAGGACAGCTGAGAAAGCAACGTCAGTTAGACAGCGTACCCTGAACGGCAGGTAACCTGGAGGCTTAGAAGAGCCCAACCGGTGAGAAAGAAGAGGTCTATCAGGGAAGAAGACATGTGCGTGTGTGTAGGGGGTACCACATTAACGGTACCCACAGCCTCCAGACCCCACCCCACCCCACCCCGGACCTGTGGGCGGAGCAAGGAGGCCCTCCACTGCACCCAAGAACCCCCAAAGGTTCGGAAATGAGATTGGGCCAGGAAGCAGAGAAGTCATGGCAAAGGTGAGAAGAAAATGGTTGGTATTCCTGACGGCTACCAGACCCTTCTCTCCAGCCCTGCGGCCCTGCGGGAAGGAGGCATGTTGGGAGCTCAGTGTAGGTGGACGCCTGCACGGCGGCGGAGGTGGGGGTGCTGCCCTGTGAGGGTGCGCGGAGCCGGGAACGAGGGAGGCTCTAATTTGCGGGGAGGGGCGGGGCCAGATGAAATGGGCGGGACCTGTGGAAAAGAAGGAAGAGCCATTTGAAAGGGGCAGGGCCCAGAGGAGAAAAAAGGCCGGGAAGGGGTGGGGCCAGGGCAACGGGGCGGGGCCTCTGGGAAGAGGACGGGGTTAAAGCGTGAGCGGCGCCCTCCAGGTGGGAGCTCTGACGCGCGAGAGGAGTTCGGGGAGACCCGCGAGGCAGACGAGAGGGGAGCTCTGAGTAGCAGGGCCTCAGCAGGGAGAGGTGGAGATGTGCAGGTGGTCTGGGTACTTGATGGCAGGAGGGTAGTTCTGCGTCATCTGGATGGACACATCGCTGGAGATATCAGAGGGGCTGCGGCCGCGGCGCCACGCCTCGGGCTGTAGGAACTGGCCCGAGTAGTCCGAGCAGTCGCTGAGCCTCGGGCGGTAGAAGGCCGGGTGGGGGCGGTACATCTCCTCCTCCGCGTAGCGTTTCGTGAACAGGTACACGGACATCACGCCGGCCCCCTACGTCAAGGCACCGTCAGAGCCCATGGCTGGCCCTGGGCTCCCTGTTATCCCTGCACCTAAGATGCCGGGCCTCCAGCTTCCTCCTTCCCCAGAACCCCGCAATTAGGGCCCAGCCCCCTCCTCCTCCAGGACCCCAGGAGTCCAAGTCCCTAGCCCCTCCTCCCCCGGAACCCAAGGGTCAGGCCCTCAGCCACCGCCTCCCTCTGAATCCAGAGTCTACACCCCCAGCCTCCTCTTCCTCCTGGATCCAGGAATCAGGCCCCCCAGACCCCTCCCACTCAATCCTAGAGTCTGGGCCCCACAGACATCACCTCTTTGAGTAGGAAGGAGGAAGCAGCGAAGGCAAAAGACCACCCGTAGCGATAGTGGAAATACTGCTCAGAGCTGCTGGGCCTGTTCATGACCTCATCATTGATGCTGGAAATGTAAAGAACCAAGCCCACCACCAAGGAGAGGCCTGGGGGAGCGGAGGGACACCCTTGCTCCATTAGCAATGGACCCCTCGCCCCAGCCCCCTCCCTCTTCCCCTCACCTCACCACCGTCCCCTTCCCTTTCCTCCCTGCTATGGCCTGGACTAACTTTGAAGCACTTTGCGTGCTGGGCCTAGGCTGGGTGCAGGGATCTTGGAGATGAATCCTAGCCCCTCCACCCCCAAATTTGCATCCATAAGCTCACAATGCAATTGGGGGAGGCAAATCTGAGTGTTGGTAAACAGTCTCATACATGGTGATACGTGATGTAAGGGAACTGGTAGCACAAAGCTCCGTGTGTCCAGACTAAGCACCAAACCCACCTGGGGGAGGGGCAGGGGAAATCTTCTTGGAAGAATGACCTTGTCCTACAGGATGAGGCCCAGGGAAGAATAAGAGTACTCATTATACAACTCTGGGCAGGGGAAACAGAACAGGCAAAAGCTTGGAGGCTGAGCGTGAGCTGATCCACCCATGTGGCTACAACATGGGCCACAGCTACAGGAAATGAGGCCAGAGAAGGAGGTGGGGACGCCACCATGAGGAGCCCCACATGCCAGGCTGAGGAGCTGGGTACTGATGCCAGGGGAGCCATGCAAGGTCTGGAGCAGAGGAAAGACACTGAACTTGTATATTCCAGGGGGAGAAAGATGAAGCCTGAGTGAAGGCCATTTGGATAATAATAGCAACAACGTCAACAGCTTATATAGATCTTATTCTGTGCCAGGTACCACTATTAGTGTGATATATGATTAACTTATTCAAAATTCACAACAACCCTTTCAAGTAGGCACCATTTTTAACTCCATTTACAATTGAGGAAATTGGGGAAGGTAGAGAGGAGAGGTCTTGTCTGAGAATTTTTAAGAGGCAAATATTATTTCCTCAGGATGAACTTTCTTTTAAACATACCAAGGGCGACTTAAGGAGGCTACGAAGTCTCTTGCGCTAAATTAATCCATGTAATCCTTAACAGCATTTCCCCCCAGAACCTTACAAACACACACTTGTTTACCCATCACTCCCATAATAAATCTAAATTCCTTCCATTGCCTACAGCACAGGTCAGCAAGCTATGGCTTATGGGCTAAATCCAGCTTCCTGTTTTTATACAGCCTACTAGCTAAGAGTGGCTTCTACATAATTAAATGGTTGGGGGAAAAAATTGAAAAAAGAATGATGTTTTGTGGCACGTAAAATGTATGTGAATTTCACTTGGTGGTTCCTCAGAGTATTAAAGATAGAATTCCCATATGACCCAGTGACTCCATTCCTAGGTGTCTACCCAAGAGAACTGAAAACATATGTTCACACAAAAACTTGTGCGCAAATGTTTGTAGCAGCATTATTCATAACAGCCAAAAAAAAAAAATGGAAATAACCCAAATGTTTATCAACTGCATGGATAAACAAAATGTGGGATAGCCATATAAAGGAATATTATTCAGCCAAAAAAAGGAAGTACTGATTTATGCTACCACATGGATGAACCTAGGAAACATGCCAAGTGGAAGAAGCCAGACACAAAAGACCACATATTGTATGGTTCCATTTATACAAAATGTCCAAAATAGGCAAATTCAGAGATAGAAAGTAGAATAGTGGTTGCCAGGAAATGGAGTGGATGAAAGGATTATGACAGGCTGTGTGAGGTTTCTTGTGGAGGTCATGAAAATGTTGTAGAATTAGGTAAAGGAGATGGTTGCATGACCTTGTGAATATACTAAAAACCACAGAATTATGTGAACTTTAGGTGATGTGAATTATAATATCTCAATTTTAGAAGTCTATGAATTTCAAATTCAGGGTCCATAAATAAAATTTTATTGAAACACAGCCACAGCCTGTTGGTTTACACATTGCCTATGGCTGCAATGGCAAAGCTGAAGAGCTGTGATGAAGACTGCATGGCCAGTGAAGCTGAAAATATTTATCACCCGAATCTTTACAGAGAAATTTTCCTGACCACTGGATGACAAAATCTACATAGTCTGGTGCCTGTCAGCCTCATCCCTGGTCAGTCTCTCTTTGCCCCCTCTACGTAGATCCTGTGAATCCCCCACTCTCTGTTGAACATGTCAAGCTCTTTTCTGCCTTAGGGCCTTTGCACACACTGTTCCCTCAACCTGAGATGCTCTTCCTCCAGACTTCTCCATTCTCTCTGTGTCATCTCATTTAGATCTCTCCTTCCTTGTCACCTCTTTAGGCCTTCTGTGACTTCCCTGCAAAAAAAACCACTCCCTCACTCAAAGTAAGAAAAACATAGGTGAAAACTATGAGGGGATACCATGCCTTATGCATCAGACCATCAAAAGTTAAACTGCTTCACAATAATTTCTTCCAGTGAGGCCAGGGGAACAGAAGCTCCTATATGTTTCTGGTGGGGATGCAAACACGTATATGAATTTGACCTTTAGAGCTCTGCTAATATTTTACATATTCAAAAGATAAAATCAACAAGGATAGGGAAAACTAAAATTGAAC
Source organism: Eidolon dupreanum (assembly GCA_028627145.1). Classification (NCBI taxonomy): domain Eukaryota; kingdom Metazoa; phylum Chordata; class Mammalia; order Chiroptera; family Pteropodidae; genus Eidolon; species Eidolon dupreanum. The sequence continues at coordinate 97,950,683 of CM053508.1, read as the reverse complement.
ACAAGCAAAAATAGGTGAAACTGAATAATACAACCACAGGTGGGGGAAAAGTTGTCATTCAAGGAACTTTTGAATACAGTGCTTTGATTGTGTATTTTAGTCTGAAGACACAAAGATCTGCAAAGAAATCATGAATCATACTTAATAGGGATTATTGTTGGGAGCGGCCTAGGGGTAATAATGGTTCTGAAATTAATCTGTGTGGATTGTAGGGTTAGCAGATGTGTAAATATATTGATGTTTTGGGGAGTTAGAGTTTACATTCTAAAAATAGGAAGACACAAGTCAGAATTGAGCAAGGCAAGGAAGAACTCTGCACTGTCTGGCTGCAGTATAAACTCCTATTTCACAAATATATATATACTCTTTCAGCTTTGTGTTCTCAAAGATTCTAGAAGCAGTGATACCTTGGCAGCAGTGAGCACACCTTGCACCCAGATTTTGGTCTCTATTGTCATCCCCTACTACATAAGTAGCCAGGGCTCCCAGGAGAAACATCTGATTTGAAGCCTGGGACTGGTGCATAAATGTGCATAGTAAGGAAGTACTCATAGTAAGGAAGTACTCAAAAAAGAGGGGGAATATGTCAAACAAACAAACAGACAAAAACAGAAGCTAGTTTGAAGGGGGTTCCTGATAGCCCAACTGGGGACAATTTGAACATCAAAATGAATAGCAAAAGTAATGACATATAACACACCAATTAAAAAAAAAAAAGGTGAATCCATACTGATATATATTTTTAAATATATAAATAATAAAAAAAAGAGAGAGAAATCTTCTTAACAGAATTAGAAAACACCATTTTGCAACCCCAGTATTAATACTGGGATTCAGGCAAACATCACCAGTGGACATTAAATTACTGGATGACCGAATCTCCCTACTGCATACCTATTAATTACAAAGAGATTATTAAAACATTTTTTCCCTTTTTTGTAAAGGAAGCTGACAGATACCAAGTTGGCCCAGTGATGGATGTTAACATCAATAATGGGGCAGATTGACACCAAGACCTCCTGATGTGAGCGTGCCACTGCCTCACTTATTGGGCACTTCTGCTGAAATTTGTGTAACCTGAATTCACTCTCATGGAAACTGGGGCACTTGACTACACAGCTGGCTTTGCTCTTCAAAAATGTCAACATGAAAGAGAAATTTTTTTAAAGGGCACAGGAACTATATAAAAAATGAAAGGAGATGAAAGAGACACAAGGAAATACAAAGTGTGATCCTAGACTGGGTCCCAAATCAGGGGAAGAAACAACTACACACAAGTCAGCATTGGGACAACTGGTAAAGTTGGGATGTGGACTATGTATTAGCTATCATTAAACTTGCTGAATTTGATTATCGCACTGTATTTAGAAAAGGAAGTGCACTTATTCTTAGGAGATACTTGCTGAAGTATTTAGGGATGAAGTGTTTGCAACTTACATTCTAGTGGTTTTATAGACAGATGATATAGATGATAGATAGATAGATAGATAGATAGATCTGTAGGTAGGCAGGCAGACAGACAGGCAGATGATAGAAAAAGGCAAAATGTTAAAAATTGGTCTAGTTGAAGGGTATATGAGTTCATTGTATTATTTTTGCAACTTTTCTGTAGGTTTAATTTTCCTCCAAAATAAAATGTGTGTGTGTGTGTGTGTGTGTGTGTGTGTGTGTGTGTGTGTATTAGGTGTCCCCAAACAGGACTTTTCCCCCAAGGTGCCAATGTGTGCAGAATATTTATTCATTATGAAGAGAAAAATGCCCCTTTTCAATTGAGAGCTCTGGTGACCACTACCTTTACCAAGGGTTCAAACTTTGTGCCACTCATGGTGGAACAACCGGACACAATTTGCTACCTGAAGTAAATATATAAAGAACATAGCACCACCTCTGAATCTCCTTGCCAGACATGTGTAACCTAATCTAATCAAGCCAAGCCTCTAGTCTAGACATAGCTTCCAGGTTACAGAAAATACAAGGAAAGAGGAACAAATTAAATGATGCCATGAGGACCACACAAATCCAGAATGTGAGATATTCTACAAAAGGACAATGACAAGAGTCAAGCTGATAACCCCTGAAGCAGTGATCACTCTTAACATCTCAAAAAGAGATAACCAGACCCTATTATGTCTCCGATGTAATGTAGTCATTGTAAATAGCACCATCTATCTATAAAGTATTTTTGCAAAAAAAAAAATCGAATCTGGATCTGATCAAAAACAGTTTCACAGGAAAACACAGGGATGGATGGACATATTAAATCATGGCATAGGAATGCAATTGGAAAAATCTAGAGTGTGGGAATTCTATAAGACAAATGATCGGATTTCTTCAGCAAATAAATGACAAGGAGGAAATTGGAGAGGGACTATTATAGACTAGAAGAGGCTTTGGAGATCTATCAACTAGATGCACAAGTGGAATTTGGGTCCTGATTTGCAACAAATTAACTGTAAAAAAAAGCATTAATGACACAAGTGGGGGAGTTGAATACTTACTAGATATTAAATGATGGTAAGCAGCTATTCTTAATTGTCTGGCATGATAATGGTGCTGTGGCTATGTTAAATAACAAAATACTTATTTCTTAGAGATATACTGAAATATTTGTGGATAAGATTATTTAATGCGTGAGACTGGCTTTAAAATAATGTAGTGAAGTGCAGAAGGGAGATATGGCAGTATGTCTAAAAAAAGGATTCACCATATGTTGACAATTGTTAAAACTCAGTGAAGGATACTGAGTTTAGCATTTCATTATACCATTCTGTTATACTATTCTTTCTATATTTTTATAATGGAATACATTTTAAAAGTCAGTGTTGTAAATAACATAGTGAGGGGACCAGTCTGGACTAAAAGAGACATTAACTAAATACTATGCATGAACCTAGATTGAATCCTGGTTCTGGGAGAAAGCTATAAAAGGCATGTTTGAAACCACTAGGACAGTTTTAAAATGGAATAAATTATATTATGGAATTATTGTAAAATTTCTAGGTGTTTTTGTGCTGTTGTGTTTATGTAGAGTAATGTTCTTACTCTTAATAGATGCACATTCAAATATCTGTAAATAAAGTATCATGATGCCTGCAGCTTACTTTGAAATGGTAAGGGGTTGAAAGTGGGGAGAAAATAGAGGAGCGAGCGGGAGAGAGAGAGAGAGAGAGAGAGAGAGGGAATATATACAGCAAAACAGCAAAACATTAGCAAAATGCAGGATACAGGTGTATCTAGGTAGGTAGAAGAACGCATACCAGTGTTCGTTGTACTGTTCTATGGATTTCAAAGTCTTCATTAAAAAATTGGAGTAATAAAGGTGAGATAAATTAATTTCCCAATCACTCTCCTTCCCCTTAAACTATTCTATTTTTCTTTGTGACACTTAACACCAGCTGACTTTATATTTAACATTTATTTGTAATTTTTTTTGTCATATATCTCCCCTACCCCCACTAGGATGCTTGGAACTAGCCTATCTTGTTTCAAATTGCATTCCTAGTGTCTAGTATGAGGTCTAGCACATGATAAATGCTAACTGAATGGATGAATACACTTGCTTCTCAACTGGAACTTCCAGAAAATCTCATGGTTGTCTCCCCTTTATAATCAACTCTAAATCCCACCTCTCCTCAATCTCTTTTAAGAATTAACCTTTACTTGTCTTGAACTTTTATACTGCTTTCAATTTGTAGTATTCTATAATTGTGACATTCAAAGGAGGAGTCCCATGATGTGTCACATGGTGGAAAGGCATCAGAGATAGGTCTTGACAGGTGAGCAAGTTTACAGGAAAGGAGTAGCAAAGGAAGCCCAGAAACCACACTCACTCGGGTACCCTAGTCATATGCACGTGGTCATCTCGATTCCTCTCTCTCTCTCTCTCTCTCTCTCTCTCTCTCTCTCTCTCTCTCTCTCTCATTTATCAGGAATACTCAATCATCAAGTGATGTCCACTTCACTTCCTGAATTACTTAAAAATTTAAACCCCTTATGTATCTCTGAGTTCTCTGACCCAGTTAAGACTAATTCTTGGTGCCTGTCTCACCATACACCCCCAATCCTCATCTCCCTGTTTTAGGAATTGGTTATTTCTAAAACCCATACTGGACTATGTCCTTCTCTTGTCAAAAGTCTTCCACAGCTCCCTGCTACCCACAGAAGAAGGTATTCATCCCATAGCCTGACATTCTTTACAATGTGATCACTGCAAACCATGCCTGCCTCACCTTAAGTCCCAGGTTCACACAACAGCCTTGAATATCATTCTCTATAAGGACAGAATCGGGAGCTGGGGTTGATGAGAAGGAGATGAATATTCCCAAAGATAAAGGTTTTTCATTATAGATTTGCTTTTAGTAAATGAGAGTTAGGTTAAAACAATGCCAAAAGGTAAATTATTCTTGTTCTTTCTCCTTTCTGGCCATTTTTATAGAGGCTCTGGTTCTCTAAAAATAACCTTCTTGTTCCTTCTTTCTCTCCTGCCTTTCTCCTTTCCTTGCTCTGTAACCCAGCTCTCGCTTCCCCTCCCACCCCACCCCCCACTCCCGCACTCTCCGTCCACTACTTCAGCTTCAGAATTCTTAGAGCACAGAAGGCAACAACCACCTACATTCCAAGAGACATAGAAACACTCTGGCTTGAGAACAACGGTGTTTCAGGACCACGGAGAGTTCAGGACCACGGAGAGCTGCACACGGGCCACCTCGGTCTTACTTGCTTTCTGGGGTCTTAACAAAGGCTGCGAATAACATCCACACGCAATGCCCTGATAATTCTTCACTTGAAAAATTCGCCCTCGCCCCTTCAGTATCATCAACTTGTATGTCACCTCCTGGAATCCTGGTCACTCCCACTATCCTCCCCTTTTACTCGCATTCCCAGAACTGTCCCAATCCTTCATCTGTTCTACAAATATTTCAACATGCACTTTGCACCAGCAGCTCATCTAGGCTCAGCAGATACAAATAGGAGCATATCTGTAAATGCCTCTGTCTTTTGGAGTTTACAATCTGGTAGGAGGAGACAAAAAACAAATAAGATGACTGATGACAGCAATAAGTGTTACAAAACGAATAACACAGAGAATGAGACAGTAGAGTGAGGGCAAGACAGCATTACATAACATACTGTTGTCAGAGAAAGAAACGCTAAAAAAGGAAAGATTGGGTCCTTTGAAAATCAGGGGGAAGAGACTTCCGAGAACGGAGGGCTAGTGAGTGTAAAAGATTCAACCTTTTCAAAGAGTAGCAGGAGGCCAGCGTGGCTGAAGTTATAAGCAATGGAAAGAGTGTCAGTGGGTTAGGAAACGAGGTCACAGACCTGAGTGGTAGACAAATCATAGAAGACCTGCAGGCCAGCATGAAGAGTTTGGTTGGACATATTCTAAGTGCAGTGGGAATTCATCAAAGCACCAAAGGGATTTCAGTGGTGTATAACAAGCTTTGATGGATGTGTAGTTGGGGCTGTTTTATGGCTGACTGCATGTGGACTCTCATTTAGAATCCAGCTGTGTTTCCAGTGTCCAGCCCAGGGCCTGGCATTTTGGATGTCTCTGTAAATGTTTAATGAATGAATAAATGAGCAACACATAGGGCATGTTTTTGAGAATCAGGAGTTAATATGGGTCATGCACAGAAAGCATGCCTCTTATAACCTGGAAAAAGAAAAATCAATGTCACTCCAGCCTTCCCACTCTGTCTCTCACCAACCATACTCAGCCATCTGGTTCTATTGATTCTTCTGTCAATATCCTTCTCTCTCAAAGCCATCCTGACTCCTTTATCCTGCCAGCCCCAGCCCCAGCCCCAGCTCAAACCTTCTCTGCTATTGCTTGGACCACTGTACAAGTCACCTATTTGGTTTGCCCATATTCCTCTGGCCCATCCCCAACACAGTTCTTTGAGGGATGTTTAACACCCTTTCCTTCCCCTGCCCCAACCCTTCCCTTGCTTTAACCAGAACTGAATGTCAACTCCACCACTTCCCAGACCTCAGGTAACTCCAGTCTTTCTCTCTAAGTCTTCATTTCCTCCTTGAGAACATGAGGTGTTTGGACAGATCATTCTGTTCCAGTATCTAAGATATTAGTACTATTTCTATACTTTCCTCCTTTAAATTCTTTTTTTCATTTTGATGATTTTTACTTGTGGTGGAGCAGTTTAGTGCCATGGTGAAAGCCTGGGTTGGAATCCTGCTTCCACAATGGACCAATTTAACCTCTGATGCTTCTGTTTCCTGAACCAGAAAATGAGAATAATAATTGCATGTGCCTTACAAAGTGAAGAAAAAGAAATAACTTGATTTGCATAAAGCACTTAGAACTTCCCCAAACCATAGCACTCAATAAAATGTTTATTATTATGATTGTTGTTGTTACTACTACTATTTACGTTTGTATGTATGCATGTATGCACATATGTATGTATTTAAAACTACCACGTGTCAAGCAGTTATTGTTATAGACTAGGCACTCAATTGAGATCTTCACACCCATGATCTAGAGCAGAGGTTGGTAAACTACAATTTGTCCTACTGTGTGTTTTTGTATGATTTGCGAGCTAAATAAATGTGGTTTCTACATTTTTTAATGGTGGGAGGGAAAAGCAAAAGAATATTTTATAACCCACGAAAAATTACATTGAATTCGAATTTCAGGTTCCATAAATATATTATTGGAACACAGCCATGCCCACTGCTTCACCTCTGGTTGCTTTGGCACTACAACCCTTCAGCTCAGAAGCCTGAAATATTTACTCTTTAAAGTTTGCCAACCCCTGACCAAGATTTGCTCTTTCGATAACTCCATAAATGAAGGCTATAGCACATACAGTACGTGGTAGGGTTTGAACCCAGGTCTTTCCAGGTTTACAGCTGCATGTACCATCAGCCTCTATACCCCACAACCTTCAAAGTGCATGACTGAATTGCTTGGGATAGGGCCCATAAGTCATAGCCCATGAAATGAACTAGAGAAAGGAGTTCAGGAAGTGGGGTTCAGTTCTGTTCAAATTACTCTATTGTTACATTGGAGGCCTAACTTCCAGCCCTGACAGCATCACTGATCCTTGTCTTGACCTTGAAAAGTCAGATTCTGGTGCACTGGTATGAGCATGAGTTTTGCAATGAAAATAACCCCTCAATTCTAATCCCAGCTCTGCCACTGACTTGCTAGGTTGCCTCTCCTGTTTCTACTTCTGTGAACCACAAATGATGAGATTTTCCTTCTAATGCTTTGGGTAAATTAAAGTCCCCATGCTACCTACTCTTGCTCCACTTTCTCTCTAGGTCACTAATTTTTCCATCTGAAAATGGTGAGAACTTTCGCTCTGACACTCTGGGATGGTGACATTCAATGTGTCTTAATTTAGCTCGGTGTCTGGCTCCACATGCTGTGCTTCAAGTTTGCACGGAGGTTGCACCCTGGTTTCCCTGGAAAAGATCTCATCAGTTCAGGCTGGAGGCAAGAGGGAAGCTGAGCATACAGAATGCTGGGTGACGAGCTAGGAGGAGACTGGGGAGGGAGATTCAAAGATCTATCTTCACTATTTGCAGAACCTCCTCTAAAAGAGGAGCCGAGTGGGGGCCCCAGGTGACAGAATGGAAACTAGATGTACAGCAGTGTTTCTTCATAAAATACCAACTGTATTAAGAGGAACTGAATGGAGTTTAATTAAATTATGTTGAATTAATTTGAACTGAATTGAAGAACTGAGTCAGAATGGGTGGGGGTGAGTAGGACAAGAATGATGGAATTAGAGGTGTCAGAGCTGAGTTGATCGGGGCTGACCTGAGCTGAGTGGACTGAACTGAACTACACTGAACTGCAATTTCGAAGTGGGCAGCACCAGAAAGGACCCCACTCTGAAATTCAGGACACTTGAGTCCTTGGACACCAGTTTACGCTGGGGTCTTAGGCAACCCCCTCCACAATTCTTGGTCTCAGTACCCCTATTTTATCAAGTGGGTGCCAATAATAACTCCCAGGCAGAGATGTTATGAGAATGGTGTGAGATAACTCATACAAAAGAAAAAGAACTATAAACACATACTGAATTGTAGCTAATGACATACATAGCGAAATATCTAGGGTGAAGTGTATCGATGCCTCAAATAACTTTGAAATGCATAAAAATAATAAGATAAATAATAATAAGGTAGACTGAAGAATGGGTAGAAACATAGATAGATGAACAGATGCAGGATGGAGCAAGTGTAGTAACAAGGTATTGGCTGACCATAAGCACTGGGTACATGGGCATTCACTCCAAAATTATTTTGCCTTTTCTGTTTGTTTGAAATTTTTTTTCAGATAAAATGTTGCACGAGAAATAAGCTTCATAATCCGTTGATTGCTAAAATATCAGGAGTGGTTAAAAATACAGCCTCCGGAGGCGAAATTCGTGAGTTTGAGCCCCAGCTTTGCCTCTTGCTGGTTGTATGGCCCCGAGCAAATGACTTCATCTCTCTGAGTGTTTGTTTTCATATCTGTGAAATGGGGCTATTAATAGCATTTACTTCACAGGGCTGTGAGTATCAGAACAGAGCCTGGTACCCAATTAGCACACAGCAGGCATTTGCTGTGGTTTGGTCTTGTCAACAACTTAGTGAAATGGGTGCTGCTATCTCCACCTCACAGAAGGAGTAAGTGAGGCTCAGGGAGGTCCTACAAGTCCTCTAGGTTATACAGCAGGGAACTGGCTTTCTTAATGGAAGAGGGAACACAGGTTCCTGGAAACTAAAATGGTCTCCCAACCCCTCAGTCCCTTCTTTAGGCTCACCGGACAGGATGAAGAAGATGCCAGAAACGAAGGCCAGAATTGTCCTCTGTGGGCGGATGTGGCCGATGTTGCTGATGACGAAGGCGGTGAACACGAGGAAGAGACTGACCATGGGGAAGGGAGTGGCTGTGCGCACTGTCTCTGGGGGAGGGGAGAAACAAAGCGTGAGGAGGTCTGGAGGGAGTCCCCACTCGTTCCCCTGACCTCTCCACTTCTACCCCTCAGGTGGCCCCGCCTCTTTCCACAGACCCCGCCCCTTTCTGACACTGACACTGCGGGCTTCACCCCTCCGCCCAGGCCACACCTCCTTTGACTTGACCTACCTGAACTGTTGGCTGTACCCACTGCCTAAGTCCCGCCCCTTTGACCCAGCCCCTCCTCCTTACCCCATAGCTCTGCCTTCTTCCCAGCCTCCACTCCTCATCCACTCCGCTTCTTCCCTGATCCTGCTCTTTCTCCCAGGACCTGCCCTGTGATCCTGCCCCCTTGTTGCCTAGCCCCCTCTCCCCCCACTTCCCCTCACTCAGAATGTTCTCCGTGTTTTCCGTCACCAAGTTGATCTCCGGTTCAAGGAAATATTCTGAGGCCACGCAGCGACCCTTTTCCCGGCCTGGGAGACGATAAGAAGGTCCCAAGTGAATAGGGGCTGTGAGCCAAGACTCCTGGATCTCTAAAGAGGGTAAGGGGCGGGAGGGGGAGGAGGATGGATTCCTAGAAGAGGGAGTTTCTGAATGACAGAAGGCGTGGATTTTTTTTTTTTTTTTATCCTACCCATTCAGCACCAGAACTGTCCAGCGGAAAGTTCTGAGCCTTGACTACTGCTTCTAAGGGGGACTGGGGCAGTTTTCCAGGGATTAGGAACCTGGAGATGGTGGCAGCACTGGGCTCTTAGATCAACGGTATAAAGGGCTAGAAATTGGGTCTGCAGGTAGAAATTTGACTCCAGCAGAGAAACAGGGTCACTTTCTGGATTTCTGCAACCCGAGGGATGGGACTATGAATAAGGACTCTCGGGTCCCAGGGACAGATGTGTGCGGGGCAGGTGAGGTGTTTACCTGCAAAAAAGCAGACGCGCCAGAGGCCCGCGTGCAGCGCCATCTTGACCTCCATGGTTTGGTTCTGCGGCAGCACCGTCCCCTCCTCCATGTACAGCCAGTAGTCAGTGCTGACCGCGATACCCACAAGCAGCAGGCCGCAAGCACCAAACACGCTGCTCAGCAGAGTCAGGGCGCGACTGCTGCAATGACTCATTCTCAGCGGCGGGGGGCGCCCTGCGGGGCCTGAGAGACGGGAAGCTGCCCTAACGAGATCTGATGGGACCAGCTAGAGTCCCCAATCCCATGCAACCACCTGAAGCACTGGACTCAGGCCAGAGACACCGATCCCCAAACACAAACCTCTCAAATCTGACCTCTGCGTCCTGACCCATGATTGCATCACTGGATTTGAACCCGTGGCACCAACTGTTGATCCTCAACCTCAGGACTTGCCTTCCCAAACCTGACACCTGTGCTCTGGCTCTCCATCCTGATCAGAGATGCCACACCAGATCCCCAACCCCAGGGGAAGCTTTCCAGCCATAACCTTCAGCCCAGATGCACAGATTGAACCTTGGCTCCAACCACTGGATGCCAAATATTATGACTCTGACTAGAAACTCAATATCCAGATTCTCAAACCCAGAGCCAGGCCCTCCAGCCCTAACTTCATGCCCTGACCTGAGACCTTGACAGCAGACACTGGACCCCACCAGAATCCCTAGAAACTATTACACTGATCGGACACTGCGACACTAGGACCAGGCACATACCTCCAACCCTTACTCTGTGTCCTGATCTAAGCCACCAACCTTAAATAACAGACTCCAACAAGGGCCTGTAACCTCAACTCTGAGCCAAGACCCAGGTCCCTGTACCCTGAATGCTGGACCTTCCACGCTGAATGTTGAGCATGTGACCTGTGTAGAAACCTTAACCTGAGCCACACAGTCCTGACCCCATGCCGTGAATAGCACCCAGAAATCCGCCACATGGGTCACTAACCAAGTACCCTAACCCACCACCTTGGCCTCAAGCCCTTGACCTCAGGCCTACCTAAGACCTTGAACAGAGGCCCCCACCAAAGTTTAAACCCTTAGACTCTTCTTGACCCTTAAACTCTAACACCAAGACCTTGACCTGTGGCCTTATAACTCTGATCCTGTGCCTTGATCTCAATTTGGTACCCCAGTCTGAAATCATGGCCCATGACCCAGATCTAAGATTCCAGGACCCTAATTCCCCTCAACCCATATCCAGGTAGGCCCCTGAACATGGGATGCTGGAGCTCCATTCCAGGCTGCTGGACCCCAAAACACTGGGACCCAGAGACCTGGAGCCAGGATTTTGGATAAACTCTGGAATGTCAAAACCATGATCTAGTGACAACCCCCTCAACTCAGCCCCCTAATCAGAGCACTCCAGTCAAACAAGTGACCCCCTTTCCAACTAAGGATCAGAGCTCTGAACACTAAACCCAAATCAGGAAGTCCAGGATCCCATTCCTCTCATCCCGCCTCTCAAGATCTCCAATTCCCTAGCAGAGATTCTGGACTCCAACTTCCTATGTTAGGACTTCCGATGACAGACCCTCTTCAGCACTCAACCTAGAATCCTGATCCTCTAACACTGGCCCCTCAAAACAATAGATTCCCAGTTCACAGCTGGGACCCCCAAATTCCAATCAGCAGTCTGGAGATTCCAACTGGGTTTTTCCTCATTCATCAGCCTTCACCACCACCACTTACTTTTCCTTAAACCACACAGTCCCATGATTTGGTTGACTCAAGGTGGGATCCCCATCATATCTCAACCTGAGACCTCTACATCCCTGAATACCAGAGCATTGTTTAACTATGACCATTAAGACCCCTAAACACTCCCCTGGCAATGCAGCCAAGACTATAGAGACCCCACTTTTTTTAACCAGAATGCTGGTAGCCTTAAAACTCTGCCCCACCCCAGTAAGGACAGTAGGAGTCCGAGACAATCTTCATCATCACCCCCATCCCAGCATCCAGTGCCCTGACCCCATCCTGCCCCCAGCCTCCTGGAAGATTCAGAAATCGAGTCCGCCAGAGCGCCGACCGGCTTTTCCTCCCATCCCCGGTCCCAGGGCTTCAGGGCTTGACCACCAGCTGCCTCTCCTCCCTCCAGTCTGCTCCGCTCAGGAACAAGCATCAGCAACCCTGTAACCCTGGCTGCATTAGTCCCAGGTAGCTGACCGCGACTGGGACCTGGCCCATTGTCACCCATGTCTCTTCCCCTTTGGAAGCCTCCCCTCTTCCGATTGGTCCTCACTCTAAATTGCCCGCCCAAATGTCTACATTTCCCTCCAGCCTCCAACACTTACCCTTCGGGACTCCCCCACCCCCGCCCACCTCCGCCTGGAGCCTCCCCTGGATTCAGGCATTCGGATCCCCGCGGTCCCCTTCTCCAAGTCCCACGTCCAAACTCCTTCTCCCTTCAATCACTGGAGAGACGCATGTACCCCCCTTTCCGAGGACCCTTTCTCAGACTCACATCCTGCTCTTTGCCCGCACCCTCCCCCAAGATCGCCTCCATCGGGGACTCGGTGTGCACCCCCCGGGCCACGGCCTTGAGGACTCAGACGTGAACAGCACAGTGGCCCTGCTCAGGACCCTTGGACTGCATCCTCCCGGATTCCCTAGGCCCTAATGCCCCTCCATTCGCCACTGCCTCTCGAACCCGGGAGTCCTGACCGACAGAATGCCCACCAGAGCCACTCAGACCTCTTTTAGCCCCAAGCCGCGAACCCCCGTCACCTCAAGGCTCCCCCCCCCCCCCCGCTCCTTCCAGGACCCTCCCCTTGCGCTCACCTCGCTCAGGGCTGGGCGGACGCTCCGGGCTGCGGGCGCCGCAGCCGCATGACCGGCCCCGCAGCTTCCCCCGGCCGCCGCCGCCGCCGCCACCGGGGTCGCTGGTGCCCGCGCCCCCCGCCCCCGCCCCGGAGCCTGGCGTCCCGGCCCCCTCCCGGCCTCCCACCCCCCACCCCCCGTACCCGCAGCCTCACTCGGCGGTCGACGCCGGTAGCTGGGACTGGCGGCCGCTCATTGGCTGCCGCGGAGGAGGGGAGGGGCAGGGAGGGAGGGGGAAGGATGCAAGGAGGGAGGGAGAGGGGCCTTGAGAATGGGGGAGGCAAGGAGGGAAAGAATAGAAACAGAGCAGAGCGCCGAGAGGGGCAGGGGCACACGAAGTGGTGAGAGAGAGCCGAGGACCCAGTCACACCCAGACCTCGAAGCTGAGAAATCCTGAGACTCGCAGGTCTGGGGACTGGAGGAGACACAGAGATGGCCTAAAAGAGACAGAGATAGAAAAGGAAAGGCAGAGACCGGATCCCAGACCCCTACTTCCTCCAGGCTCAGAGATTCTGGGGCCCTGGGAGTGGAGTGGTCAGCAAGGCAGAGACAGGGAGACGCTCAGAGGCCTTTGGCTGAAAAATGTTGAGACCCAGACGCCTTGAGAGAGAGAGAGAGAGAGAGAGAGAGAGAGAGAGAGAGAGGGACCCTGAGAAGGAAAGACAGCAGGGGCAATCCTGGGGGAGGTCCCCTGATGAGCAATGGGGCTCTGGCCAGGCCTTGGGCGGAGCCTGGGGTCTGGGAGGCTGGAGGAGGCGGGAGGGGGCGTCGCGGGCCGGGGTCCCCAGAGCAGCAGGCAGGCGCAGAGCAGAGCCGGGTCCTGCAGCCGCCGCGGAGCTGGGAGCAGAGCCAGCACCCCACCACCACCCGCCGTGATGTCAGCGGGGCCACTCTTAAAGGGGCAGGCCGCCCGCCAAGGGTCTGATGGGGGCTGGGGGCCGTGGGCACTGGATGAGTGTACCGCGGCTATTCTGAGGAAGACAGTGGGGAGCCCTAGCATCCAATTGGACCGAGTCCCAGAAACCCAAGAGAGATGAAGAGAAGCCGGCCTCGTTGAGAGAGCCTGCAAAGCTTTGGGGCTCAGTCCCTCCAAACGCACAAACGTAGGCACACCATTCGACCAGCCTGCCTCCGTCCAGGGACTACATTTCCCATCAATGCTGGAGGCCAGGGGCCGCACTTGGGGGAAGGGTCCGCCGCGGTGTCTGCTGGGATGTGTAGTCTATTTGTACTGTCCTCTCCACTCCGCCTCTCGCAATTGGGTCAAGCGAAGGAGGCTCGAAGGGCGCATCTGCCTGCTGCCTCGGTCGCTAGCCCTTAAGCTCCCGGGTTCTGGTCGCTTAGGTTTCTCTGTTGTGGAGTCTGTCCCTCTGATCACTTCCCCAGGTCTCTCAGGGGGAGGCCTACCTTTCATCTACCCTCTCAGGACTCCCCAGGATCTGGGTCTCAGTATGTATCTGTGAGCTCGTGTGTGGCTCTGGGTGAGTATGTATGTGCTTGCTTCTCTGTGCCTGGGGTCCCCCTCCTTGTGCATGTGTGCCCCATGGTCCTCTCTGTGGCTCGCTCTCTGTGGGTTTGTGTGTCTCCCTGTTCTGCTCTCAGGCTGTGGGTATCTCCTCTCCCTTTATGGTTCTGCGCCCTTTTTCTCTCTCTCCGCCGGCCCCTCCCAGCCTCTGTTTGTTTCTGTGTACACTCACTGTCCCACCCCCACACCCCCTTCATCTTCAAGCTTAGAAGAAAACATTCAACACCTTAGCGTCAGCATCCCAAATTTATTCTCCAGCAGCTGTGACTGAATAGGAGAGGCAGAGAGGAGTGTGTGTGTGTGGGGGAGGGTCCCCAAGAGCGGCAGGCATGGGGTGGGGGCAGGGTTCCGAGCAGGCCTGGAGCCATGCACCTGGCAGGTGGGCAGGGATGGGTTTAGGATGGGACAGTCTAGAATGAAAGCTGACTGAGAACGGGGAAAGGATCCTCCATGCACCCCAGGAATCCCTGGAGCTTGGAAGAGGGCACTGGAGCACGTGGGGCACAGCCTCCCACTGACTGCGGAATGGAGTGGGGAAGGGCGGGGCCTTGGAGGTAGGGGCTTGTCCTGGAATTCGAGTCTAGAATAGACAGCTTCATGAAACTATTTCCCAGAACAAAAATAAATAAACAAACAAACAAACAAACAAATCAATAGAAAGGAGAGGTGGATAGTCTACCAAGATGGAGTCTAGAACCCCACGGAGTGGGCACGGTGGTGATTCTGGAACGTGGTGGAGCAGTCCTGAATACCGAGGTGGGTGAGGGTCTAGGGCTCAGCGTAGCAGAACTTAGAGCACAGGACGGCTCCAGAGACTGCACAGAGTTGCGAATGCCAGGAACGCTCGAGAAGGGCATCTAACGCCCCAGGGGCAGGGGCCAGAATGATGGGGAGCAGGATCTAGAACTGGAAATGGGATGGTGAAATGGGCCGAGGCTGGAGCGGTGGAGGGAGCCGTGGGGACACCTGGTGGCGGTGGGTGGAATTACATGACTGGCACGGGCGTTGGGCTGATGGGGCTACGGGAATCCGGGTGCACGAAATCCGGGTTCACGTAGGTGAAGCCTTGGAAATCTGCCTGGTCGATGCTGGCAAGAACTAGGCGGTCCGGGGGCGTCAGCGCTGGCGCCGCCCGCGTGAAGAACTTGTCGAAGTTCTCGCCGCTGCGGCCACACTGTGGGAAACACCGAGAGGGAAACGTGAGGTTCGCCCACTCCTTGAGTGTTTGTCTCTGTCCCCCAAATCTATCTCCCGTCTCCTTTGGAATCTCTGCACACTCTCATGACCTCTGCATCTCCCTTTAGGAGTCTCCTCAAAGGGAACCCCGCCCAATACCTCATATAGGTATTGGAGCTCCTGGGTGTCCCACCTACAGGGACCAAAGTTTTTTTCTGGAAGATGACCTACCGGGCGGGGTCTAAACGGAGGTGGGATCTCCAACCGTTCCAGCCGTTCCCAGTCGATCCAGCGGAAAAAGCCATGGGCACGGATGGTGGGCTCCCCGTCAAGCCCTGAACCCAGGCGCTTCGCAGGGTGTTTGGTTAGAAACTGTGGGGAACACAGAGAGACAGAGAGACAGACAGACAGAGTCGCCGACAGGGAGGCCCAGAGAAGGGGAGGGGAAAGAGAAAGAGAGAGGAGGAGCAGGAGGAAGGGAGAAACACAAGCACAGAAATCCAGGAAGAGAATAGCAGCAAGGGGGTGGGGACAGAGATGGGGAGAGGGGAAACGAAGACAGAAAGAGAGGGAAGAAGAATAAATGAGAATGGGGTAGATGAACTCCGAGGACAGATGGAAAAAGAGAAAAATCAGGGTCAGAGAAACCCAGAGAGGAAAGGGGCAAGTAAAGAATTACAGAAGGGGATGGAGGGAGAGAGGAAGAGGGAGAGAAGGAAAGGGGGAGTGGGAGGGAGAGAGAGGTTGGAGACACAGAGAAAAGGGAGAACAGAGATCCGGAGATAGGGGGAAACACAGTGGGGGAAGACAGAGACCCAGAGAAGGTCGGAGATGAAGGAAATAGGGGAAAAGAGAGACCCAGAAAGAGAAGAGGAGAGAAATCCAGAGAGAGAACAACAGAGATCCAGAGTGTGTATGTATGGGAGTGGAGGGAGTAAGGTAACAGAGACTCAGGGAGAGAAGGGCAGAGATGCAAAAGGTGGACAGACATCCCAAAGGACACAGAGGAAAGGGAGAGACACAGAAAGCCCCAATATATGTAGTTGGAGGCAGAGGGATGAGACAGAAACCCAGAGAGAGGCAATCAGAGAGACATGGAGACAGGAGCCAGAAGAAGTGTGCTTAACCCTGTTGAAAAGCTGCCATAGGCTCTCTCTCCTGCATTAACTCCATAACCTCAGAAGAGGAAACTGAGGCTCCCAGAGTTTCAGTGACTTGCCCAAGATCCCACAGGAGGACAAGGTTCATCTGTCCCACCTGGTCCTAGAGAGGCAGGCTCTGGCCTTCCCGCCCTTCCTGCAGTGAGCTAGGGAGTGAGGGCAGCAGAGGAGGATAAGACTGAGGCCATCCTTGGGCTGGAGGTGGCAGCAGGGCAGTAAATTATTGTTTAAACAAAATATCTGTATTATATAAACTTTCCCAGCAGATGGAAGTGAAGTTACTTGAGGAGCAAGAGCCTCTTTCTAATGCACAGAGACACTATGTGGGCAGCCCTGGATGGCAGCACTTGGACACATGGGTTGTGAGTCTGAACAATCTGGGAGTTAGGGGGCTCTCACCCCCTTGCAGATGGCCACAGCTTCCCGGGAGAGAGACTTGGGATAGGTGACAGTTTGTTCCATGATAGCTTGAAACAGCTCCTCTTCATCCTCTCCATCAAAGGGGGGCTAAGGAAATACAGGGGATAAATCAGAGACTTGATGTACTACCTCTCCCCACCTTCTACACCCTCATCCCCCACCCTGAACACGACCCCCACCCTCAACTTCCTAGGGAAAACTATGAGCAAACCACCAAAGCTTTATCTTTCTCCCTCTCAGATGCTCTGGTTTCCTAACTCAGATGCTTTCACTCACTGCACCTCTTTGCTGTTCTGTCTCTCTCTCTCTCTGCTGTGTAAATCAGTAGGGTGCTAATTAGGCAACGTGTCATTTAAACAGAAGAGAGAGAAAACTGCAGGGAGAGCTGTACAAGTATTCTTGTTAGATAAGTGGTCCCCAGTGTTCTGGGGGTAGGAAGAGCAATGCAAAGGCCAGATGCTTACTGTGAAGTCTGAAGTGTTTACATAATTGAGGGGGTCCATGAACTTGGGTGGGGAAAATGCATTCTTTTTTTTTAAACATCGAACCAAAATCTAGCTTTTCTTTCAATTATAAATGAAGGCAACAAATCACAACAGTAGTACTTGTGGCTTCACCGCCAACAGAAATCACAGATATTTTCTTATTAAAATATCATTCATCTCTACTTCAAAATTACTGGTAGACCTTCCTATTTACTTTCTATTCCTGTGAGATATTATTATTATATAATTCATTAGTAGGACACTGCATATATGTGTGCATCCAAGTGTTTAATATTTAGATAAATGTATACACTGAAATTAAAAAAAAAATTTAGTTGGTTAAGTTAGATTCAATTACATTTTTAAAGTTTTGATAATCATAATTCAATGTAATTGATTTCTTTTGTGATCCTATTATTTTAGTTCTATGCATTTGAAAACGCTGTTTTGAGAAGGAGTCCGAGGCATCAAAAAGAGGTGAAGAACCCCTGCCTGTGGAAAGATAATGCTTCAGCACCACAGACAGCGCCACATGGGCATGACCTTCCCCACTGCTTAGCACCTCCTTAGACTATGGACGTCCATTCCTAACCTGTTATTCCTGAGACAATGGCCATGTAACAGCTGGTGCCCTACTCCGTGTTGCCTTTAGATAAGCCAGCTTCTCCCCAGCTTCCCTTACCTGTCCTGCCAACATCTCATACAGCAGCACCCCAAAGGACCACCAGTCGACAGATTTCCCATAGGGCTGGTAGGCAATAATCTGTCAGGGGAGGATAGATGGCAAGGAATCATGCTTTGTGTTTTAAGAAGCCTACGACCCCTCTGGCTTCCCCCTTGAACACCCTACCCACTTTAAGGACTTCCAGTACAAACTCTTCCACACTCAAAATACCTCGGCCATAGCGTCATTCTTTGGGAAATCCGGGAAATAAGCTTTACTTACTTAAAACATTCCTTTGGTGCCAAATCCAAAGACCGGCTAAGGGCCAAGTCATAAGTTCCAGCCACCTAAAACATTTAGGTGATTGTATCCTCGCCTTACAATATCAGGTGCACAGGGCTAAATTTCAGAGACCAGAGATTCTTAAATTTGGATGCATTTCAAGTTCATTTCCAGCCCTGAAGAATTCCAGTCTCAACAGGCCAGGGTCAGAGGCAGGAAATATCTGTTTATTTTCCAAAACCTTCCCAAGTGATTCTGATTACCAGCCAGGATTTGAAACCACGGACCTTGGTTATTCATTCACGCACTAGCATTGAATCACCAGGAAAGATCAAGGCACCACAAACACCACCTCCTCCTTCCACTGAGAGAAGTCAGGACACACTATTTACTTATATGCTGTCAGACCTGTAGCTCTACTCCCTTTCACAAAGTCAGAGCATACTCTGCCTCCTTGAAATATTCAGGACACAGCCTCGTGACACTCCATGTTTTCAGGGGACTGGCTTGCACACTCGGAGTAACTGGAAATCAACTCCACCGTTTACAACAGTTCAGTGACAGGCCCTGTTCTTTTGGAATGCCTATAAGCTGGTCCCGCTCAAACACTCACCCACAGACCCCGCCCACTTTGCCTAGTTAGAGACCCAGTTTCGCCTCTCTGCAGCTGCTCTCCCTTAGAACTCCCTCCGGGAACTCACATAAAGACCCCAGGGTCAGGTTAATGCTAGACTACCAGTCACACCCACTCAGAGCGCCAAGGGCAGCGGAGTTACAGTTACCTCGGGGGCTATGTAGTCTGGGGTCCCGCAGAAAGTGCGGGTCGTGGTCCCAGGGAAAACGTTCTCCTTGCACATGCCGAAGTCAGTGATTTTGATGTGTCCTTCCGCGTCCAGCATCACGTTGTCCAGTTTCAGGTCCCTGGGGGTAGGGGAGGGGTGGATAGGAATCGCAGAAGGGCTGCAGCAGTAAGTTCGAATCCCTTCCCCTCAAGGGGTCTTATTCCTCCAGTGAAAGGCCTGGGGCTGCTCACCGGTAGATGATGCCCTGATTGTGAAGGAAGAAGAGGCCAATGGCAATTTCCGCTGCATAGAACCTGGAGAGGGAGGTGTGGCATCAGAGGTCAATAGCTGGACCGTATTCCCTTCCACCTTCCCTCCACCCTCACCTTGGCCTAGACTCACGCTGCATGGGGCTCCTTAAATTTGCCCAGCTGCTGAATGTGGTACATCAAGTCGCCTCCGGTGACATATTCCATCACAAAATACAAGCGATCCTGGGGAGGAGTGGGCGTGGCTTAGAGGCGAGGACGTGCCTACTGGGCGGTCAGCCTGAGCAGAATGGCGCAGAGAGGCCTGGGTATCCAGCATTCTAAATGGGCGCAGCTGGGTCGCTAAAGGGACAGTTTCTGCCCACTCCAGACAGATGTGAAAGGTTAGGGACTCAACCAATCAGAAACCCAGAGCAACTGGCCACGCCCTTCGGGAGGCCCCGAAGATTCTAATAAGGCCAACTCGAAATCTCCACCTGCCCCATCCCGTTTCTCAGAACCACCGGGGTTCTGGTCCCGCCCTCTCAGAATCGAAAATTGGGGGCCACCGTTCACTGGAAATCCTGGGACCCGCAACCCTTTTTTCCACACCCACTCACACACATAGGCAGTTCTGGACACTACTTAGAAACCAAAGTTGTTCAAGCCTCACTTGTACTTGATGATGATGATGATGATGATGGAGATAATGATGACGATGATAATAACATAAAAATCCAAGAAGTTGGCCACACCCATTCAAAGAGCCTGAAGTTCTTCCACCTCACGATAAATTCAGAATCCCAGAGCAGATGCCTGATCCAACCAGGGGGAATGAAGCAGGGCTCCCGAGCCAGCCTCTGCCCCCTCCATCCTTACCGGGGTCTGGAAGGTGGAGTGGAGCTGGGTGAGAAAGTGGGGACGGCCTCCGGGGCCTCTGCCTCCCAGGGCCAGCACGCGTTTCTCCACCAGTGTGCAGTCCACATCATCATCCTGTACGATCACGTCTTTCTTCAGGATCTTGATGGCGTAGAGCTCATCCGAGCCCCTACGCTCAGCCAGCATCACCTGGAGACACAGGCCCAAAGGCCCAGTTCATTGTGGGAACCTTAGGGGTGCAGGTCCTTGCACCTCCCTTTCAGAGACACAGGAATGGGAATCCCAGGTCCTTCCTCTCTCTCTCAGGGGACAGGGTGTCCTGACTCTGCCAATCACTCCCTCGGGGAAAGCATCCGTATCTTTATGCCTACCCTCTCCAGGGCTCCAAGGGGCCTATCAGCCCTCTTTGGGGACTCAGTAGCCTAGTGTCGCCTGCCTTTTACTTTCCCTCTAAGGAACAGAACGTGATCTCCCCCTAGACATCTCCCCTTCCCCAGAGCCCCAGGGGTCCGACCTTCCCAAAGCTGCCTTTCCCCAGAACCATGAGGAAGCTGAAGTCGGAGATATGCAGACGTCCAGGACTTGCCCCGAAGAAACAGCGCTTGGAGTCGGTGGGACTAGGGGATGGGGAGGGGATGGGAGAGGAGGAAGGACCCATCCGCACTCGCTGTGAAAAAGGGGAGAGATCCAGAGGTAGTCAAATCCCCGACTGGGGTGCGGGCTGCCCTTAAGAGAGAGAGCGTCCAAGAATGAAAGAGGTGGGGAGATATGAAGAGAAAATAAACGTTGTCCCCACATGCCCAATTTGGTTTAAGAACATTCTATGACTTCCTGTAGCCACAGGGTTCATTTATTATTTAACTAACCCTTAGAGAGCTGACTATATGTCATAAATCCTCTGGAAAACCCTGTTATCACTCCCACCCCATTTTAGAGAAAACTGGCACAGAGATGTTAAGTAACTTGCTCCAAGTCACACAGAGGGTCAAACAGAGAGCCCAAAATCAAAGTCCATTAAAGCTGGACCATTTGTTCCCCTCCTGTCTGTTTCTCCAGCAGCACCCAGCACATGGCTTGGAACAGAGGTCTCAGCAAGAGGGTAGAGTGTGGTGATCTCAGAAAGTGGTGCTGAATGTAATCCCTATTGCTCAACTCTCAGAGCAGACCCAGGATCTGAACTCACCCACACTACCCCTCTGGGCTAGGCTACCTGCTGCTCCTACCTGTTCTTCAAGATAGGCTGCTTCCTCCTTCTACCTTTGACTTCCACCATCTAGACTACACAGAGGCAGTCATCTTATTCAAATCTAAATCACCTCAGGCCACCTCTGATATCCTCCCAACTCATTCTGTTTAAAAGCCAAAATCCTTCCAGTGAAGGACACCTTCATCTTGTGCTTCCCCCTTCCACAACCTCTCTTCTCTGCCATGCTGGCCTCCCCCAACCTCAGGGCCTTTGCACGAGCTCTTCCCTCTGCTTGGAACTCTCGTCTGCTATCCTCATGGCTCATTCTTTCACTTCCCTTACATGTTTACCACATAGTACTCTCTCAGGGAAGCCTTCTCTGCTTACTGCAGTTAAAATGACATAAACTTCCCCTAACAGCACTCCCTATCCTCCTCAATGTTTATTTTTCTCCACATCACTCATTGCCTAACATATTATTTACTCATTGCCTAACATATTATTTACTTCTTTTGTTTAATGTTTTCCTTCCTGTGTAAGCCCCATGGGGGCAGGAATTTTTCTCTCTCTCTCGTTTGCTGCTATATCCCCAGCAACTAGGACCATGCCTTGCCCACAGAGGGGCTCAATGACATATTTTGCAAAAGAATAAATGAGGAAGAGAGCATTTCTTCCTTTGGCCTGGAAGTCTGGTCTCCCTTTCTTTGGCTTGGAGAATCCTGCTCCTTACGTCTCTGGGAAGTTTTCTCTGACTCTCCCAGGTGGTGCCAGGTGTTTCTGGGACCTTCCCCTTGGTGTTTGAGGCCACTTCCATTATCAAATGTATGCCTTCTTGTGGTGAATGTCTCTAGTTGCAACTTTCCTCTACACTAGAAGAGGAGCAAGCACCCCAGGAAATAGCCTGATTCTACTTCTAGAACAGGGCTTGTCTAATGAGACACCTCCAGAAATAGTGAGTGAGTGAATGGAGGAGAGAGAGGCCACAGTGATAGTAGAAAATGCGAGGATCAATTCAGGTGTCACTTTCTCAGGGAAGTCCTCCCTGATCACCTCTCCCACCACCCTCAGCTGGGTTAGTACCTCCTCTATGTTTCTTTAGTGCCCTGGGTTCTGATTTGGTCCATCATCCTGCAATTTAAGTATCATATCATTGTGACTCTGTCCCTACCTTGGGGAGTTGCCTGAGAGTCAGATTCACCTAGGATTACTCAGCAGCAAAATCCTGTCACCAAGTATGCACTTAGCAGTGTGTGTAGAAATAAAGACTTAATCAGGGGAGAGAGATATAGATTACAGGAATGAAATTGTCTCCATTCCAGGCCTCAGCTCCACTCACCTCATACAGTTCCAGTGGGTAGTTACAGGCCTGGGGGAGGGGAGAGAAAGAAAGTGTCAGAGTCCCAGAGAAGTAGGAAATTGCCCTGGAGCAGGGGTTGGAAGCCCCCAAACTCCCAAGCCACAGGGATAGATAGGAAGTTGAATTCCCATCAGACCCTGAGGAAGGAGTTTCCTAGAAAAGTAGTTGAAGGAGCCCCAGGATCTGCTGGTAATCATAGTACCAGGACCAGTGAGCCACCAACAATGGCATATGGGAAAGGCCAGCTCTGAACTGTAGGGGGCTGGGCTGGGCTCCCCTTGGAAAAGCCAGGGTCAGGGTACCTCAAACTTCTGGAGGAGGCTGCAGTTGTCAGCATCAGCCACCGGCACATTGTAATATTCGCCCTCCTCCTGGTTCAGTAACTTGTACCTGACATACAGACGGAGACCAGAGCCGGGCAGGAGTGGGGGTGATGGGTGGGCCGGGGGACCCGTGGGAGAGGCAGAAACATCAGAAGGGGGGAAAGAGACACAGAGAGACAGACACAAAGATGGAGAGAAAGAGTGAGATAAGGAGAGAGGGGGGGTAGGGGGAGAGAGGAGTGCAGGGGGAGAATGAGGGTGGTCTAGAGGGAGACCATACAGAGACAGAGGTGGAAATGCTGAGGCCACCCACCCCACCCTGGCCCTCACCATCCATCCACCGGTGCCTTCAGCAGCTCTGAGACCCCAAAGGACATGGCACCCATGAAGTCATTGCGGGAGGTCCGGTCCCAGTCCCACACCTCCACACTGAGCCGGCGTTCCACATCTCCTGGCTTCAGGTTGCTGGAGAAGGGTGGGGCAGAGTGAGGGGCCCAGTCCCAGGCTCCCCCACTTTCCATCTTCGCTACTGGAGGAGACAGTTAACCCAGCAATGGGGTCTGTTTCCTGCTCTGTGAAGTGTCTTTCCACTCCAGTCCTCAGGTTGGGGATCTCTCTGCCAACATGGGGCCCTTAGTAAACCTAGATAGCTCTGTCTCCCTCCCTTCCTCAGGCCCACACCCTTGGTCCCTTCCGATCCCTGTCTCCTGGTTGTTTCTCTCCTACTGAGAGTCTCTGTGCCCCTCTCTTCCCTCCATTCTCTATTCTTCTGTCTTTTTGTCAGTTTTCTTTTTTTCTCCCTGCCACCCACTCCCCAACCCACCCACCACCCCTCTGCTCACAAGACCCCTACCCAATTCTGTCTATGTCTCTCTTTGGGGCTCTCTCTTTCTCTCTCAGTGGTGGACTTTGATGGATATTAAATCCACAGATGTCTGAAAGCTTTCAGATCTCCATTCCTCTCTCCCAATCATTCAATTCCCTTCTCCCACCACCTTTTTCGGCCCCCTTTTGGGTTCCTCTATCCTCATGCCTCACACCAGCTGCTCTCTAGGGGTCTTGGGGGCCACCAGGACCCTCAGATCATCTTCTGTCAGCCATCACAGCCTCCCCTGCACCCGAGGCTCACAACACAAAGGTCTCGTTCCACACGGGGTTCAGCGTGGCTTTCACGGTCCGGGTCTTCTGTTTTGTCAAGTTCCGAGGGTCTGGGATGAGCTTCAGTTTCACATAGGGGTCAGACAGACCATTGGGGTCCATTGGGATGAGATTCCGGGCCTCACCCACTGTGGAGGAAGGTGAAGGAGAGTAGATCGGTTAGAGATCCAGGAGGAGCTCCTAGCCCTTCCACACCAAGGATTCCGAGCTCTCAGCCGTCTGCCTCATGACCAGGTGTCTTTAAAGTCTTACCTGTCCACCATCTGGAAGACAGGGCACAAAGCTCTTTTCCCAGCCAAGGACCCCAAAATCAGCCCCTTCTTCCTTTACTACCCAGGAATCAGGACCTAGCCGTATCAACATCTCAACATCGGTAAGCCCGACCCTCTCATCCCTCCCTCTCAAGGACCTTGACGACTCTAGGGAGCAAGCATTAAGAGGGCCTGAAAGTTACCCAAGGCGAGGCTGGAGGCAGGGCTGCCAGCTAAAAGGGGCGTGGCCGGGCGTGTCAGCCTCAGCGGGTGGGGCCGGTGGGCGTGGCCTTCGATAGGGGCGTGGCCTTCCTGGAACGGGTCGGGCTCCGCGCAGGTAAATTCCACCTGCCCGGCGCATGTAGGCGACAGGGCGGGGCCTCACCTGTGATGTGGATCTCATCTGCGGTCGGAGCCCGGATTTCCAGCTGCAGGCGCCCGCGACGCTCTGTGTGGTCCACGCCGCACAGAGAGGGCACGCTGCGCACGCAGCGCCGATGCACGTTCATTTCGCAGCCTGGGAGGGCAAAACTGGGGTTCGCGCTTCTGGCTCTTCCCCAAGCCCCAGACTCCATCCCCCCAAGACACAGACACTGGGCTTTTGAAGGGGCCCCAGAAGCGCCAAGTTCTGGCTTAAGCAGCCAGCGTAGTAGACTCACAGGAGCATTTCATGCCCTGATGTACCAGCCCGTAAAGGAGGGAGCCACAGTGGTCGCAGAAGGTGGGGCTACTGTAGCTGTGCAGGCGGAATTTGTGCTTGTTCCGAGGATCCTGGGGGCAGAGAGGAGCCTGTCAGAGGTGCGGCAGGAGGCACCCCTTTGAACCCTTCCTCCTGGCTCTCCCAGTCTTCCTGCGCCTGCACACTCAATGGCTCTGCAGTATCTATTGAGCACCTACTGTGTGCCAGAGACTGGGTGCGCACTGATTGGGTGCTGGGACCCTGCCGTGAATAAAACAAGAACTCCTATCCACCTGAAGATTGCTTTCTAGCAGAGGAAGAGAGAAAATAAACGTGATGAGTAAAATATATTGTATGATGGATAGTACTAGGCGCTCTGGAGGAAAATGAAGAGGGGAAGGGGACTGCCAGGGATGGCGAGGCGGGGGGCAGGGGGAGTATGTTACTGAAATTTGAAATAGTGATCAATCAGGAAAGGCATCACTAGCAGGGTGGCATTTGGGAAGAAAGTGGAGGTGGGGTCTTCCAATGTTTCATATAGCCCCTACACCCCAACCTCCCACAAGCTGTACTTTGAGGACTTGTGGGCCACTATGGACCCCATATCAGCCTCTGTCAATGTCCTCCCATTGATGATCTGCCTTTTTCGAGTCCCAGGTGGATAGAGAATCTGACTTCTCATAATATGGCCTCAGGCATCCTAAGTGAAAGACTAAGTGTAAACCACGCCACAGGGGCTGGCATGTTAAATGTGCTCAGTGCTGTTACTTTTATTGCTGAGGTTATTATTAGCAATTTTATTGCAGTCCCTGCAGTAGCCATGGGTTTAAATACGAGCTAGGCTATTTCCCAGCTGTGTGATTTGGGGCAAGTTCATGCCCAATTTTGAGCCTCCTCGGCCCAGTGGAAATAAACAATCTATATCTTAAAGTAATGCTGTCTAGAGTCCAATTAAGCAAGAATTTAGGGCACCAGGAAAGCAATCCTCCCTCCACTCCCTGGCAAGGTCTTAGTGTGAAATCATTTGATATTTGCCTTTTGTGAAGAATGCATTGCAAATTATCCTAGGGTGAAAATTCAGGACACTCTTGGACTTTCATATATTTGGCAGTTTAGTGGAGACCCTATTTAAATTGATACTTGAGTGGCAGGAGGGTGTTGGCGGTTGCCGCGATCTTGTTCAATGCTCTGGGCCTCTGAAGGTGTTCAACTGACTCAAAGGCTCCTGCCTCACAGAATGAGACACTGTGTGAAAGCCCTCAGCAGGGTGCCTAGCACATAAGTGCTCCATGGATAGAAGCTATTGCACTTATTCTCAAGGTGAAAGCCATGATTTAAAAGGAGACAGTCCTGGGGCTCCAATTAGATCAATTAGGGTCTGAATTTTTACTCTGCCCATTACCCAGCTGTGTGGGTTCCTGCCACCCCTTCCAGGGACCCAGTCTTCCTTCCTATAAAATGGGGGCCATGAACTCTCCCTAGAAAGGAATGGCTAAATCAAATTATGATTGTGGAAACTAAATCAAATCATGCTTGTGAAGCGCTTAGTCCTTCCTAAGCCCTCGATCCACATTACTTACGAGATCAAAAGCATTAAGAAGAAAAAAGATGCCAGATTGATGTAAAGACCACCTCTTCACTACTTAATCTCTGTTTCATCAGCAGTAGTAGTAAACATTTTAACAATGATAATAATATGCCATCTCTTGCCATGTGCCACATACAGTCCCAAGTATTTAATTCGTTTGGTTCTCAAAACAACCCTATAAGGCAGGCATGGTTACCCCTCTCATTTTATAGGTGAGGACCTCAAGAGGTGCAGAGAGTTAAGCTGATGTGGGGAAGGTCACAGAACCAATAGCTGGAGAAGCAGGGATTTGAGCCCAGGTGCTCTGACTTGGGAGCCTCTGCTCTGCTGAAAACGAAATCAATACCTAACTGGATAAGCTGTCGTGTAGATTCAATTCTATATGGCATTCACAACATCTGATGGGTGTCTGCAAAAAACACTGGATGAATCAGAAGTAGCATTGGTAGTAGAGTTGGGCAGGTGAGGCAGCCAATCAGTAACATAGATAGGTGCTGGTAGACAGTGGTGCTCAATATATTCTATGAAGTCACATCTTCTATGTGAACTTCAATTTTCCTCACCTGACAAGCTGGCAAAATTACTCGTAAGCTTCTGTGATGTTATCTCTCGTTCTCTCCCTTTCTCTTTCTTCCCCTCCCCACACCTCTCTCTCTCTTTATCTAGTAATTATAAAACCATCTCCAGCCCTATGTCACACCCTGGGTTACACTCTTAACCCACCTGCCTTTATTGAACTGTCAAAACAAGCCTAGGATGTCTAGATTTATGCTGTCCCATACAGCAGCCATAACCCACTTGTGGCTGTTAAGTTTAAATCAATAGAAATTAAATGGCATTTAGATTTCTGTTCTTCAGTCACAGCAGCCCCTTCCAAGTGCTCTCTAGCTGTGTGGCTGGTTGCTTCCATATTGGACAGGCAGACACAGAAAGCTTCCATCATTGCAGAAGGCTGTGTGGGTCAACACGAGACCATTAGCCACACTTTATAGGGAGGTGTGTGGGGGGGGAGACTGAGGCTCAGAGAAAAGAGCCCCACAGCCAGACAGAAAGTGAAGGAAGGGTCAGGGGTGGGCTGCTTTTGTAAGCCCTGATTTGGAGGGACAGGGAGAGAGAAATTGTGTGTATGTGTGTGTGTGCACATAAGAATCTGCACATTCATGTGTGTGCATGTGGGGATCTGTATATTCACATATGTGTGCACATGGGATCTGTATATGCACGTGTGTGTGCATGTGTATTGCAAGATCTCTCTGGTCCTCCCTCTCTCAGCACGTCTCCTGTTTCCATATCCACCATTTTCTATTCTAGTCTCTCCCAGATATCTACACCTCTGTCTCTCTTAAGTGTCTCTGTTTCTGTCTGTCTCTAAGTGTCTCTGTTTCTGTCTGTCTCTCAGTCTCTCCAGGTCCCCTTTCCTTCCTCCTGTGTTGCTGTTGCTGTCTATGTCCCATCCATATTTCTTTCTCTTTCTCTCTCTCTCTCTCTCTTTCTCTCTGGGTCTCTATCTTTTTCTGCATCTTTGAGATTCCCCATCCTCTTATCTCAGGATCTCAGTGCCTGCATCAATATTTCTCTCTCCCTCTGTCCCTCAGTTCTGTTTTTAAATCTCTTGAGCACTGGTTCACAGTCCACTCCCTCCAGTGCCAGTCTTTGATCCCTTTGCCCCTGCCTCCTCTGTCCCCACCTATGTCCCAGCCTGTTTCAGTCCTCTGATTACCCCTTTCCAGGCCAAGGGCAGGGGAATCTGGGCCAGACTAGCTCCCCCTATCTCTCCAGCCCCCCTCTCCTCCTAGCCTTAAAAATAGCAGGAGAAATTGGGACGGTCGCCGAGGGGTTGAGGGTGGGGGCGTGGCCTGAGGAGGAAAAACCAGGTGTCTGGGCACTCACGTCCGTCTGGGGGCCTTTCCCAGCGCCTGGACACTCGAAGGTCACAAATTCGTGGCATCGCCGATGAACCACAAAACTGCAGACTGAAGGTGAGAATCATAGAGACACAGGGACCCCAACAGAAAGAAAACTAGAGAGAGAGCGACTGACAGAAAATCAAGGGAGAGGCTTCTCGTGCAGAGAGACAGAGAAGCCAGGAGATGGAAATTCAAGAGAT
Organism: Eidolon dupreanum; assembly: GCA_028627145.1. Taxonomy (NCBI): domain Eukaryota; kingdom Metazoa; phylum Chordata; class Mammalia; order Chiroptera; family Pteropodidae; genus Eidolon; species Eidolon dupreanum. The sequence goes on along the minus strand of CM053508.1, from coordinate 97,921,717 downwards.
GGACCCAAAGACAGAAACAGAGATGCAGAGAATCACAGAGAAACACATAGCACAGAGAACCCAGTGCATACCCACAGCCAAAGGGAGACAGAGACAGGAAGAGACAAAAAGACAGAGACAGGGAGACAGATAAAGAGACAGAAAGAAAATAGGATCCTACTGACAGACACAGGCTGGCAGACAGAGATAAGAAAATGAGGAGAGAGGCAGGCAGATGGAAAGAGAGAAAGCACAGAGGGATATCCTCCGCCAAAACAGAGAGCAGAAACTTGGGCAGAAGTGAGTCTGGGGGCGCCGCGGCCGGCCGCCCCCCTTCCTGACTCACTCTGTTCTCAGCAGTGGCAGCTGGTGCTTTAGGACTCAACCCCCTCTTCCGCTCTCCCCGCCCTGCCGGCCCGCCAGGCCCCCACCCGCCCATCGCTGACCCCACCCCTCCTGCCCCTGCCTAGAATGGTCGATGTTGTCATGGTGATGGCAGCCTGGAAGGGGGGGGGGCTCTGACTTGCATCTTCAGCACCCCCTTAGCTCCCCTTTTCCAAATCTCCCTGTTCCCATGGCAACAGATTCTCCAAATATCTGTCCCCACCTGGAGCCGGCCAAGGGAGGGGCCCCCAGCACCACCTCCGCGCGGCCCCACCACCAGAGCTCCCTTCCCACCACAGGCTGTGTCTCTGCCACACCCCCCGCCCCGGGCTCCCCCGCGCCTCTCTGGGGACCAGAGAACACGTGTGTCAAGCAGCCTCGGCTGTGGCGCCCCAGCCTCCACCCTCCTAAGGGTCCCAGGAGTCCAGGTCCCCAGCTCTCACCTTGACATTGCAGGCCCTGTTTTCCAATCCCCCTGCAGAAGGACCAGAGGTCAGTGCAGAAGAGGGCACCTGGAACTCTCACATCTGCGAGCCACTGGAGGCCTCTGACCCTCCTCCCGCAGGAGTCAGGAGTCTAAGCCCATCTGCCTCTTCTTTCTAGAACCCAGAAATTCTAGCCCCCAACCCGCCCGTCCTCAGACTCACGGGTCTGGGCCCCCTGCCCCTCCTCCCGTAGACCCAGGAGTCCAGGTGTCAGCCCCCTCCTACTCTAGGACTAAAAGACTAAGGCTCCCTCTTTTTTCATTACTTGGGAATCTGGTGTGACAGGGGTCTCTAACCTGGTCTCATCATCCCTCTGGCCCCCAGCTCCCTTCCCTCACCAGATGAAGTCGGTGCAGTGGCTGCAGAAGGTTGGCTGCTTGAAGAAGCGAGCGGTGAACTTGTGGCTCTTGACTTCATGGACCACCTTCTGCCTCAGAGCCCCTTTTCTGCAAAATAGGGGCCGGGGGCCCCCCTCTGAATCGCCGCCGCCGGGGCCCAGGCCTGCCATGGCCCCAGAAATGTCGCAGGGACCAGGATTCTGCCTTTCTGGGGAAACAGGTGGAAGGGCGAGGAGCTGGAGAGTCGGAGAGCAGAGGAACCACTGGGAGATCCCGAGAAGTGAAGGAGAGGGGCGAGGCACCTCCAGGAGCGAGCGTGAGGGGCAGACAGGGCCCGCGGGCGCGCCCAGTGAGAGCGGGCGAGTGGGTTGTAGAGCCCAGGGCAGGGGCGCGAGCAGCCGGAGGCACGGGCGGCGGTGGTGGGAGCTCCGCTCCAGCACCTGCTGAAATGTGGGAGCCCCGGGTTGGGGGGAGGCGTTACCATGACGACCGAGGGGCGGGGATTCGCCTTAAAGGCGTCCCCCTCCCAGAACACGAGACAAATGTCCTCCTCCTACCACCCCCTCCCCCGACACACACAAACACACACACACACACACACACACACACGCGGGCGCGCGCGCGCGCGCACCCCTTCCTGGGGCTGGATAGAGGGAGGCGGCATCCTTGGAGCCGTGCTGTCCCGCGTCGCCCGGCTTGCCTTCCATCCCCACTCAGGTGTCTCGGTGGCTCCCGGTAGCCCACTGTGGCTCCACTAGGTCTCTGTGTCTCTGACTGTGTCACTCTGTTTTAACCCACAAACTTTGTATTCGGTGCTGGGATCCAGTGGTGAACAGGGAGGCTTGGTGTCTCACTTTCTCTGCTGCCACCCATCTTGACGTCCCTCTCAGGGCCTCTGTGCATTCCTATGACTATGTCTCCCTCTCGGAGAGTCTCTTCTCCTGGTCGCTGTTCCTTTCCCTGTATTCCTGAAGTACCCCGCACTCCCACCCCCGCTCCGCCGTCTCTGTTTCTGTCTTTGGGTGGATAGGTTTTCATTTCCTTGCCTCTGAGAATTTCTGTTTTCTCCCATCTGTGTCTGATTCTCTGGGTCTTGGTGTCACAACCCTTCCTTAGATCTTGATATCTTCCTCTTTTTCTGGGGCTCTCTAAATTCTTGCTGTCTCTCCCCCTCTCTCTCCCTGTGTCCCTGTCTTTGTAAATGCTTTTGTTTCTGTCACTGGATTCTCTCTCTGTTGGTGCTTGCCCCCTCTCTTAATCTCTTTGTCCCTCTCCTGATCCACTGGCTGTCAATCTCTCCCCTTTGCTGAGGGTCTCTCTCCCTCTCCCCTCGCCCCTTTTGTCACTTTCCCACCCTTTATTTGTCTCTGGCTCTATGAATTTCTGTTTCTGGGCGTTTTTCCTTCCCTCCACGTCTCCCTGTGATTCAGTCCCTTTCCCGCTCTGGCTCTTGAGTTCTCTGAGGGTCTCTCCGAACTGCGGTCCTGCGTGTCTTCACCTGTCGCCCCTCTGTCGCTCCGCCACTGCCTCTGCGGGTCTCAGGTAGTGTTCCTCCTCCCCCACCCCCCCGACCCTCGCACCCCCCCTCCCCCCCTCCCCACCCTCGCACACCCCACCCCCAACCAGCTCCGGGGCGCTTCCAGAAGCTTGCTCAGGGAGACCCACTGTTGCCAAAGGCAACCAGGCCCGCCCCCGGCTGCGGGGCGCAGTGCACGCCGGGACTTGTAGTCCAAACTGACGGGCCGCCAGTTCCCGCGATGCCGCTGAGAACTCCCTGTCCCTGCATGCCCCGCGTGCCGAGGCGGGGCGCCGCCAGGGGAATCTGGCCGCCCGCCACACCTTCTTTAGGACTTTTCGGGGTCCGGGCTGGGCTTTCGGAAGCCGATAGGGAGGTGAGAGAATCTGAGTCTTCTTCTAACCCCCAAACATGGGGTTCTCTGACCTTCCAGCCACATCCAGGCGTCCGCCGCGCTCCAGAGCAGATAGGGAGCGGCTGTGGCCCCAAAGCTGACCTCAGAATCCCACCGCGCTCTGCTCCACCAGTCCTAGGTCTCTTCCCCGCCCCCAGCGTTTCACCCCCGGGTTCTAGAACGGTCCTCTCTGGCGCCTTCCAGAAGGGGTTCAAGCACGGGATGGGGGCAGGGAGAGACAGAGGGAGGACACGCCCTTTGAAGAGGCGGGGGTTGGTGTAGGTCAGAATCCTGGGGTGGATGTTGCTGAGATCTAAAGGAGTCTCTTCCTCACCAAAACAGAGTGCTTATCTCTTTTAGTTAGCCCTTCCCCCTCTTCCGGAGGGACCCCTCCCTCCCTTTTCAATTTCTCTTCCTGTTTTTGAGTGCAGGTGCAGAAAATGGGTGGTATGATCCTGGAATTTCCCGGGATTTACATATTTATGATTCTCAGGCTGGAGAAACTGGCAAGATGACCTTCTGTAGGACAGACACTCATTGCACGAGTAATTCATTTGATCTTTACCAATTCATTTGCTCTCCTATTGACCAGATGTGACAGGGAGCTTAGAACTGAGAGTGGGAATGTAGGCAGGGTCGGATGCTTAAGGCCTTGAATGCTGACTGAGGGGCTTTGGTATTACTTATAGGCCAGATAGGGTGGGATATGGAAGGGTGTGAGCAGGGGACGGCAAGATCATACCTGGATGTTGGAAGCACCCTCTAGGCTGGAGGTAGGGTGATCCAAGAGGAGGCTGGGGCAATAGCTCAGGTGAAACAGTAAAATGCGAACTAGGTCAGGAAGCTGGAGAAGGGGACAGATATAGCTTTTAGGAGGAAGTGTTTGATGAGTGACTGATAGGAGAGGAGCTGGTAAGAACAAGTGCCTGGGCTCTCAGCCCCAAGAGGCTTTTACTGAGATGGGGAACCTGGAAGAGTTGATTTTGAAGGAAAGATGCTGCACTCGTATTGGGACACTGTGTTTCTGACATGCTCATGAGACTCCAAGGAGGGAGAAATCTTGTTCATTTCATCTTCACCAGCTCTCCTGGTTTCAGAGTTGTTTAGAAGATCCGGACTCAGCTAGTATTTTTTGATGAGGTCAAAGTTGGCTTGGCCTCAGTCCCCCTCTCCCATCAGACCCAGGGATCTGAGCCTTGCCCTCTCTCCTGGAGCCCTCCCCAGTAATAAAGCACGGGTCTTCCTTTTATCTTTATATAAGGTTAAAAAAAATATGGGTGTGGGAGTGGGGAAGAGACAAGGCTTCAGTCTATGATTGACAGTAGGGGCTGATGGGAATCAGAAGCTCCAGGGAATTAACAAAAATAATATATTTATACATTTTTATATTTATATATATATCATGTTATGCACGTGAGTCCCAGAGAAGCAGGAAGCAGCAGGAGGAAGCAACTAGCACACAGAAACATGCATGTGTGTTATCACACACTCAAGCAATGCAATTCCTCTATGTACCTACCCAATCCACCCACAAATTTAAAAAAATTGAAAAGAAACCTCCCATTTAAGAATAGGACCACCCAATAATGTTTGCCCTGGAAAAAAAGAAAAAAAACCCAACCTAACATTCCCTTTAAGGACAGCAGCAGCCATTTCCTCCTCCCTGCAAAGGCAGTACCTGCTAGTTTAAACCCTGAAGCTAGAGGGCCATATCACTGCCTTTTCCGGTTCTTTGCCAGCTCCTCTGATATCCCATAGTGATGGGGTGGGAGGCATCCACTACCCTTTGCTGCCTTTACAATGGCCCCTAGGCAGTGAGTTTTTAGTAAGCCGAAATTCAGGAGCCAGCCTCACATGAGGCTGAGTGCCAGCAGGAGCCTAGAGACCCGAGGTCTGTGCTTTAAGCCTCCTGCCCCCTGGAAATGACTGATCTCCAGGGAATTTTTTTTTAACTTCAAGAGGAGGTACACTGTACAGCCCCCTCCACTGAGAGAAAGGGAGTCCAATCCCTAGCTACCCACCTCCTCCCACTACCCACTCCCCCCCACCCCATCCCACCCCCACCGCACATACACACACCTACTAAGGCACAGCCAGGGCGGGCAGGCATGCTTTGGCAATGAGGCCCAGTCAGGAGGCCCAGGGTCTGAACAGCTGCATAGAAGGGTATGGGGTGTGGAGCTCAGCACCTTTGGATATGGGGGTGGTGATGGTGGTTGTGGTGGGAGAGCAGAGAAGTCTCAGGGATCCCAAGGAAATCAGAAGAAGGAAAATGGGAAGAGGTGATCAGGAAACAGACAGATGAGAAAACAAACAGGATGGGTGGGAAAGACCCAGACAACAGACCCAGTAGAAAAGAGCATCAAAAGAGAAAGGGAAAACATGGAGACAAAACAGGATGTGGGCAACCAAACCAACAGGAGACAGAGCAACAGAAGAGGAGAGAGCAGGAGTAAAAGAGAGGAAAGAGTGAGCAGAACGGGACGAAGATGAGAGGGGAGGCAGGAAGGCAATCAGAACTCAGTAAAGAAACCTCCAGAAAGAAGAAAGGATCAGGAGCTCCTGGTCAGCACCTCAGACCCTGACAAAAACCAGGCGAGCTGAGTACACCAGGTCGGCCACATAAGCCAGCAGGTTGATGGCTGTCAAGATGGCCACAGCCAGGCGGCAGTCCCAGGGGCACACAGAGTCAATGTGTCTGTTATGGCAGTTTACATCCCTCCACCTCTGGGGTTGGCCACCGTACTTCTCATCGAATTGGTACAGAGGCCAGAGGATCATGGCGGAGATGTAGAAGAGCACAGAGAGCAGGGCCAGTCCGGACAGGAAGCTGGGGAAGGGGATGGGAAGCATATTGGTGCAGTCGCCCAGGTTCAGCAAAATGGCCACGGCTGCCAGGATGAAGCAGATGGCGTAGACGGCCACACACCACTCCAGGGCTGGCTTGTGCTTGTACAGGTAGGAGTTGCTGATGAAGGCGAAGATGATGCAGGCCACGAAGGTCTCAACCACTTTGAGCAGTCCTGGCACTGTGGCCATGTAGCCGGTGATCTCACCGGGCCGGGCCCGGGTCCAGGCCACCTCAGTGGCATAAGCCACACAAGCGATGCAGGAGAAGGCGATGGCAGCGATGGCGTGGTCCCTTGAGCGGCCATGAGACATAAACTGGACGTAGGTTGTAGGGTAGATGACAGAGGCTGAGAGGCAGAAGAGGGCGGCGTAGCAGGCGTACGTGATGGGGAAGTTACGCCAGGAGAGCGGGAAGCGCTGCTGGAGCCCAGCTAACTCCACGATGATGATGATGAGGGTCATGGCGAAGCAGAAGCACCAGGCGAACATGCACCAGTTACCCATGAATCCTACCCACGCGCCCACGCTGGCTACCAGCGAGAAGGCAACGCAGGTGGAAAGCAGCTGTAGCAGGCGGAGGAGGCCCAAAGGCTGAGTCAGTGCCCGAGGGGATCCCAGGATGGTCGGGGATCCCAGGCCTGAAGATGACGAAGTGGTGGTGGTCGTGATGGTTGTGCGGGTCACCGTCACTGGCATGGCTGCAGGGAGAGACAGGGTATCCTAAGACAATTCCAACCATGAGAATCCAGGTCCTGAGCCCTTGCCTCCCCAGGGGACGAAATAACCTGGACTCCAGCTTAGGGGGTTATCCCTGGATGCAGGCCTTTCAGTTTTCAAACTGGACAGTTCTAGACCTATAAAGATGAGTCAGTCACCCAGGTCCTAGCCCCTCCTACCCTCCGGCCTTGAATCCTCTATCCTCCACATTAAAACCCAGGAGTCTAGGCCCCTCTCTCTCTCCTTGTCAAGACACTCCTTTTCTTGCTCCAACCCAGCTCCTATAAAACCACAGAGCTTTCTTCCCACTCCAGCTGCCCTCCTCCCCACAGGGAATCGGCAGTCCTGCCATTCCAGACTGAGCTCTAACTCATCCCCTCTCCAGCCTCCCCCACTACCCCTGTCAGAAAGAGGCCCTGTCTTCCAGGAGCTCTTAACAACCCCATCTCCCTCTCAACTTCCTCCTTTTGATTACCCCGGGTCTGCACCCCAGGCAACTTCCTTCACTGAAGATGAAGAGGAATTTCTCTTAATTGGCCAACATTTCTAATCAGCTTTTTTCTGCTTCTGTAAACATGCTTGTTGCAAGGCCAGAGATCTCAGGGTCAACTGAGAACTCATCCTCCCCAAAAGATGTATTGCTTTAGTGCTTGTTAGGAAAGATATATTCCTTTAGTGCTTATTAGTTAGATAGAAAATCCTATGATCTGTAATTGCCCATAGTCCATAGCAATTTCAGGGGTCTGTAAATGAGCCCATGCCAACTGTAACAACGTGGGTATAAAAGTGAAATTGCCCTTAAGCTCAGGGCCCAGATTTTCAGAGCACTAGCTCTTCTGGGACTGCCAGCGTAATAAAACTGAAAAACTCATTCTCTCTGGGTTACTGCTTGGATTTTCACTGGTCTGATTTTTTGAAGTTTTAGGGATTTTTTTCCATAACAAAGGGGCCTAAATAGCCCCAGCCTCCAAAAGTTCAAGAGTCCAGACTCCATATGCATGTATTCTCAGAGACCTACATCTGATCAGCGCTTCTAAGCAGACCCTGGGACGGGACTGACCTCTGGGCAGCAACCACCCTTCCCACACCCCCAGCTGGAGATCTGGCTCCCACCTGGGAATTTGGATCTAGAGAACTTCAACCCAAAGGAAGTCATGCTTCCTCCTGCCTGTCCCCTCCCCCACTTAAGAGTCCAAACCCCTCAGGAACGCAGCCAGCCTGTTCCCCAATTCCAGGGAAACAGTTCCCAGATTCTCAGCTGTCCAGGGCCCCAGCCCCTTCCACTGAAATCTCTGGGGCTCCTGTTTTGCTCATACAGCTTCAGACCTCAGGACTCTGGGCCCTTGGCCCCCAGCACGCCGGAAATAAACTGCATTCTTCAGAACCTACAGCTTTTACTTCCATCTTAAAGACCCCCAAGAAACCAGTACCCAGCCTCTTGGGGACCAGATCTGCCTTCAGGCCCTAAAATGTTTCAGGTATCAGCTGCCACCCCTAAGAAGCTCAGAAGGCCTCTTTCAACCACAGGGAAATAAAACTTTCTCCTTCTAGTGTCAAGCGCCTTTAGAAGAGGCTTTAACTGCTTCCGACCCGGGCCCTCCCTTGCACAGCAGCTTCCTGAAGACACACGAGCCCAGCTCCAGGACACACTTCTCAGGCACAAAGGTGTCCTTGCAACCCATGCACCTAGGTACTTCTCTCAGGATCTAGGAGTCGGGAATCCAGCCCCATCCTTTCTTAGACCCAACACCCAAATATTTAACCCCCACCCCCTCCAACCACTTTCTCTCCCAGATCCCGTAGTCCGGGCCCCCAGTCCACTCACCAGCGGTCTTGGCTGAGGACTCCAACGGAGAAAGATCGGGCAGCGGAGGCGGATGAAGTCAGACACCTGGAAGAGGTGAGTCAGAGCAAAGGGGGGAGGGAGAACGTCAGCGTCCACTTCCAGCTCAGCCCCGGCTCCGCCCTCCCGGGACCCAGGCTACTCGCCCGTGCGCGGTGGAGGACTCGCCCGGAACATGCTGAGAGACTCCGCAGCCCGGGCGCGCCTCCCAGCCCCGGCAGAGTCCAGGAGTGACCCGGGGGCAGCCCCGCCCCTCTCCGTTCCCAAACCGCAGAGAAGGGACACGGAGCCCACGCGGCGAAAACGCACGCCCTGCGGGCAGGCGTGGGCGTGTGTAAGAAACCCTGACCCGGCCCGGCAGTCGCCGGGCGGCGGGCGGGAGCGCCCCAGGCGGAGGCCGCGGGGGCGGGCGGCCGGGCGAGGGCCGCGTCTCCCGGCCTTATAAGGACTTCAAGTCAGCCCTGCCATCTGGAATGAGGCGGGGACGGGGAGGCGGCGCCCAGACCCCGCTCCGCGCCGGCCTCAAAAATAGCCCGACCTGGTTAGTCGGTCACACGGGGGAGTGGGGTAGGACTGAGTGGAAGGAGGGGGGAGACTGGACTCAACATATGAATTCTGGGTCCCTATGAGGACGGGCTGGGTGCCTGGTAACTCTTAGAGAGGAGTTACGGAGAACGCGGACCCCTGACACTGCTCTGTGTTGGAATCCAGAACAAAGATCAGTAGCCACACCTCCCACCATCTCCTGGAAAGCAGATCTCTGGGGCTACCTGGAAGGTGCCTCCCCACCCCCGCCTCTCCCGGAGCCGTTAGAAGAAAGTCGGGACCGCCCAGGAGGAAGAGGATGGACCAGGACTTCTGAAGTGTCGCGTGGAAGATGAGTTAGCGCAGGGGCCACCCTAAGGGTCGCCTGAGCCAGAGCTCAGGAATGCGCGGTGGGACACTCGAGGAGGAAGAGTAACACCCCTTGGGCTTCTCCGCACAGCTCAGGGTTCCCCCCCCCGCCCTGCACCCCACCCTCTCCTCACCTCCACGGGGAGCGCCACATCCACCCTCTACAGACTCAGGATTGCACTCCAGAACCCTGGCCTGTGTTCTAGACACCCAGGGATGCTGGCCTCAGCCTTATTCTCTCTCCGCCGGCTACCCAGCTCCGTCCGCGCTTCCGCAGCGCGGGTGCTCGATCTCAGCCCCCGGCCTTCACAGCCCAAATTCGGATTCTGTCCCCAGGATAAGGAGGTCAGTACTTCTGAAGCACAGCCACTCTCCCAAACTCAGGACTCTCAACTCTAAGGTCCTACCCTCCTGGGGATCTCCTCTTACCGGATTCCAGCCCCCTTCAACCCAGGATCCTTGGAGACCCCATCTGTCTGCGTCCTCAGACGCAGCAGTCCAGCACCCCAACCTCCCCACCGCTCAGACCCAGGTGTCCTACCCCCAGCCTCCCGCCAGACCCAGGTGTCCCGACCCCCAGCCCCTTCAATACCCCGCCTCAGACCCTGGTGTCCCGGGCCTCTGCCCGCCCCTCCATCAGACCCAGCAGTCCAGGGCCCCGGGCCCCCTCCTCTGTCAGAAGTAGGACGTGTAAGAGAGTCCAGGGCTCCAGCCCCTCTTCTCCAGAACCCGAGTCCTGGCCCAGTCCCAGGCTTTCTAGGGACTCAGACAGTCTGAATCCCAGCCCATTCCTCCCTCCCAAGTCCTGATACCCGCGGGAGTCACTGCAGCCTCACCTCACGGACCTGTGGCGGTTGCAGCTGAAGCAGAGGCGACAGCTGAGGACTGGAAGGGTCTGCGAACTGGGTGGGGATGGCAAACTCGGGAGGGAGCGCGGGCGGGGCCGAGGGCGGGGTCGGCGCGCTGAGCTTCAGCGGAGACTGGGACTCTCTGGGGCCAGGGCTATCCTAGCCCCGCCCTGGGGCGGGGCCAACACAAAGACTTCGCCCCTCGGGAGAATAAATGCACCTCGGCTCTCCAGCTCCGCCCCAGGTGGGGAGGGGAGGGCTGAAGTCATCGTTGCCATGGTGACAAAACAGGAAGACACAACAGCTGGCGGAGTGGGGGCTCCTGGGGGCTGCCCTCTCGGACTCTGCCCCAGTGGTGTCTCCAGGGGAGGCTCGAGAAGGCCGTTACCACGGCAACCTTCTTGTTTAGCATTTGTTTAAGACTGAGACCCTCTGCCCACATCCCACCTCGCTCACTTCTTCCTCCTCTCTCCCTGCCTCCTCCCTCCCCATCTGCTCCAACCCTGCCTTTCAGAATGGACGAAAGCTTGGACATCTGGGTCGCAGCGGGTTGGGTGGAAACCGAGCCTCAGTGTAATGGGGTCTGTGGACTAGGATCTCTGTTTCCTTGCGCCCATGAAAAAGAAAAGAGGTACCGATTTCTAAGCTTTTGGAGACTTCTGATCTGAGGTCCCCGACTCCTGGGTCCCCCAAAGGACAGCGGTTGGATTCCTGTACTTAAGGATCTGAGGGAGGAGCAAAATGGGTCCCCTAATCATCATTTACATTGGGACTCACAGTGCAGGCACTGGTAGGCCGGACTTCTGAGTCCCAAATTTCAGTTGGTGGGGTGGGGGAAATTCCTGGGATTTAGGGCCGTAGGAGTTGGGGGCACAGACTCCTGGGTTACACATAACGCCCAGGCTGGGGACCCAGAGTCTTGTCTCAAACGAGCAATCAGCTCAGACCCCTGGGTGTTCGAAAAAGATGTGGTTGCAAGCGGAGCCTCTTGGGTCTGGAAGGGAGAGAGATTTTTGGCCTGCATTCCCGACTCCTGAAAGAGGAAGAGGCTCAGAAGCTTAATGAGGACGGGGCTAGGGGCACCAGATTCCCGGTTCCCGCAAGAGCGGAGAGGCCCCAGGGGCCAGTGTGCTTGGTCTCGGAGCAGGGAGGGGCTATGTAGTCCTTTTCTAGGGGCAGCCCTGGGGCCCTGGCACCGACTGAGAGCCAAGAAACCTGCAGGAGCTGAAGGTCTCGCTGCCGGATCGGGCAGGGCGGGGACCCGGCCGCCTGGATCCCTCCCTGCAGGCGGTACACACTCACCAGCTCTGCAGCCGTCCTTGGTGCGGCCTGGCTCTAGGCTGACGCGGGGCGGGGCCTGGTAGCGGCTGCGGATGCTCGGCGCTGCTGAGCTAACGCGGAGCTGACCTGGCTGTTGCAGCTGGGTGCCTTCCAGGCAGTCGACGGAGGAAGCTTTGAGGCGGAGCACAGGGGTGGAAACTACACAAGTGGCGAAGGGAGGGGTCCGAAAGGGTTTCGGAGCTCTGTATACCCGGCTCTGTGGCCTACCGGGGTAAGAGAGGCTCGCGGGGAACCCGGACGCTGTGAGCTCTGCCGAAGTGAGGGGTAGCGGAGGGGGTGGGAGGGATGTGGAGCTTGTATTACCAGTTTTGTTTTCCTGCAAAGGAGGTAGGCACAGACCTTGCCCATAATTCTGTGCCCTGCATAGTGAGAGGGTCTCCATGAACCCCGGATCAGGACAGATAGGAGCCAGGACGTGGCATTAGTTACAGGTTCTCCAGGGACGTCCCCAGGTTCTATTCACACAGTTCCTTGGCCCCCAGCATAGCATCTCCCCACCCCACCCCACCTGCCCAAATCAGTCACCCTCTTTGCCTGACCTGATAGTGACACTCCTGGGATACCCCAAATAGTCCATGGGTGGCTTCCACTCATACAACTTCCTATCTTGTGTTTGCTGGTGGAAGCTTCCCCCCTTGAGGCACTAAAATTCCACACCTGCAGAGTTGGGGACATAGGCCCAGGAAGCAAACATGTAAAGAGTTAAGTCATGGGGTGTGACTTTGAGAAGTCATACCTCAGGGTTCCCAGGCCTGTGTAATCTGGCAGCATGCATATGCCACCAGTTCAGAGTATTTACCCATCCTGGAGGACAACATCCCATCCCAAACAGTGTTGAGTGCAGCCTGGCACTGTAACCTAGTCTCAGACAGGATGTGCCTCTGTTCTGTGAGGCTATCTGCTTTGGGGTGATGGGGTACATGAACCCACCCAGTAACTTCCTAACAAACTGAGTTCCTCAATCAGAAGCAATATTGTGTGGGTTAACATGACGGTGAATAGGGCCATTGAGGGCAGACACAGATGCTACTGTTGGCAGGAATGCGAAAGGCTAGAAAAGCAAATAATAGCCCAGAGGTAGTAATCATTCCAGGGAGAAAAACTCATTGCCCAGTCCATGATGTCATGGGTCCCATGTAATCCTCCGGTGACCACGTATTTGACTTATTCACCCTATGAAGATATCACCCCACAAGGGGGGCTCAGCACCTCTTGCTGCTGCCAGTAAGGTGGACCTCCATCAGTGACATGGCTGGCTAAGCCTGGCTGAATGATTTTGTTCACAAGCCCATCAAGCAAGCAGTGGAGCATTTGGGGAAAGATGCTGACTGATAGCCTCAGAGTGGTCATCTGATCTACCAGATGACTTAATAGCATTCTCTGTAATGGACATTTTGAGGAAAAAATTCACCTGGGATACAAATGAATGATTTTTTACTCCTGACACCAAATGTGTGTGGGGTTTTGTTTGTTGTTGTTGTTTGTTTGTTTGTTATGCCACAACCAATTCTCCTACTCTGCAGACACCAAGTGAGTGTCCAGGGATTCAATTTAATTCTGAATCTGTTTACACTAATGACCAGGACTTGGCACTAGACCCCACAAGCTAAGGGCTCAGTCCCATGAAACTGCCCATAATTCAGACACCAATTGTTAGGCCCAGTCCTCCCATGCTTCTGACTAGGGTTCCTGTGACCCCCTCCTGGGTTCAATAATTTGCTAGGATGGCTCCAAGAAGCTGGAAGTCACTTTACTTGGTATTACTGATTTATTATAAAGGATACAACTCAGGAATGATCATATAGAAGAGATGCACAGGGCAGGGATTTGGGGGGTGGAGGGGAGTTTTGCAGCCACCCTTCTGGAACCTTCATGCATTTACCAACCTGCAAACTCTCTGAACCCCATCATTTGGGATTTCTGTGGAGATTCTATTGCATAGGCATAATTGATTAAAATCATTGGCCACCAGTGATTCAGCTCAATCTCAGGAGGTTGGAGGTGGGGCTGAAAGTTCTAACCCTACAATTACAGATGGTTCCTCAGGCAACCAGCCTCCCCCTACCCCCAACCTTATCCAGAAGCTACCTAGAGGCCCACAAGAGTCATCTCATTGCATAAACTCAGGTGTGGTTGAAAGAGGCTTATAACTAGACAACCCCTCAGTAAATGACAAGTGTTTTAGGAGCTCTGTGCCAGAAATTGGAGATAATGTGAATATATCTTACATCACAATATCGCACAGATCTTTCCATACCCTGGTCCACTGGGAAGTTTCATTCATTTATCAACAAATATTTATGATGGGCTTCCAAGTGAGAACAAAGCAAGCTAAGGAATGCCTGCTCTAATGGAGATTTTTATGTCATCTGTTAGTGGCAAAGGGTTCAAGATGTAACTTCATCTGGTCAGACTATTGGATTCTCAGTAACTTCCTTGAGGTGACAGGCTCCCCAGTTTTCAAGAATTTATCTCCCATGCTCTGGCATGTGGGTGTCTTGATAAGACATGGTGTATCTATTAGCTCTTTCCTGCTTTTTAGGTATTATCAGCATGGTGTCCTCAACACAGCTGACCAGAATCTATGGAGTATTGAAAGATCAAGTATCCTGAAGAATAAGTTGTGGGACAGAGTTGGAGAATTAATGTAATGCTAGAGAAAGGTGTAACAGTCTTGCTATCCACCTATATCATTGTCCTAGTGATACCATAACAAATCATCACATTCTCTCTGGCTTAAAATGACAGAAATGTATTCTCTCAGAGTCCTGAAGGCCAAAAGTCTGACATTAAGGTGTCAGCAGGCCTCATTCCCCACAAAGGCACTAGGGAAGAATGGCTTCCTTTCCTCTTCCAGTTCTTGTTACTGTGTTGGACAGTGTAGACCCAGGCAAGAGAACAGTTCATTTTTCTCTCTTATAGCAGTCCAAGAGTTAGCAATCCAAGGTTAATTTGATACCTCCATGGTCTCAAGGAGTCATTCTCATTTTTGCTGCCATCTTCAACAAGGGTTTCCATTTGGGATCTAACGTATGAACCAGATTACACCAGGAAGAGGAGAAGGGGAAAGGGCTGGCATGCTGCTTGCTTTCTAAGTGTGCAATCCTGAAATTGCACACATTCCATGCATATCCCATTGTCCAGAACTTAGTTACATGGCTACATATAGTTGTAATGGAGACGGAAGTATAGTCTTCAGTTGGGGGAAACATAACATCCATATAAAACTTCTATTACAAAGGAAGGAAATTGGGAGAAACTCCTGGTAACTTCTGCTAGACTCAGGAACATATCACAACCCAGATCTCGCCTCTGAGCTTCACACATATATCCAGGTGCTCATGGAGCCTCCACTTGGACATCACAAAGGTCCAAACTCAGTACACCCAAAATTAACAAATGATCTCCCCTCCAAATCCTGCTCCTTTGCAGAGTACCTTATATCACCAGTAAATTTCACCCCTCCCCATCCAGTTGCACAAGCTGGAATTCTAAGAGTCATCATCGATATCAGCATCTCCCATTTCCAGCCCAACACAGGTCTTGTCACTTTTACCTCCTATATCCTCTCTAAAATTCATCAACTTCTGTACATCTCTGTATTAGCCATATATTGCTAATACAGATTAATAATAAACAATAAATTTCCCCAAAACTTAGTGTTTTAAAGGAATGAAATTCTGATACATGCTACAACATGAATGAACCTTGAAAACAGTAAAATCAGCTAAGTAAAATCACGCTAAGTAAAATCAGCCAGGCACAAAAAGGCAAATAGTATATGATTCCATGTATACAGACTATCTAGAGTAGTCAAATTCATAGAGACAGAAAACAGAATAATGATCACTAGGGGCAAAGGGAGGGAGGTGGGGAGTTAGTGTTTAATAGGGACAGAGTTTATATCGGGGATGATGAAAGGTTCTGGAAACGTTTAGTATGATGGTAGCACAGCAATGTGACTGTACTTTGAACATCACTGAGTTGTACACTCAAAAATGGTGAAAGTGGTAAATTTTCTGTTATGTAGCTTTTGCCACAATAGTTAAAAAAAAAGAATAGCTTGACCAATTTTGAAGAAAAATATAAAGCTGAATAAGTATCAACTTTTAGATTTAAATTAGTTAAGCATAAATAAAATTGAGGATTTGGTTCCTTGGTCCCACTAAGCCACATTTCAAGAGTTGCATGTGGCCATCACATTGGATAGCACAGCCTTAAAGTGTCTTAGCTCCTTCTGCTCAGAATGGAACTGAGTTTTTCAGAGTGTGCCAGCCTGTACCAGCACAGAGATTCCAGCAGGACTTAAATAATAATAATAATAATAATAATAATAATAATAATAATAATACATTATACCAAGTGGGGCTTATTTTGGACAAACAAGGATGGTTAATATTTGAAAACTATTAATGAGATTTATCATATTAATAGAGCCAAGTAGAAAGAAATCATATGACAAGCCCATATATGCTAAAAGAGAATTTGACAAAATTTAATATTTATTCATTAAAAAACAAACACTGAATAAATGGGAAGTTTTGGTTCCTAAAAGCTGTTGGACGTCGTGGCTCTCCAGAGCTCCTGCTCTGCCCTGCTTTCTGGTGTCAGGATATCTAAAACCCCCACTTTTCAGAATGTTCTCTGCAGGACTTAAGCATATTTAAACACTATAGAAAATGCCTAGTATTATGGGGGCTTCCCAGTATCTAAACTCCCAAATTATTTTTGGGAGCAATTCCCCACTGTATGCACATGTGGGAGCCGGTATCTCTTTTATTAGGGAGATTAGGAAGTGTTTTTGCATTTTTGGAGGGTACAGGGTTGGCAGGAGATTGAATGCTTCATGCTGAGACTTTGAATTCAGCAGGACAGAGGCAAGGATGTAAGGAAATTAAGAGTGTAGCAGCAAGGGCGAAGGTGTCATTGGTCAGGTGTTGAGTGGAAGGAGTGTCCAGTGGAGCTGGTGGCAGTGACAGCCTCCCAGCCCAGTTATGGTCACACAGGACTTCAGGGACATTCTCTGAGCTGTCTCATCTTTGCTTCCTGCCAAGTTCCCAAGCCCGATTCTCCAACCTTCCCATACCTCCTGTGATGTACTCAGAGCCCTTTCATTAAATCCTCCCTCTGCTTCTTAAATCCAGAAGCCATATCTATCCTTTGCAAACTGAAAACACAACAGGTAGAAGCCTTCATCACCCCAGGGCAGGAGACCCTTGAATCTCACCCCCTGCAGCCTGAGAGGGAGGTTTCATGCTTGTGAGACCATCTTCCTGTTCTCCCTGACACAGATTGCATTAACAGATGGTGACTTTCATCTTCCTTATGCAAAACAGACTGAAGTCTCCTGTTTTGAAGAAAGGAGGCTGCCTTTCTTGAGGAATAAGGAAGGAAACCTATTTGATTTGCAAAGCTCTCCTGCTAAAGGTGCTTATCAGATTAGAGATACATCAAGTCCCCATCTATGGGGGACTGGAGAAATAAGCTATGGTCCCTTCAGACAATGCAACACCGTGCATGTCTAAAAAAAGTAATAATTAGGAAGGTCTAGTTACCTAAATGGAGTGTTTTTCAGGATACCATCTTAAGTGAAAAAGGCAAGTTGCCAAATAGTATATGAGGATGTAACCTTTTGTGTGAGAAAATAGAAAAATAAAATACGTTCCTATACTGCTACTACTACTATTATTATTGTTGTTATTATTAATATTTTGTGTAAACACTACAAGGGTACACAAGAAGTTCATAAAAGTGGTGACCTCTAAGCAAGGGAGGGGGGCAAAAAATGAGGCTACAGGTGTGGAAATGAAATGTTCTCATTTATATGTATAAATTTAAATTTTTAAACACATTCACATAGTACTTGTTTAAATTATATCTATATATAGATTATATGACTCAATGCATCTGGAATACTTAGAACAATCTCCACATCAGTACATGCTGATTATTATACAATATATAATATATACTAATATTATATAAAATATGCATTGGAAAGTTCTGGAAAGGTACAAAAGAAATTGGTTCAGACCAGAGCAAAAGGAAAACTAACTGGGCAACTGGAAAACTGGTATGAGTGAGAGACTTATTTTTCACTATTCATCCCCTACCTTTTTATCTTTTATTTTTGGTATTTTCTGAATCCTCTACCATTGTAAATATATTACCAAGTCAAACACATAACTATGCATGCATTTTAAGGAGCTATTTATAATCCGTCAGGCAGGAGGCCTTATGATGACAAATGAGTACAGATGCCTTTTTCTACTGAGCTTCTAGGGGAAACCAGGGGGAGCCATCCCCAGGCAAATGTCACAGCAACCTGTCACAGATCCAAGAGGTCACCTAGCTGGGTTAACTTCTGCTTGCCCTCTGGGACCTAGCACTGGGCCTAGAATACTAGAGGCTTCCATAAATACACCTTCTAGCCTTTTGGCTAAGATCAAGCGCATAAATACATTTAATTTCAGGAACTCGAGGGCTGAATGAAAGTTTTTGTCTCTTGTGGTCTCTCTAAGTCTGTAAAAACACACAAAAACAACTCGAGGTGGCTTGTGGGGCTGACTCCCATGGGAGCACACCCATGTGAGGTCTCCCTCAAGCAACCGTGAGGAAAAAACACATTCGTCCTGGATATAGAAGAGGGACACATTTCTCTCTCATTTTTTCAAAGTGAGTGCCACTCACTGAACTGAGCACAAGGAACATGGCAAGCGAACAGGACACACGAGGTCATGGCTACTGTGTGCACACGTTCCAGGGAGAGGCAGTATAAGCAGACACACACACACACACACACACACACACATGGTTGTTTTGGGTAGCCAAGTATACAGTAAGAAAATAAAGGGATGTGGAGGCTCTTGGGGGCCTGTTTTAGACTGTGTTCAGAGAAAGGACTTTTGAGAGGGGGACCTTGGAGCTGAGAGGCAGGGAGTGAGGAGAAACCACCACCCAAAGAGTGGAAGGAAGGAGCGACATTCCAGAAAAACGCACAAATTCCCTGAGGGAGAGATGCATGGGTGTGTTCACCAAAGAACAGGAAGGCTCCTGTGGGTGAACCCACAGTGACAGAGGACCTGAAATGAGGCCGACAATGGGGTATTGTCACAAACACAGAGACATGGATGAAGCAGAATACAGACTTCAGAAACATACACACGCAGAGAGCCACTTGACTTATGAGCAAATGCACACCGACCACACTGCAGTGAAGAAAGAATGGACTTTTTTTTAGTTATGCTGAGTCAGTGACCCCTACCCCACACCGAACCCCAAATAAATTTCCTGATGGTTCCTAGGTCTAACCATGAAAGATAAAACAATACATATTCAAGAATAAGGCATTGGAAAAAAAAACCTTTGGAATATAGAGACTGGCAACAATTTCTTCTTTTTTTGTATTTAAATAAATTTCCAGTTGCTTTTTTAAAAATTAAATTTATTGAGGAAATATTAGTTAATCACATTTAATGGCAACAGATTTCTTAAATAAGACACAGAAGCATCAGGTACAAATGAAAAGTGGTGAGTTAAGCCATCTTAAGGTGAGGGCTTCTGTTGCTGTAGATTACATGTTTGCAACCTCCCCAAAATTTGAATGTTGAAACTAATCCCCAAGGTGATGGTGGTAGGAGGTGAGGCCTTTGGGAGGTGATTAGGTCATGAGGTGGAACCCCGAGGGATGAGGTTGTGTCCTTATGAAAAAGACCCCAGAGAGCTCCCTGTCTCCTTCCACCATTTGAGGACTTGAGGAAAAGACAGCCATCTATGACCCAGGAATCAGATTCTTAGATATATGGGATCCTCAGGGGCCTTTGTCTCTGACTTCCCAGGTTCTATAATTGTGAGAAACAAATTTCTGTGGTATTTTTGTTCAAGCAGCCTGAATGGACTAAGACATGTTCGTCAAAAGTTATTTTTGATAAGGGCCAGGAGATCAGCTAGGCACAGAGAACTTATTGAAAGACAATGGAGAGCAATAAAAAGAGAAAAATACCTGCTTTGTCTCTAGGGTGTGTTCACCGAGTAGGACTTTCCCATGGGTGCTGTAGAAGCGAGTTGAACACTAGGGATTGAGTGTCTGCCAATATGTGGAAGAGGAGAGAACTCCCACCACAGTCTCCCAGAGTGACACCGGACGTCTGGAGGGATTCAGAGGGCAGCAAGATGGACAAGAACGGGGGTAGTGGTAACTGTGAGTTGTAAATGACTTCTGCTGTCCAAATCCATGCACAGATCCCTCTCAAGGCTTCACCACTGCTGAGTGAACATGCCTGCGTGGGCCTGGCCTCCAGGTGTACGTGGCCCAGACCGCCCTTGCATGCTTGAGTGCTTTTCTAAATGTAAGGCATATTTTGAATCAGGGAACAGCACACTCAAATGGATAATTGGAGGAATTTAACTATTTACAAAGGTGTGGGTGGAACATGGGGCAATCTCTAGGGTCTATTGTCTCGTAAGATAAGGGAGAAGAAGCAGAACAGATTAGGACTGCACCATTATTTGTGTGAGGAAAGCTTTAAAAAAATGGGAAAATATTTCCCATTTTTTGGGTTTTACACAAACACCAGCAGGATGCATGAGAAACCCATCAAAGTGGGGGCATGTAAGGGAGACTAAGTACTTAGGTATAGCAGTGGGGATGAGACCTTTTGAAGTGTACCTTTTGAATTTTATTTAGATTTCTTAACCCCATAAATGTGTCACCCATTTAACAGTTATATATATTAAGTAGGATGAATAGTGCCTTAAAATTGTGACATCTTGTCACTTGTTAACCATTATACACATTCTCTTGCATGCAGTGAATTTCTGGAAAAAAAATACAAGAACATGCTAAGGGGACGAGGCTGAAAAGCTCGAAAACTGGGATGTGTGGGGGACTCATTAGACTTAAAATATTTTTTTCATAGTCCCTGGTTCAGCTTTATTACCTAACAGAAGTCCAGTTTCCGGAACAGTAAAAGTAATTGTTCCAAAGTTTAATTAAAAAACACAGTTTACAAATATTTAATATCTTCTGAAAAGCGTTTCCAAGTTAAGCATGAAAAAAATATATACACAATATATAATCAAATACCAGATAGCTTCAAATCCCATTAGGTCCACACTCAGCAACATCAGTCTTTTGAGGTACTTTGAAATCTGTTAAATCTACCAAGTTGTTTTCTACGATGGGGAAGAGGATGGACATCCCTATTGCTTTTCAAACTCCATACATGCTTACAGTATCTCCTGGAGTTAGTTGCTGGGCAAGTTCTTTAAGATTATTGGTCAATTATTCAGCAAGATGCATCTTGAGGGCCGTAACAGGCAGATCATGTTGGGTGAAGGTCTGGTGCTCAGCCGCTCGTTCTGGGCTGCCTGGAGCTTCCTGAGTAATTTGGTGGTCTCATCGAGTTTCCTCTGGAATACTTCAGCTTCTTCAGAGTCAAAAACTTCAACTGGAGCACCAAAGTTTGCTACTGTTTCTAGAGCTGTGAGCCTGCTACGATTACTGGAGTCTAACTGCACTGCTGGCCCTATTTCTGTAATCTCTATTTCTTTTGCTGTGTCAGGTGCCCTAGTCTGGCCTTCATCTTCAGATGATAACATCTCCAACTCTTGCAGGGTTCGAGAATGCCCTCCTTTTGTTAAAACATCCAGCAAACTGTCTGCCATAACATATGGATTATCTTGGCAGGTGGCTAAAAACTCATGGATGTTGAAATCGCTCTGAAGATCAGAGTCTTCTCCATAGGTTGACTAGATTAAATCAGAATCATCCTTGCTGATATTTGCAAATGTGGAATTGTAATGTGATGCATAAGAACTGTGGAGCCCCATAATTCAAGTATAACACTGGAGTTACTTTGTTCCTTTTATCTTCTTTGAACCCCTGCAGAGTACTCACCGCAGACTGAAGCCTTCCCGTTGTCCTCCCCAGTCTCACAGGGCAGTAGCCAGTTCCTCCTACAATGGGACCCACAGGATAGAGAAGTCTCAGCATTGTTGTTCCATCCAGTTTTCTTCTTTCCAATTTGCACTGACTATTAACAAGCCACCCGGTCAGCTTCCCTCCAGATTCCTTAACAATACAACCGATCTTCTCCTTCTCTCTTTCTAGATTACTGCTCTTAAGTTTGTTTTCAAGCATTTCTTTGTCTTTCTTTTTGTCATCCTTATTGGGGCCTCTTGAAGGCCTGTGCTTCAGTACCACCAGAATCTTCCCTTTCTGAGGGCCAGCAGACTCTGTCCTCCCCATTCTGTGAGGCATCTACTCTTTCTGCTTTCAACTTTTTGGCATGTCTGCAATGAAGCCTATGCTCTGCCTGAGGCTCTGAATTCTCCCCTGGCTAAGAATTTTCACTCTCGAGCCCAACAGCTTCTTTGCAGCTTTAAAATAAATGCTTTCTGGTTTGCATTAGTGCACATAAGTTTGAAGTTATCCTTTAGTTCTTCTATGGACTGGCAGTCATTGTTCTTGATATTTTCTTTTATGGCACTGAAATCTGCTGGGTGTTTAACGATCATGGAGTAGCCGGGAGCAATAACAGCAGTCACAGGAAATGGAAAGAAAGCACTTGGGTCTTTTCTCTGTAACTGTCTCAGCAATTGATTGAAAGCTTCTTAAAGGGGTGTCTGTTTTACTTCTTGTCTGGCTAAAGAGCTTGCGAGAGGCTTCTCAGGAGGCAAGTCTAATATTACAGGGGACTGGCATAGGAAGTCTTTTTCTGCCTCACTCTCCACACGATCCTGATCTCACTTTTTAAAATTTTTTTCGCTCGTTTCCGTTTTCTTCCCTTTTCTTCTCCTGGAAACTGCTTCTCGTCTTTCTTTCTCTTTGTCTGCCTTTTGTACTTGTGTTTGCCATGATCGTTTTTGTCTTCGAAGAGGCCTGAGTTGAGCTCGGAGCTGCCGGTGGAGAGCTTGGTTCCTTCGTTCCTTCCCACTTTGAGGATCAGCCTGAAAGGCTTCTCTACAAACTGCTCATACTTATGCTTCTTGTGCATCTTGTCCATGTCAACTGGGCTGGTGCCCAACCCTCACACCAGCCAGTTGAGCGGAGCGTGGGAGCAGGCTGTGACACGTGGGTGCAGGAGACCCTCTCCCCTATGCGTGAGACGTGGCCGAAGCCCCCAAAGGCAGTGGCAAGTCTGCCAGCTAGACTTAAAATATTTTTTGAGACACAATTGACATATAATGTTGCGTAAGTTTAAGGTTTATAAGGTATTGATTTGATACATTTATATATTGCGAAATGGTTGTACTTTAGCATTGGCTAACACCTCTATCTTATCATATAGTTATTATTTTTGTGTGTGGTGATAACAGTGAAGATCCCCTCTCAGGAATTTTGAAGTTTATAATACAGTATTGCTGACTATAATCACTACATGTTGCGTTAGCTCTCCAGTACTTATTTATCTACTAGTTGCAAGTTTGTACCCTTAAACCTTACCTCCTATTTCTCACACATTCCCTACCAAAAAATCACCATTTTACTCCATTTTTACAAATTCAGCTTTTTTAGTTTCCACGTGTGAAATCTGAGAGGATTTTCTCTCTGTCTGAGTTATTTCACTTAGCATAATGCCCTCAAGTTCCATCTATGTTGTTGCAATCTCTCTTCTTTTTAATTGAGATAGAACTGACATATAACGTTATATTATTTTCAGATGTACAACACGATGATTTGATATTTGTATATACTGCAAAATGATCACCACAATAAGTCTACTTAACATCTGTCACCAAACATAGTTACAATTTTTTTTCTTGGGGTGAGAACTTCTCAGATTTACTCTCTTAGTGACTTTAAAATATACAAGCAGTATTGTTAACTGTAGTCGCCATGCTGTATATCATATCCCCAGGGCTTATTTATCTTATAACTGGAATTTTGAACCAGTTAGTAATCTTTTTCTTATATGTCCACCATTTTGTCCTTTGTATGAAAGTACTTTATACTTTGCAACTTACTATGTAAATTGTTACTAAGTCGGAAGCTGAGGTATCACATCATCAGGCCAGCAGGAAGCCTTATGATGATGCATGAAGGCGGACGCCTCTCACCCGGCATCTAGAAGGAGATTTGAGGGAGCTTGTCCTTGCAGGGAAGACACTGTCTCCACTACAAAAACAGTGATGAATGAACAGCAGTTGTTGACACGCCTCCAAACGGTAGCTCAGAGGAAGGTCAGAATTTGAACCCATGTTCTCCAGGCTTGGGCTCAGTCCCAGCACCTATCACTGGGATGTAGCTCCTGGAAGTCAGGCTGTGCCTACCCCAGCAGATTGGGAAATGCTCCAGCACTGGTGTCACATCCAGTTCCTCTCCTGGAACAAGGGTCCTAGATGGTTTCCAGAATCATGTCTGGTTTCCCAGATAAACGTAGGCCTGGACAGTGAGAGATGAGCTGGCTTGGGGACCCCACCCTTCATAATTCTCTCTCTCTCTGTGTCTCTTTGTCTCTCTCTGTATATTCTTAGACACGAGTCTGGGGCAGGGTGTTTCTGGAAGGAAACTGGGCAAAGTTGTATCTGTGAATCTGGGCCCCATGAGGAGTCTTTAGCGCTGAGATGTTTCTCTGGGGGACTGTGGTGGGGAAAATGCTTTTATCCTAGATCTTGATAAAGACAGTAATGATTCTATCATTCTTTCCTTCAGAAATTAATTATTGATGGTCGCAGGCAGAGGGTCTGCTGTCTTGACAGCAGACAAGACAGACATGGAGAGATACAGTCCCTCCAGGGCCACCTTCTAGGGAGAGAGACAGATCATACATAGACAAAGACACAAATAAGATGTTTTCAAATAGAAAAGATGCACTACTTGTAAGGATATATGAGATATATGAGGGTCCTGGCGGGCAAGGGCCAATCTGAGATGTAATGTCTGAGGTGAGAACTGAAGGATAGAAAGGAACTATCCAGCTAAAGACCCTAAGCCCACAGTCCCCAACCCTTCTGGCACCAGGAACCAGTGCTCCAATGAGAATCTGATACCTGATGATCTGAGGTGGAGCTGAGGCGGTGATGCTAGTGCTGGGGAGCAGATGCAAACACAGATGAAGCTTCCCTGGCTTGTCTGCCACTCACTTCCTGCTATGCAATCTGGTTCCTAACAGGACACGGACTGATACCAGTCCTCAGCCAGGGTGTTGGAGACCCCTGCTCTAAGAAAGTCTGGATATGTCACTCATAGGGAAGAATTAGCATAGGGGCCCTACATTAAAGGGAAGCAATCTAAGTGTATGGAAAGGCTAATGTGGTGGGTGGGAGAGAGATGACGGACGGGGAGGTGGGAAATGGAGTGGCTGAGGTTAGCTGGGTCATGGAAGGCATTTGAGGATACTATAAAGACTCTGGCTTTTGTTCAGAGTGGAAAGGGAAGCAATTAGAGGCTTTTAAAAATGGAAATGACATCATCTGATTTCTGTGTTTAAAAGAATCTTGCTGGGTGGAGAAAAGATAGCCAAGTGGTGAGAAGAAAGACAGGAAGTCAAGTCAGGAGGTCAGAGCAGATGGGAGTCCTTGGGAAGATGCTGGTGGCCTTTGGTGGGTGGTGGCAGGGGACACAGAGGTGAGCCGGCTGACTGGGGAGAGTCTTTCCCTCGGCAAATATTATAGTCTGCACTGTGCCCTGTTTGGGCATTGCAGCTAAAGCCATGAAAGAAAACCAAGCCCCTATCTGGTAATGAACCACAAGCAATCAGGGACACATCACATGATGTCAAATGTAATGAAGAAAAATCAAGCAGTGCCCAGAGCAGGAGTGACTTAGTGCAATGTCAGGCACGGGATCAGAAGGGGCTTTTCTAGCGGTGATGCCAGACCTGGGTGGGGCCTGTATGCCTCAGAGCACAGCAAGTTCAGATATAGGGAGCTGGGAGTGTGTTTGGCTGGTTCTAATACCATAACGGAAATAACTAAAGAAGAGGATCAAAACAATGGAACAAAAGAAATAATACAAATCATTGTCTAATAAATTTTCCTAGAAGAAAGGATTTGGGCCTTCAAATGGGAGGGCCCAGAATATTACTAGGAAACTGACCAAGAAGAGTTATTGGTAAGACACATTCTGGGAAAACTAGTTGCTATTTGTTTTTTAAAGAGGAAAATAATTATTTAGACATCAGAGCGATAGACCAAGTTATTTAGAAGGGAAAGGAATCAGATGAGAATCAAATTTTTTGACCACAGTACCGTGTTCCAGGAGAAAGTAGTTAAACAAATGTGCAATACTTGGCAGCATATTAAAAAAAAAATACATATGTATATCTTGACCAAATGTGGTTTATTCTAGGAAAGCTAGACTAAATTAGGTAAAATTAGGAAATCATTAATGAATTTTATGATCTTAACAGAGCTAGTAGAAAATAAAATCAGATGATCATCTCCAGATGTGCTAAAGGGATATTTGACAAATTTAAATGTTGGTTAATGTTAACACAAAATTAAATTGAAAGTGATTGCTCGTAACAGTATTAGATAGGTAGGTAGGTAGGTAGGTAGGTAGGTAGATGATGATAGATAGATTGATATCTTAACCTAAAATTCAGGATCTCAATGAGTAAATCTTAGAGGCTGTAATAAAGATAAGACAAGAAGCCAAATTTAAGTCAGAAACAATACAAGAACGCCTACTACCTTCACGAGTATTTAACTGACAAGGGAGAACGTTTTCCACTGCATGCTACGTCAGGTCTTCTAAACTCTTTAACGATCCCCATCTGGGAATATCTACTGAGCCCCTACTGATCTGCCATGGGGTTTTCTCACTGTTCATAGAATAACAGGTAGAAGGAATTCCGTTCTAAATGATTGGCACGTTCATTTGCCAAACATTCTTTGCACATTCACGGTTGATTAGGCATTCTTTTAGGTCCCAGTGAGGTCACTGTGAACCAAAATGGATAAGGACATGAGGTCATGTTGTCAGTCTACACCCATTCTATTTTGCTTCCCTAAAGGGTTCTACTAGAATTGACAGTGGTCATTTTCTTCCTAACTGACTCCATGTGGGGTTGTCTCTACCTGAGCAAAACCACACAGGGAACCTAAACCTCCTCTTTTCTCTACCCCTGACTGACTCCTGGGCAATGAGTCTCAAGGTGGCATTATGCATGATCTGATACTGTCATCAACTAGTAGACAGAAGCGACACTGCTCAGCTGGTGTTTGCTTCCTCTCTCTCCCCTCATTTCCTCCACCACAACCCCTTCCTTCTCCTCCTCCCTCCCTCCTTCCTTTCCCTGCTTTTGAAGAACTTAATTGCTTGCCCTACCATTAAATATAGGCATACCTCATTTTGTTGAGCTTTGCTTTATTGTAGTTCACAGATGTTATGCTTTTTATAAATTTAAGGCAAAACCCTCCACCAGCAAAAAAATTCGGACTGGCTTTATTACAGTGGTCTTCCCCAGGTCTGCCTGCAGCACGGAAAAAATCTTTTCCCTTAATTGGAGTTGAATCATCTGCCAGAATCACCTCCACTAGTGGTTTGCTGAATAAAGGTGTAGAATCACTGCTTAGGATCTCAACACATGTGACCTGCTGACCTTGTGAATTGGCTTTACCCTCTGCTGGTACGCAGGTGTAGAAATTGATTTTTTCTTTCTTTCTTTTTTTTTTTTGGTAAGAGAACAATGGCATTGTTTAACTTGCATTTCTCTCTTCTTTTTTTTTACGTTATCTGAACTTTGCTAATGTTGGCAACTAGTCATTGTTTGCTGAGTTGTTGTTGCTGCTGTTGTTGTTTTTTAATTTATTCTCACTTCCTCAATTTCACTTATTAGGCATTTATCAGGCAACTCTTCCCTCCTGCGAGGCTGGCTTCACTTTGCTCGCACTGTGTTGGAGCGCTATCTACTGGCCGAGCAAACCCTCTGCAGGCCCCCACCTGTCTTTCTCCCCAGAGACATAGGTCAGAAGTCAGAGGTCAGCCTGTAAAAACGCAAATGATGTCCATGGCCAGGGCACCCTGAACAACCTCGATCCTGTCTCATCTCGGAAGCCAAGCAAGGTCGGGCCTGGTTAGTACTTGGATGGGAGACCACCTAGGAAGACCCAGGTGCTGTAGGCGTAAAAAATAAAAAATATGGGATTGTAAACTGATAAGGTCCTTACAATCTGCGAGGTCAACGAAAGGATGTTTCTCCTAAAAAAATAAAAAATAAATAAATAAATAAAGCTTCAAATGATCATAACTGATAGACCCATAGGAAAACCATTTCTTTCTTTCTTTTTTTTTTTTTTTCAGAATTGTGTTATTTTTTTCTTTTTTTTAACATTTTATTATTTTTTTATTTTCCCCCTCCCTGTCCTCCCTTCTGGTAACCAAAAGTCCATTGTCCATGTCCATGAGTCTCTGTTTGTTTGTCTTGTTCATTTGTTGCTTTTAGGTTTATATCCCACATATAAGTAATATCATGTGATTTTCAACCTTTTCTGTCTGGCTTAATTCGCTTAGCATGAGTATCTCGAGGTCCATCCATGTTGTTGCAAATGGCAGTATTTCATCTCTTCTTACGGCTGAGTAATATTCCGTTGTATATATGTACCACACCTTCTTTAGCCAATCATCTGTCATAGGACACTTTGGTTGCTTCCATGTCCTGGCCACTGTGAATACTGCTGCTATGAACATCGGTGTGCAAATATCTTTTCGAATGTGAGTTTTCAAGTCTTTGGGGTAAATACCCAGTAGAGGGATTGCTGGATCATATGGTAGGTTAATTCTTAGTTTTTTGAGGAAACTCCATACCACTTTCCACAGTGGCCATACCAATTTGCAGTCCCACCAACATTTGTTATTACTCGTCCTGTTGATTATAGCCATTCTAACAGGTGTGAGCTGGTATCTCATTGTGGTTTTGATTTGCATTTCCCTAATAGCTAGCGATGTTGAACATCTTTTCAAATATTTGTTGGCCATTTGTATGTCCTCTCGGGAGAAGTGTCTGTTCAGGTCCTCTGCCCATTTTTTGATTGGATCGTTTGCTTTTTTGTTGTTATTGAGTCATATGAGTTCTTTGTATATTTTGGATATTAGGCCCTTATTGGAGGTGTTGCTTGAAAATATATTTTCCCATTTGGATGGTTGCCTCTTTACCTTGTTGATGATTTCTTTTGCTGAGCAGAACCTTTTTAGTTTGATGTAGTTCCATTCCATTATTTTCGCTTTTACTTCCCTTGCTTTTGAGGTCAAATTCATAAAATCCTCTTTAAGCCCAAGGTCCTTGAGTTTAGTTCCTATGTTTTCTTCTATGCGTTTTATTGTTTCAGGTCTTATATTCAGGTCCTTAATCCATTTTGAGTTAATTTTGATGTGTGGTGATAGACAACAGGCTAGTTTCATTCTTTTGCAGGTGGCTTTCCAGCTTTCTCAGCACCACATATTGAAGAGGCTTTCCTTTTTCCACTGTATGTTTTCGGCTTTTTTGTCGAAAATTATTTTCCCATATGAATATGGGTTTACTTCTGGACTCTCGATTCTGTTCCACCGGTCCGTGTGTCTGTTTTTCTGACAATACCATGCCGTTTTGATTACTGTTGCTTTGTAGTATAATTTGAAGTCAGGCAGAGTGATGCCTCCAGCCTCGTTCTTTTTTCTCAGGATGGCTTTGGCAGTGGGGGGGGGGGGGTCTTTTGTGCTTCCATACAAATCTGATGATTTTTTGTTCTATTTCTTTAAAAAATGCCGATGGGATTTTGATGGGGATTGCATTAAATCTGTATAATGCTTTAGGTAATATGGTCATTTTAACTATATTGATTCTTCCAGTCCAAGAACACGGAATACCTTTCCATTTCTTTGTATCTTCTCTGATTTCTTTGCATAGGGTCTTGTTGTTTTCATTATATAGGTCCTTCACATGTTTTGTTAGATTTATTCCTAGGTATTTTATTCTTTTTGTTGCAATTGCAAAAGGAATTATTTTTTCCACTTCTTTTTCTGACACTCTATTATTAGAGTACAGGAACGCTATGATTGTTGAATCCAGAGACTTTACCGTATTTGCTTATTGTTTCTAGTAGTGTTCTTGTGGAGTCTTTAGGGTTTTCTATGTAGAGAATCATGTCATCCACAAATAGTGACAGTTTGACTTCTTTGTTTCCTATTTGGATGCCTTTTATATCCTTCTCTTGTCTGATTGCACTTGCTAGGACCTCCAATGTTATATTGAATAACAGTGGTGATAGTGGACAGCCTTGCCTTGTTCCTGATCTTAGAGGGAAGGTTTTTATTTTTCACCATTAAGAATAATGTTGGCTAAGGGTTTGTCATATATGGCCTTTATTATGTTAAGGTACTTTCCTTCTATACCGATTTTGTTGAGTGTATTGATCATAAATGGGTGCTGTATCTTGTCGAAGGCTTTTTCTGCATCTATCGATATGAGCATATGATTCTTATATTTTAATTTGTGTATGTGGTGTATCACATTAATCAATTTGCGTATGTTGAACCATCCCTGTGCCACTGGGATGAAGCCCACTTGATCGTGGTGTATAATCTTTTTAATATGTTGCTGTATTTGGTTTGCTAGTATCTTATTTAGGATTTTGGCTTCTGTGTTCATGAGACATTGGTCTGTAGTTTTCTTTTTTTGTGTTATCTTTTCCAGGTTTTGGTATCAGGGTAATATGGACCTCATAAAATGAGTTGGGAAATATTGCCTCCTCTTTGATTTCTTCCTTGCTTGCTTTCTATTAAATTTATTGGGGTGACATTGGTTAATTATGCAGGCTTCAAGTGCACAATTCAATAATATATCATATGTATATTGCATTGTGTATTCATCGCTCAAAGTTAAATTTCCTTCCATCACTATATATTTAATCCCCTTTACCCTTATCTTCCTCCTTTTTCCCCTCAAGAAGGGCTTTTTTGAAAGGGGATGTAGGAAATAGATGTTTACTGACTCAGCTTCCCCTCACCCCTGTGAATTTCTAGAAATTTGTCTTTCCCCTCTTGTGACTGTGATGTGAGTTATTTGGAGAAGCCTGGATGTGAGCCACAGAGAATCCAGATTAGTAGCATCTTTCCCCCAACCCCTGCTCCACCTTAGAACTTTTACTGCTCACCCCCATGTCCCTCATACATGTCCACTGCCCCCACTCATGCCCCTGAACTACAGCTCCAGCCCCCTTCCTGTTCTCTCAGCCTCCATGCTTCCTCCCTTGGTCACCCACCACAGCAGCCCTGAAAGACCTTCTTTAATATGGATCTGACTCTATCCCTTCCCCGCTCAAAACTATGCCATGTCCTGTAATGGAATCTCACTTAGCCATGAAAAGGAATGAAGTACTGATACGTGCACCAACATAGATGACCCTTGGAAATACTACACTAAGTGAAATCAGCCAGATATAGAAGGTCACATATTGTATGATTCCATTCATAGGAAGTGTCCAAAACAGAAAAATTCATAGAGAAAGTAGATTGATGGTTGCCAGGGGCTAGGAGAAGGGGAAATGCCAAGTGACTCTGTTCGTGAGTATGGGGTTTCCTTTGGGGCGGTGGACAAGTTCTAGAAATATATAGTGGTGATGTTACACACCATGGCCAAGCTATTTAATGTCTCTGAATTGTATACTTTAAATTAGTTACAGTGATGAATTTTATGCACTATGTATTTCACCTAAATTAAAATTTTTAAAAAAATCTCCATAGCTCCACATCATCCTCAGGATAAAGTCCAAGTGTGAGTGCTTAATAAATAATTGTTTATGAAAATGTCACCCAGATAGCAGCTGGGGCATCTCTGGCTTTTAAAATTCTCAACTCTGAGGTTTTGAAAAATCCAATGTTATCCCATACTTTTAAAAAGTATTATTATATAAATGTGTTTCTTTCTTTCTTCACAACTGCTCTATTACTAAGACCTTCTGAGGACAGTTGATGGAGGTTTGTCCTCTGCAGAAGTCCAGCTCCCTGCAGATGTGAACTTGGACCAGCAGCATCAGCACCAACAGGGAGCCTGTTTGAAATGCAGACTCAGGCCCACTAAATCAGAACCATTATTTTAATAAGATCCCCAGGTGATTCACATGCACACTGGGGTTTGAGAAACATTAGGTAGTGATATAGTTTTGAGATTGTACCCAGAAATGGTCACTAACCCCAATTCCATTCCTTAAATAACCTCTGGATCTATATTCTTCGCATATTGTGAATCCAGCTGTATTCTGAGTCCAGAAAATGTGATTGGCCCTAATGAGTCTCCACTTTCCCTTGAGTGTATCTGTCCAATCCCTAACTCTAGCAGCAATGGCATTGAGAAAGTAGACTTCCAAGGATAATGTCAGTTGAAGGAAAAAGGAAGTGAGAGCAAGAAAATTTAAGTATGCCACATTTGAGGCTCGGGGCCAAACAACTCCACTCCGAATGGAATGTCTCATTTAAAGCAGGTCATAGAAGGACTTAACCTTTGTCCGAGTTCTTCCTTCCTTTGTCAAGCCTTAGGAGATTTAGAGTGAAGGTAAGGTGACTTTTCCAAGATCACACTGCTAGTAAAGTGGTGAGTCATGGGGTGGGGGCAGAAGGAATGTGTAAAGCCTGGAGGATCTCCATGTTGCACCCCTGGCCCTGCAGAGACCACAAAAACTCCTTCGTCTTCCCGAAACACCTTCACGTTGGTGCTGTGTGCAAAAAACTTCATTGATTCTCTGCTACCTGTGACAACTGCCCATTTTTGTGAATTCTTGTGGGAAAAAACAAGAGTCATGATTTCCCTCGGTTTCCGCATCACGCCAGCTCTTTCATACCTCTCATCAATCCAGACCAACAATGATAATAAAAACCCTTTGCAACTTTCCGCTTCAACCTCTCCTCAGCACTAACAACTGTTTGATGAGCATCCTCCCCCAGACTGTGTCCTTTTAATTCACCAGGAGGTGACCTCATGGTCTGAAAGAGATTGGACGTTTAACTTTGCTCTAGTCTAGCTGTGTAACATTGCAGAATCCATGTACCTCTCTGGGATTCTGTCTCCTCATCTGGAAAAGAAAATGCCTGGAAGAGAAGCTTGCCGACATTGGCCCATGGGTCACAGTCACATTTACTCACATTCCATTAGCTGATGCGAGTTACCCTTCCAAGGCTGACACCAATGGGAGGATGTCTGATAGGGAAACGGGTAATGGTTTTGCTGGTAGTACAATGGACTACAGATACTAGTGAGACAAGGGAAACAGTAGCTGGGACAAAGGGAAAAACCTGTTTGGTCTTTACATGAGTGGAATGGCAATTTCCTAATTTCTGTCCAATTTCTCTTCGTCAACTCCATTGGTGAGGCGGGTTGGGGTGGGGCAGGCGGACAAGACAGCAAGACTTTCCTGTGTCTCATTCCTACAGCCTCTGCCTTTGTGTGACTAGAGGGTGGCCATGTTGAAATTGTTCATCCTGTGTATAGAAACATTCTAGGCTACAGCTGCTTTCCTTCAGGGTTCCTAGCGTCCCCATGCCCCGAACTGCGGTCAAAGATGGCCTTTGTCGCCTGTCTACTTGGAAGAACTGGAGGCTGTGGAGCTGAAGAAGTTCAAGTTACACCTGGGGACAGCGACCGACATGGGGGAGGACAGGATTCCCTGGGGACGAATGGAGACAGCTGGTCTCCTGGAAATGGCTCAGCTGCTGGTGGCCCATTATGGGATAGGGGAGGCCTGGGTGCTGGCACTGAGCATCTTTGATCGGATCAACAGGAAGGACCTGTGGGAGAGAGGACAGAGAGAGGACCTGGTGATGGGTAAGGAGGCGGTGATGAGACCTTCAGGGCTGCAACCCACCAATCTCCTTCTTTCTGATAACTACTGAGCCTGCAAGACCTGACTTCTAACTTATCCCCTTAGCCTTTGTTCATGCTGTGTTCTGCCTGGGACACCCTCCCTCTATCTTCTTTGCCTGGAAAATTGTTATTTATACACCAGAACCTTGGAGGTGCTACCTTTCCTGTGAGTTCTTTGCTCCTCTCCTCCCTCCTCTTGTCCCTCTCTGGCTGGCTTAGCGACCCCACTCTTGTGCCTCCTTAGCACTCAGATTTCTTTGATTATATCTTCTGTCCTATTAAATAATCACAATGACACAAACACTTACTGGTTCCCTGTGATAATAAGATACCCATTGTGTATAATGATGCTTTGACACATTTGATGTCTAAAATGCTGTGTGATGAATTTATTATTGTATTTATTACATAAATGTGAAAACTGAGGCTCAGAAAAGAAATGATTTGCCCCCAGACAAAAGCCCATGAGACAGTACATGCCAAGTGCTTGACACAATGCGCAAGATAGTAAGTACTCAGCAAACATCAGCTCTTATTGAATGTGGCAGAGATGGCATTTGAACTCTGTTCCTGCCCCACCTCCACCCCCACCCAGGGCCATTAACTTTATTTTATTTTATGTTTTTAAATTAATTTATTTTTTATGGTGACATTGGTTAACAAAATCTGGTAAATTTCAGCTGTGCATTTTAGCAGTAAGTCATATATATATTTACATTGTGTGTTCACCTCCCATAGTTAGATTTCTTTCTGTCACCACATATTTGATCCCTTTTATTCCATCTGAGCTCTGGTTTTTAATGTCACTTGTCATCCCTAATGGAATGTGGGTCCCTCGAGAGCAGGGAGACTTCTGAGTCTTTATTTGGTTCTCTGAGATTCCAGTGTCTGGCTATGGCCAGGAACAGAGTAAGTCTTGGCAAATGTTTGTTGAATGAACATTCATGTTGTGCTGACACCTGCCTATGCAGTCACTTCTGTGAGGCTTAGTGTCTCAAAGGATGTGTGATGGCAGTGCCGTGTCAGTAAATGTTGAACATCTCTGGAAAAAAAAAAAACAGTCTTTAACAAGGCTGAAAACACAAAGGCTCTGGTTTGTGGCTTTTGCTATTTCCGTTGTGTAAGTATCAGCAGCTAGGCTGATTTTAAGTTACTATACAATGTTGCCTGGCTTGTAATTTATAGAAATTTAACAGTAGGTTCTTGAGCTGGAAATGTGCAATGGGAAGATAACCTCTTAAGGTTTTCCCAGACCTGATCTTACATGATTCCTTCTCTCCTTGTCTCCATTCTTGGAGAATATTGAAGGTGCATTGGACTTGGGAAATATGACATTGAGTCACATTTTTACTTAGGGACATAAATGAAAAAGTGCTATCAGCAATAAAGAAAAAGACAAATGTATTCATGTGTGATTCAGTAGAATTGTATTTACTTAGAGAAGTTTTATATTTATTTTAAGAAATTCAAATAATATATAAGTATAAATTCCCTCCTTTTTCCCCATCCCACCTAAATCTCTCCCCAGCACTAACAATTGGGAACTATTTGATGAGTATCCTTCTCCAGACTGTGTCCTTTTAATTGACAAGGAGGTGGCCCCTTGGTCTTAAGGAGATCAGATGTCTAGTTTTGCTCTAGTCTAGCTGTGTGACATTGAAGAATCCATGTACCTCTCTGGGCTTCTCTCTCCTCATCTGTAAGACAAAGGGGATTGGACTAGATCATGTTTGTATGTAACATGTTTTCACATGTTAATGCACATAAGAGTCACCTGGACACCTTGTTATGAATGTGGAATCAAAGACCCACGCCAGGGACTCTGGTTCAGCAGGTCTGGGGCACCAGGAATCTGCATATGGAAGTGCGTGGTAGTATGCTTCATACATGTTTTGAGAAATGCTATGGTACAACATCTTTGAGGTCTTTTTCAGCTGTAATATTCAAGAATTATTTTTTTTTAATTGTGATAAATTATCTGAAGTTATATTGGTGTTTATTTTCTGTACACTGGGTTCTCCATTCTATTAGAACATAAGGTCCATGGAGCATATTGCCGATGACTAGAAAAATGCCTGGCGACCAGTATATTTGTTGGATGGATGGACGGACGGATGGATGGATGTATGGATGAGACGTGGCCGAGGGCTGAAGGGGAGGGGGGAATCCAAGCTGACTCAGGATTTCCTGCCTGAGAAGACTAATTGGGTGGGTAGAGGTACCAGTCACCATGATATGGGTACCCAGGAAGGAAATTGGATTATGAAAAAACAAATGTTTTCAACAATAGTGTGTGTGAGTTGTTGGCTGAACATTCTGGGGTGTGGGTGGGCAGGGAGTTATCATGTAAACAGTTTGATGTAGTAGTGGCTAATGTTGAGAGCTAGCCAGATATGTGCTATCTGATCTCCCCCAAATTTCTCTTCTAGATACTTCACCTGGTGGCCCATCCTCACTGGAGAGCCAGTCAGCATGTTCTCTGAAAATCTTTACTGGAACTCCAAGGTGAGCTGTGAGTCAGGTATCCATTAGAATACATTGGGCTACACATATTAAACTATCCAGCTGAGAGTAGATCAAGCACAAAAAGGCATTTACTTCATGTTTGCATATAACAAGAAGTCTTGGGGTGGGTTAACAACACCATCGAAGCCCCAACTTCTTCCTATTTCAATTCTATCAACCTCCCTATGTTGGCATTTTGTTCCAAGGATTTTCACCTCATGGTTGCTAGATGGGGACCAAACCACCTCACAGAAAAGAATTCTTAGCAGGGACAAAAACGAAGGCAAAGGCTTTCTTCCTCAAGTGACTGTCATTTTATCCGGAATAAAACTCTTCCAATAAATTTCTTTCCCTAAAGCAGTCATACCTGTGTAACGCTTGGCCAGGACCGAGGCGCATACCTAATCCCAGATGAGCCACTGGCAAAGGGGAACTAAGTCATTCATGACTAATTTAGCAAAACCATCATCCATCCCTGTGGGCTTCTGAAGGGACAACTGAAATCAAGGGATCAACATCCACTACTTGAATAGAATCAGAATTGTTAGCAAGGAAGAAACAGGAGTATGGGCTGTTGGATGAATGGCAACAACACCAACAATAACAAACTTCTTTCTTTACAAGGAAAGACTGTAAGACTTATACAGAACCAAAAGATTGCTATCACAATCACTTTGGTTCCATGCAAAAATGTTTTCTACACAAGACAGTATCAAAAGAGCAGTTTACTTGGACTTTATAAACCTAGAAGTTTTAATATTGTTTATCAGTACACATTGAGAGCTAATAAAACAACTATCTATGAAGAAATGAACA
Source organism: Eidolon dupreanum (assembly GCA_028627145.1). Lineage (NCBI taxonomy): Eukaryota > Metazoa > Chordata > Mammalia > Chiroptera > Pteropodidae > Eidolon > Eidolon dupreanum. The sequence goes on along the minus strand of CM053508.1, from coordinate 97,885,028 downwards.
GATAAACAAAATATAGTATATATACAACCATGAAATATTACTCAGCCTTAAAGAAGAATGAAACTCTGATACTTGCTGTAACAGAGATGAATTTTAAAAAGCATTGTGCTAAGTGAAATGAGCCAAACACAAAAGGAAAAGATATTGTATAATTCCACTTGTACAAAGTACCGAAAGTAGTCAAATTCATAGAGACAGAAAGTAGAATGGAGGCTGCTAGCTGTTTGCGGGGAGGGGAGAAATGGTGAGTCAGTGTTTAATGGGCATGATGCAAGAGTTCTGGGAAGAGATAGCGGTGATGGTTGCTTAACAGCATGAATGCACTCACTGCCACTGACTTGTACACTTGAAAATGGTTAAAATGGTAAATATTATGTATATTTCACCACAATTAAAAATAAAACAATACATGCATTCTTTTTGAGACTTCTGGGGTCAAATTCAGATCTCTTTTTTACTTTCCCTTGGGCAGATATTATAGCCCTCTGTGACATCTAAATACAAAGGGACACATTTTTGTCCAGATCAAGGGTTTTCCACCTTCGCTCTGTTAACACTTTGGGAGGGACAGTTGCGATGGGCCTGTCCTGTGTATTGAGGGCTGTTGAACAGTGTCCCGGACCTTTATCCACTAGATGGCAGCAGCACCCATAGTTCTGTCAACCAAAAAATAGCTCCAGATCTTGCCGAATGTGCCCTGGGGGGGGCACGATCATCCCATCGAGAAGCAGTGATCTACATTACTCATAGACATCTATACCAAACAGTCTTTCCCAAAGAGATTTTGAGCGAAGGATTTATAGAACAGATAAGTTCTCCATTATAGACATGCATCTACTATTTTTCAGAGAAGGCACCAAAAACTTTCAGCCACATGCAAACCACACAGATCTTGCTAGCGACACAGTTTCTGATTCAGTAGGTGGGGAGTGGGGTTCGCATTTCCAACCAGCTCCTTGATGAAGCCACGTGGGGTTTGGTGTTCCTTCACCAGGAGAGTAGAAGGGTATAGCTGGAGGAGGTTGACACATTCCCCTAGAGGTGCACTTCATCAGCCTGAAAGCTGATTCCGATACTCCTTGGCTCACGGACCACCGTTTGAGTAGCAGGGTTAGAGTCTTGTGTGTAAGAACACTTTCCATGTCCATTCCTCTGCCTCCCACCAGCAGGGTTCTTTACACAGAAGTACCAAGGTACTCAGGCTCCATCTTGAACATTGTTCCAAGGATATTGCAGAACAAGGAGGCACTACGCCCTGGTGTGCTTTAACTCAAGAATTCATGAAAGGTTGCTGATGCATCTTCCGCTCACTTTTCATTCCTCCCCATCAGATCCGCAGGAAACCTACAGAGACTACGTCCGCAGTAAGTTCCGGCTGATGCAGGACCGCAACGCGCACCTGGGGGAATGCGTCAACCTTGGCCACCGCTACACCCGGCTCCTCCTGGTGAAGGAACACTCAAATCCCATGTGGGCCCAGCAAAAGCTTTTGGACTCAGTCTGGGGACACACGCGAACCATAGGACACCAGACCAGGCTCATCCAGATGGAGACCCTGTGTAAGCCAGACGAGGAGCGTCCGGAGCCTCCGCGCACAGTGGTCCTGCAGGGGGCCGCTGGAATGGGCAAATCCATGCTGGCCCACAAGGTGATGCTGAACTGCGCCGACGCGAGGCTCTTCCCGGACCCTGATGTAGGTTCGACTACGTCTTCTACATCAACTGCAGGAAGATGAACCAGAGTGCGTCAATCAAAGCGTGCAAGACCTCCTCTCAAGCTGCTGGCATGAGCCCAGCACCCCCCTTTGGGAGCTCGTCCAAGTTCCCGAGAGCCTCCTTTTCATCATCGATGGCTTTCACGAGCTCAGGCCCTCCTTCCACGACCCTCAGGAACGCTGCTGCCTCTGCTGGAAAGAGAAACAGCCCACGGAGCTCCTCCTTAACAGCGTAATTCGGAAGAAGCTGCTGCCAGAGCTGTCTTTGCTTATCACCACCAGGCCGGCAGCCTTGGAGAAGCTGCACCGCCTGCTGGAGCATCCCAGGTACATGGAGGTCTTGGGCTTCTCTGAAGCCGAAAGAAAAGAGTACTTTTACAAGTATTTCCACAACACGGAGCAGGCGGGCCAAGTCTTCAACTTCGTGAGGGACAATGAGCCCCTTTTCACTCTGTGTTTTGTCCCTTTGGTGTGCTGGGTGGTCTGTACCTGCCTCAAGCAGCAGCTGGAGGGTGAGGGACTTTTAAGACAGACGTCCAGGACCAGGACAGCAGTGTACATGCTCTACCTTCTGAGTCTGATGTAGCCCGAGCCAGGGTCTCCAACCCTCCAGCCCCCGCCCAACCAGAGAGGGCTATGCTCCTTGGCAGCAGATGGTCTCTGGAACCAGAAAATCCTGTTTGAGGAGCAGGACCTCCGGAAGCATGGCTTGGATGGGGTCGATGTCTCTTCATTCCTAAACATGAACATATTCCAGAAGGACATTAACTGTGAGAAGTTCTACAGCTTCATACACCCGAGTTTCCAGGAATTCTTCGCGGCCATGTACTACATCCTGGACGGTGGGGAGAGTGGGGCCAGCCCAGACCAGAACCTGAGGAGGCTGCTGGCTGAGTATGCGTTTTCTGAAAGGAGCTTCTTGGCACTCACTGTCCGTTTCTTGTTTGGGCTTCTCAATGAGGAGACGAGAAGCTACCTGGAGAAGCATCTTTGCTGGAAAGTCTCACCTCGCATCAAGATGGAGCTGTTGCAGTGCATCTGAAGCAAAGCTCAGAGTGAGGGCTCCACCCTGCAGCGGGGCTCCTTAGAGTTCCTCAGCGGTCTGTACGAGATCCAGGAGAAAGAGTTCATCCAGCAGGCCCTGGGCCACTTCCAACTGATTGTGGTCAGCAGCATCGCCACAGAGATGGAATACATGGTCTCCTCCTTTTGCATGAAGAACTGCAGGAGCATCCTGGTACTGCATTTGTACAGGGCTGCCTACAGTGCAGATGAGGAAGATGGGGCAAAGTGGACTTCAGGGCCCCGGATGCCTCTGGCACTATTGTAAGTACTCGTTGGGGCTCGCTGGCTAAGTTCACGCTCTTACCTGGGGGTGATGTTGCCCCCACCCCAGGACACACTCAGCACTATCTGGAGAAAGACTTGATTGTAGCAACTTGGGGAGATGGGAGGGAGGCTACTGGCATCTAGTGGGTAGAGGCCAGGAACACTGCAAAAATATCCCACCCTGCTCAGGACAGCCCCCCAACAACAAAGATGATCTGCTTCCGGATGTCAGTAGTGTCCAGGTTAGTTTCCTGCTCTCAAACAATGCTCATTAGTACTAAATTGGGGCCCATTGTCAAGGGGAATGTATTCGATCAACAGATATCATCCAGGCAGTTGTCTACTCATGGATGATTGGATAAAGAAGATGAGATATGTTACATATATACAATGGCATACTACTCAGCCAGAAAAAGATGAAATATTGTCATCTGTGCCAACATGGGTAGACCTAGAGGGTATTATGCTAAGTGAGATAAGTCAGGTGGAAAAGGACAAAAACCATATGATTTCAGTCATGCAAAATAAAAAGAAAAAAGTAACCAACCAACCAACCAACAAAATAAAACAAAAACAAACTCATAGATACAGACAACAGATTGGTTGCTGTTAGAGGGGAAGAATGTAGGGGGTAGGGTGAAATGAGTAAAGAGGGTCAAATATATGGTGATGGATAGAAACAAGACTTTGGCTAATGAATGTGCAATAGAGTATACAGACATCGCACTTACATAATGTTATTAACCAATGTTACCTCAATATATAAAAATACATATACCTCTGAGATGAAATATATGTCCCATCCCTACTCCCAGGATTTAAGTCTGGTTTCTACTACTTGCCAGCTACATGACCTTGGAGGAGTGACACTGAGTCATTCGGAAGATAAATTAAAATGAAGATGACAGAATGCTTTATAAATTATGAAGTGACAGTCAAGTGCCAAATGTAATCATTGTAAAGCTACTGGGAAAACTAGACTCAACCTGTCATTCCTTCATGCAGACCTGAGAGGAATATTTTGCCAGATGCCTACAGCTAGCAACTTGCCACCGCCCTGAGCACCAACCCGAATCCGATGGAGCTGGCTTTATACCTCAACGCCCTGGGGAGCTGGGGGGTGAAGCTGCTGTGTCAAGGGCTCCAACACCCCAACTGCAAACTTCAGAATCTGAGGTGAGCCTAGGCTGGTTGAGGACCTTCCAATGGCCCCACCAGGCCCTTTCGTGGGCCCTAGTCAGAAAGGACACAAAATAGTGTCAGTTTGAACCACCACGACAAAGTGCCACAGACTAGGTAACTTAAACAATAGAAATTTATTTCTCACAATTCTGGGCACTGAAAGTTTGAGATCAAGGTGTCATTAGGGCTCATTCCTTCTGAGGTCTCTCTCCTTGGCTTGTAGATGAACGTCTTCTCCCTGTGTTCTCTTATGGCCCTCCCTCTGTGTGTGTCTGTGTCTGCATCTCTTCTTATGAGGACCTAGTCAGATTGGACTAGGTCCCACCCATATGACCTCATTTTAACTTAAATCACCTCTTTAAAGACCCTCTTTCCAAATGCAATTGCACACTGAGGTATGGGGGCTTAAGGCTTCAATATATGAATTTCGTGGGGGACACAGCTTGGCCCATAACAGATGAGGATCGATATTAGTTAAGGTGTCATTATCTCTCACTTTTCTTAGTTTTATCTGCCCCTTTCCAGGCTTTCTATCTCATACCTGCTGTTTTCAAACTATATTATCAAGCTACAGTAATTAAACGGCATGGTCCTGGCAAAAAGACAGATATGTAGACGGATGGAATAGAATAGAGAGCCCAGAAATAAACCCATTCATATACAGCCAAAGATCTCCAACAAGGGTGCCAGGACTACACAATGGAGATGCCCAGAAGAGGCAAATCCATAGGGACAGAAAACAACATGCTGGCTGCCTGGGGCTGAGAGGAAGGGAGAATGGGGAGTTATTATTTAACAGGTACAGAGTTTCTGTTTTGGAAGATGAAGTTCTGGAGATGGATGGTAGTGATGGTCACGAAGTAGTGTAAATATGCTTAATGCCACTGCACTGGATACTTAATGGTGAATTCGGGGACCAGACCAATCAGGGGACCACTTCATAAATTATGTGAATGTCTAACCACTGCACTGCACATCTGAAACTAATATAAAATAATATAGAATGTCAACTGTAGTTGAAAAATAAAACTGGTGAATATTATGTTATGCTTTCAAGGCACGGTAACCCTGCCAACCAGCAAGTATGACCCAGTGAGCACCTTGGGACCTGTGTCTTCTCGTAGTGATAGGGAAAGAAAGAAGTGGAGAAGAGAGGGTGGGAGGGATCTTGGATTTCTCCCCCAAGGGTAACCTCTGTGAAAGCATTGCCTTGACTACAAAGCACTAAAAACTTTTCGCACCGTTCTTGTTGCTTTTATTTATTTTTGAGATATTATTCACAAGATTGTGCAACATAACCCCATGATCTAATTCCAGAACATTTTGATCACACCAAGAAGAAACACTCCTACCATGAACAGTGACTCCTCCGATGCCCCTGCCTCTAGCCCCTGGCAACTATTAATCTCCTTCCTTTGATTTTAGAAAAATGGAAAAATAGGTATAGACCAAAAGAGAGAGGGCAAGAAAGGACAAGGGACAGAACCTCCACTAAAGGATCACAAAGGAAATGACTGGCTCTCTTCTACTTCTTTCCATTCCAGGCTGAAGAGGTGCTGGGTCTCCAGCTCTGCCTGCCAGGACCTCACAGCCGCGTTGATGGCCAACGAGAACTTAATGAGGATGGACCTAAGCAGTAATGACCTCGGGCTGCCAGGCATGAAGCTGCTCTGTGAGGGGCTCCAGCACCCCAAGTGCAGGCTGTGGATAATCCAGTGAGTCCTAATCTGTGCCATCTCCCCGGGCAAACTCTTTGTCTCCTGGGCTGGGAATAGCAGATGACTCCCAAGTCTCTACCTGGAAATTAGAGCTGCACTTCAATCCATGACTCATAACCCTGCCTTAGACTCTGCACTTCAGAGAACCTCTTTCTGGCCTCCTCTGACACCACCATTCCCACATGGTGAGGAGTCCGTGGGGCCACCTGCCCACCAAGCACCCATTCTCATCCTGGGGAGTCGGAACTCCTGAGCTCCCCATGCCAAGACCTTTTCGTTGCACAGCCCCCTTCTGCAATGCCACTGTGCTAGAAAGACCACCGAGTTTCCCACCTGTGCATCTCCTTTACCACTTACACGGTTTGCTTCTGACACCTCTGGTCACCAAATGTGTGTGTGTGGGGGGTTGTTTCTATCATACCAAGCCATTCTCTGGGGCACCAGCTGGGTGTCCTACAATTTTATGCAGTTCTGATATTATTGCCCTAGAGAAAGTATCACATCCCACAGGTTAAGAGCTCAGTCCCAGGAGACCGCTCTCCCCAACTTCAGATGACATTTGCAAGTCCAGGTGGTCACCTGTGCTTCTGACTGATGGGCTACAAACCAGAGGTTCCCATGACCCCCTAACTTCAGGTTTGATCGATTTACTAGAGCGGCTCCCAAAACTCAGGGAAATGCTTATATTTACCAGTCTATCAAAGGGTGTGAAAAAGGACTCAGATGGACAGTCAGATAATGACATGCATAGGGTCAGGCATGGGAGGGTCCCAAGAATAGGAGCTGCTATCCTGGTGGATTGGAATGTGTCACCCTCCTGATATGGATTTGTTCACCCACTTGGAAGGTTTTGAGCACCCTACTATTGGAATCTTATGGAGGCATCCTCACGTAGGAGGGATCAATAAGTAACTCTGTTTCCAGCCCTTCTCCCTTATCTAGAGTTTGGAGGTAAGGATGAAAATTCCAAGCTTCTAAGCATTGCGTGGTCGTTCTGGTTAGTCACCAGCCCCTATCCAGAAGCCCACCCAGAGTCGCCTCAATAGAATAAAAGAAGCTGCTAGTGCTCTCATTACTTAGGAAATTGCAAGGATTTTAGGACTTCTGTGTCAGGAACCAGGGGCAGAGATCAGTATATATATTTTCTGTTATTTCACAGCCACCCTCATTCTGCAGCTTTTGAGAACCAACCCAAAGTCTCCCCTAATTGCACACACTGTTTGCTGAGTGAGGTGGCTCCTTGGCCATTGATGGTTTTGATAAACAATAGCTTGCATTGACTGAGCACTCTCTCTATGCCAGACCCAGCCCCACATCCTCAGCCTTTAGTAAATTATGTAGTCCTCGCAACAGCCCTCTGAGGTTGGCTCTGTTATTATCCTTATTTTAGATTCAATGAACCTGAGGCACTGTAGCACATGAAACCGAAAATTGAGACTTGATGGACACTTGCTTGAGGTCACAGAGATAGAGGGTGGTCGAGATGGGGCAAATGCAGGCCGCTGAGCTCTAGAGACCCCTCTGAGCTGTTGTGCTACACTGCCTTAGTGGCACAACCTACATTGAATTGCAACTGCTACTTCTTTGTCTTATTAGACAGGACACTCCTTGCTGGAGATCATGAAGTCTTGTCCTTCTCTGTAGCTTTAGCAACACATGTGGGTTTGCGTTGGTAACCAAATGGGCCAGGGGATGAACCATCAGGATGCAGAAAATCAAGATGGTGCCCCCTCCAACGTGTCTTTCCTCCCAAGTTTAAAGAAGTGTCACCTGGAGGCCCAGGCTTGTCAGGAGATGTCTTCCGTGCTCAGCACCAGCCGACATCTAGCGGAGCTGGACCTGACGGGAAATGCACTGGAGGACTTGGGTCTGAAGCTGTTGTGTCAAGGCCTGAGGAACCCAGTCTGTAGGCTGCAGATCTTGTGGTGAGTTCTTTGTGGGGCCAACTCATTAGGAGGCAGATCTCCTCATGTTGAATGATGCTGTGACTATGTATTCATTGTTTGCATACCTATATTCAGAGCAGCGTTATTTGCAGTAACCAAGAAGTAAAAACAATGCAAATGTCCATCAGTGGAGGAATGGATAAACAAAATGTGGTCTCTACGTGCAATGGAGCATTATTCTACCTTAAAAAGGGAATGAAATTCTCATATGGGCTACAACATGGACAAACCTGAAGACATGATGCTAAGTGAAATGTCAATCATAAAAGACAAAGATTATATGAGGTAACTAGAATAGTCAAATCCATATAGACAGGAAGTAGAACAGTGGTTGTCAAGGGCCAGGGCAGGAGGGGATGGGGAGTTATGTAATAAATACAGAGTTTCAGTTCTGGAGATGGATCGTGATGATAGATACACAACAGTGTGAATATACTTAATGTCACTAAACTATACACTTAAAAATGGTTAAAATGGTTATTTTTATAAAGCCTAGGGCAAGCAAGCAGATTACAGAAGCAGAAGTTGGCCATTAGCATATCTTCGAGCGGATTACCACTCTGGTTACCATCAAACAAGCAAGCAGATTACAGAAGCAGAAGTTGGCTCACTTGAAAATTTTCCACCCTTAACAGTGTGTTTTTTAAAAATGAATTGTTTGTTTGAGAATGCATTGCTTTGAAGACTGGAGGTAGGGAGGAAAAATTGGCATTATATAGAAAACACTCCATAACATATGTTGAATAGGTTGAAGATTTGCCACCTCACGGCTGCCGCCTGTGAAGACCTGGCCTCCACCCTGAGTGTGAATCAGAGCCTGATGGAACTAGACCTAATCCTGAATGATCTGGGAGATCCTGGGGTGCTGCTGCTGTGTTAGGGCCTCAGGCATCCCCAGTATAAACTCCAGACCCTCTAGTAAGTCTCGCTTTTCTCACCATCACAGGAGTTTCAATCCTGCCCTTCAGTCTGGTCTTACTGGGGCCATGCTCCTTCCCCTCTTTTCTTAATCTTTAGCTCTATCTGTGTCCTTTCAAAGAATTTTCTGTCATAGGACCTTTGTACCAGCTGTTCCTTCTTCCTTGAATTCCTTTCCGCTCTGCAGTCCTCCCTTTTTACCCTAATAACATCTGTTTTATCTGTTAGGACTCAAAACAAATATTTCTTCCCTTTGGTTGCCTTCTCCAACCCTAAGATAAGGTCCTAGTTTTTTTATCCTATTTGACTTTGGACTTCTCAGCATCACTTATCAAAATCTGTCATTTGTGTGTATGTGTGTGGTATTTTAAAAGTGTAGGAATTGTGTTAACTCTGTTTCAATGGCGCTTATAAGACCTGGCTCAGAGGTGCTTAGAAATATATATCTTTTTAAGTGAGTGAAGAGATGGATAACCAAATGAACAAAAAATGCAGCAAGGCTGTCTATTTTCAGAAAATTCTTTTTCTTTGTAGTCCCAAAGGAGAGTCTTCTCTTTTTTTTTAATGTTTAGAGGATTGGGATAAATCTGTGCCCCATTTTTTCACCCTCTTCCATGGGAATCTTAGACTGCTCTGGATCCTTCCCTCTTGTCCAGTGGCAGCAGGTCAGCCAGATATTCATATTTACACAGATCTTACATGTCACCTGAGGATACTGATACATGCAAAGGAAAGGGGACTTCAGGTTTTCACAGTATGGGTAGATATATCTAAGGATAAGTAGGAATCTTTGAAAATTTGAAAAAACTATATAAAAGCTCTTTTGACTCTCTTAAGCCCCCATATATGCTTCCAGTCTCAATGGTCGCCACACTAATTGCATGGAGCGTGGTTGAGAATGACACTTACGTCAATGACATACACTCTAGCTCTGTGACCTGAGCAGGACATGACACCTTTCAGAGCCTCAGTCCTCGCACACATCCTAATAATGGATAACAATGACATTTTCCTCCTCATGTCTATCGTAAGGAACAAATGAAGTGATACTCATAAATCACTTGTGTTATGGATTCATATGTTCCAAAAATTTATGTTGAAGTCCTGACCCCAAGTACCTCAGAATGTGACCTTGTTTGGAAATAAGGTCCGTATCAATCTGTACTCATTTGCTCAGGCTGCCATCACCAAATACCATAGCCTGGGTGGCTTAAACAATAGATATTTATTTTCTCACAGTTCTGGTGGCTGGAAGTTTGTGATCAAAGAGTCGACAGGGTTAGTTTCTCCTGAGACCTGTTAATTTCTCACTAACAGGTTCCTCTTTCAGAAAACATCTGGTGTCTCTTTGTGAGTCTTCATTTCCTCTTATAAGGACATCAATCAAACTGGATAAGGGCGTACCTAACAGCCTTATGTTAACTTAATCACCTCTTGAAAGGCCCCATCTCCAAATAGTCACATTCTGAAGGTGGAGTTAGGGCTTCAAATGAAACTGGCAGGGAGGGAGACACAATCAGCCCGGGCTGGTGCCAATGAACTTAGTTTAGATGAGATCATACTGGAGTAGGGCGGGCCCCTAAGAAAGTGTCTTTATGAAAAAGGCAAGTTTGGACAGACACGCACACATGAGAACACCATGTGGAGGTGAAAGCACAGACGGGATGATGCTTCTCCAAGCCAGGGAATGGCAAAGGTCACCAGCAAACTCCCAGAAGCTGGGAGAGGAGACTAGAACGAACTCTCCTTCACAGCCTCAGCAGGAACCAATCCTGCTGACACCTTGATCTCGGACTTTTGGCTTCCGAACTGGGAGATAATAAATGTTTGTTTAAGCCCCCAGTCTGTGGTGCTTGTTATAGCAGATCTATCCAACTAATACACTTAGCTTGTACTAAACATCCAAGAGATATTAAATATTATCCTTTATTTTTTCTTTTTGCTATTCTTGTGTTCCTTCCTTTTTCTCTCTTCCTTCCAGCTTCATTCCTGCCTGCTTCTTTCTTCCCTCATTCTCTCTCTCAAGGATAGTGATGGAGTCTATTACTCTCTCTGCACTGAGCACAGTGCCTGGCACAAAAGCCTTCCCAGATGTCCCTGGAGATGTCAGCTCTGTTCTGTGTACTGTGTCTTTCCAGGTTGGGCATTTGCCAGCTCAGCGCTGCAGCATGTGAGGGTCTGTCCACTGTGCTCCAGCTCAACCGTCACCTCCGGGAACTGGACCTGAGTTTCAATGACCTAGGTGATAGGGGCATGTGGTTGCTGTGCGAGGGGCTAAAGCACCCCACATGCAGACTCCAGAAACTGTGGTGAGCGGCTGGCATTCAGGACTGGCGGTGGTGGTGGTGGTGGTCCCTGGGATGCCAGTGTTTGTTTGTCCTTGATTTTTCTAATGAAGGGTTATCCCTCTATCACTTTGGAAGATACAGTAGTCTACAGGTAAAAAGAAAAACTGTGGAAACAAGTCACAGGATACTTCATACTCTGGGGGAATACAGACAGGAAATGCTTCATTTTTCCTTCAGTCGGTGCCTCTGAACTTTTTCTGTAAAACCCCTTTTTTCCCTAGATGTTGACTTGGGCAGACCCATGGCTTTTCGGTAACTTTTATATAATAAAAATTCAAAGTATAATAAATTTTCTAATCAAAGGTGAACTATTGCTTCCTCCTTCTTCCAATACCAGCCTGGCCTCCAACCTGAAAGACTCACAAGTGGATGAGGTATGTTGACTTTTTAAATTATCTTCTATTTCTGCATCTTGCTTATCCAGGGAATTGGGTAACCGGAGATTAAGATGGGGGCTTGAGGACAGCTTTTCTCCCTCAATCAGTGCTGCCAAGGTCCCTCTGGGATGTCAGTACCCCCATCTGGCAGGCATCCAACTGCTACCCCTCTCATGGGGATTATATGTGAGTTCTTCTAGGGACCCCTAGAAGGTGACTCCACTGCCCGGGCTTGTGACATATATCAGTAAATCTAGTCAACCTCCTTATACAACCCCCTCCTCAGCTCTCACCACAGTCTTCTATTCCTGACCTTCTGTACCTGTCACGTAGGTGGTTCCAGTTCACGAAGCTGTTTTTTTTTTTTTTCTCTCTCTTGCAAGTCCCAGACTGTTCTCTTGTACTTTGTTTTAGAGGCTAGCATTGGGTGCCCCACGACATCTGCCAAACTAAGATTAAAATATTTCCATTTAACATCCCAGCTATGATATCACTGTGAGAAGTAAATGATAAAGTTAAGTGTAAAGCCCTTAGAACTTTATCGGTTCTCAATAAATGCTACCTATTCTTGTTTGCATTGTAACAGCAGAGAATACAGAAAAGATATACAATTGGGGATAGAATAGAAATCACAGAGAATCAGATGGTATACTTCTGGAGCAGGTGGTGGTCCAATTCACACTGGCTTCTAAAAAACAGGATTTATTCACTGTAACCAAAGGACATTCTTCAGGCATGGCTCAATCTAGGCATTTGGAATCTTGATCTCCATTATCTTCTGTACTCATTGCTGTATTGGCTCCACTATCAGATCAGGTTAGCCTTGACTCTGCTTGGTAGCAAAATGCTTGCAACTTTGTAGATGACTTCTTTCCAAGCCCAAGTTCTGAAAGCAAAAGCTTTAGGAAAAGCATGGTTCCGATTCACAGGCTTTAGGTGGATCCTGTGTCCAGCTGAACCACTTATGGTGGCTGGGTACACGGAAACCAATCACCTTAGGCCTGGACCCTCATTCACCTCTGGAGATTGAGAACCACGAGAGCCCCAGATGGACTGACACTGAGGTTCCAATGAGAAACTGGGGTAGAATTCCCAAAAGGGGAATGGATATTTGGCTGCAAAGCCAACAGGTTTCTATTATAGATAAAGCTGTGAATGGAGGGGCATCCCTAAATGCCTCTCTGAACAGCTTCCCATCAGCACCGTGACCTGGACTGGTTTTGTTCTACTCTGTTTTCTTGTTAACTAGTCCCCTAAAATCTTAACCCTGATTCCTTACGAAAAAAAGACTTTCCAGAAGTAGCTCATGATAATTTTTTCAACCAATTTTTTTTTTCCTTTAATCTTCAACAGGCTGGACAGTTGTGGCCTCACAGCCAAAGCCTCTGAAGATCTTTCTTCAACCCGGGGCGTCAACCAGACCCTCACAGAGATTTATCTGACCAACAACTCCCTGGGCAACACCGGTGTCAGGCTGCTGTGCAAGCGGCTGAGTCGCCCTGGCTGCAAACTTCGAGTCCTCTGGTGAGAGATTGTTCTTGGCTCTGGGTGGACAGGACATGGGGCTTGGGGTTTGGAGTGAAGATCAATAATTAAGACCTCCCTCCACCAGTTTGGATAGACAAATAATCTAGAAAATTTGAGACTATTTTGTCATTTATTCATCTTGTGTGCAATTTGAATGGAATACAGAGGAGACCTCACTTTGCATCTTGGGCAATACCTCTACCATCTGCTTGGCTGTGCAGCTTTGGAGAATGCATCGAGTATCTATTTCCTAATCTGTCAAATGAGGCCATTGTAGCTGAGTGAGAATCTGTAATTACTCTGCCTGGCCTCAAATTCTAATTCTATGACTTTCTAATTTTGTGGTGTATTTTTTTTGGTAAATTATCCAACCTCTTAGTACTTCAATGTCCCTGACTATAAAAATGAGGGAAATAGTTACTTCTTCATTTGATGATCATGAATTAAATGAGTTGACACCCGTGAGGGATTTAAAATGGTGTGTAGCTTAAATAAGCATGTTTTCCAAGAGAATTTGGTTTCAAGTTAAGTACTCGATAATGGAATTATTTTAACAGGGCAAGAAGCATGGTAGATTGGGTATATCAATCCAAAGCCACAAGAGTGATCTGGAATGATATTTCCCATCCTGTGTCCTCAGGTTATTTGGAATGGACCTGAATAAAATGACCCATAGAAGACTGGCAGCACTCCGGGTAACAAAACCTTACTTGGACATTGGCTGCTCACTAGTTCTGTCTGCTGGTTCTTCTCTTGAAGTCGGAACAGAAGGAGATCACCCCAGGACCTGTTAATAACATAATACTCAGGCTCTATATTTCCTCAAGAGGCAAACTTGTAGGCAGAATAAGTCCTTTCTGTTTGAGGGGCTTGGGGCTCTAGTTTAGGGAATGTTGGTGACATGGAGAGAATTTAGGGCCAGATTCTAGAGCAAAGGCTCTCAACCAAGGGTGATTTTGCACATACCCTCCAATCCTTAAAAGGGAACACTGATAATGTCAGGAGACATTGGAGTAAGGGAGCTACTGGTATTTAATGAGTAGAAGCCACAGATCCTGCTAAATATTCTATAATACATTCCAAAATAAAGGCTGCCCCCTACAACAATTTAACCGAAAACGTCAAATTTAACCGAAAATGTCAATTGTGCCCAAGTTAGGAAGCCCCGTTCCCAAAGTTAATGGGATAATAAGTGTAGTTGACACCAGTTGTGATGCCAACAGTCCCACCAACAACCCTGGCAATCTTGTTTTGCACCATAACCATCTCCTGGCTAGAGTCCATCAAACCATGGCTAGAGAACTGCCACTATTAGGCAACCATAAGCTGACCAGAAACCTACATTAGGTTTTGTAGGAAAATCAGAATTTTACTCTTGGGGACTTGAATTAGGTAACTTCAGATTAAGCCAATGATTGTTGTAAAACTTCCCAAGAACACCGTGAACGTGTGATAACTAACCCAGTAACTGCTGTATGGAGAGACCAGAAATTTACTAGGAAGCAGGGAGATTCGTAAGGATACAAGTATTTAGTGGCCTTGTAAACTATAAAAGGTTGGAAAAGATTCTGTGAACATAAATACTCCATGACCACTAGCACATGTCTCTTGAAATAAAATTCTTGAATCACCACTCTGTGTACCTGGCCTGGCCTCCAACCCCTTTCAACAGTGGCTCCCGAAACCAACACCCCTTCTCTCATTCAGAAGGTAGCTGAGCAAGAAACCTGTCTTCATTGTTAATCCCTGGGCTGCCTTATAAAGATGACGGCAAGGGCCAATATATCTGTGGGCAACATGTTGGATAAATGGCAGGATTTTGTGTGTGATGATTAAACACTCAGCCTTCCAAAGCAGAAGCCCAGCAATTAAGTGTTGATGGGAAGATACTTGCCCCTGGAAGCTGGCAGCGAGGAAAAGGCTATGAAGAACTGGTGCTTAATGTCAACCAAGTTTTGCAAGAGTGGATACCTGTGGCCACAAGCCACATTTCTAAACGTACAATACTCCTGGGTAGAGGGTATTTTTTGTAGGGGTTTAAAATGGCTAGGGTACTTGGCTGAATACCCCATTAGTTGAGGTTCAGCTACTTTAAAGCAAAACCCTTAATTCAGGAGACACACCAAATCATGAACCTTAGAGTGCTTTCCAAATATTACGGCTTTGCCACTTTAGCCACCTCAATATCCAATGAAATGTGTGCAGAATTAAAATGCTGCAAGGCCACCATTAGCTTGAGGATGCTTATGTTTTTCCATGCCTCTAAACCCCATGGGCCTTTCATGTATATTCACATCCAAGAGGTTACAGTAAATACTTTAGAAGATGGGAGATTTTGGAGGGCATAAATATAAATTGTCTACGGATAAGAAAGGGGGGTCTCAAACAGATGCTCGCCCTATCTTTTGGGTGGACAACTAAGACCATGGCTACCATGCCCAGGACTTTACTGTTCTCTACCCATCCTCCCCACTCCAGACTGCTGCATGCGCTGCACTATTTACTAGTGTACTTGGAGGTAAAAAATTACACATGGAATCATTACATGGACAACTTTTATTTAATTGTACTTTGCACACTTAAATGTTGCTGTTAAATACCATTCAACACATTAAAAGATGGACCAATGACTTAGTTTTATAATATAAAAGGTTGTACAACTAGCCATTTAATGACTCAACTAGTAAACTTATTTGCACGATTATTCAGGAGTCAACTGAAGCCCTTTGTTCTAGACAATTGCCCCTGGGCTTGATGCCAAAACCTGTCAGGAGAAAGCCAGAATGAAGCTGATTGGCATGTGCCAATCTGGATGGCGCCTAGCCCATGATTAAGGGAGAAGTTGATGGTAATTGCTACCAGGCTGGTTGCTGCAATCACGCACAGGACCCAGGTTGAAGAGCAGTCTAAGGAAGTCAAAGAAACGTTTAGCACGCTCAAAAAAAAAACACCTTTCTAAATAAGACGCTTTCCTCAAAACAGCGACACACAAAAAGGGAGCACTTTCCAGTCCCCAAAACGGCAAGTGCCCCCTTTTTGAGTAACACGATTTGAGGCGTTGCACTCATCCACGGATGCACTAGTAATGCAGGGTTCGGAAAGGAAACCTAGAAAATGCCAGAAACGATAATTGGACTTTCAAGTTGTTAAACATTCGAGTTTCCCTTCCCACAAGCAAGAACTTCACCTAGTGGCTCCCACTGGTTTACCGGGTGGTAGCAGTTACATGCCACCGCATTTCCTATTTTCTAAAACAGGATCCATCAATGAAAACCTACATAGGAAAGTTGCAAATCAGACTACCTGACCACACATAGCTTTGGGTACCCTCAGTGGTGTCCAGTTGACAGGCAAATAGTACGGCGCTTTCCGCATGGACACCCGAGTGCTTTTACATCTGAATGTCAGAGGCGGAGCCCTGCTACTCAAGTCCTTAGGCCACCAGGGCTGCACTGCCCAACCTAATCTGTGCCCCATTGTTGAGAATGAAATGTGAACCGCAGCCCACATCACCGGAAGTTACAAGCTCAATCGGTAAAACTCAAAAAATGGCGGCACTTTCGTAGTCAGAACAGAAAGTGCCCCCACAGTTTGAGTTCCACAGGTTGAGAGTCCAGGGATGTCATCGCCAGCGGAAGGACTTACCAGGCAAAGAAGTCTTGCAAAAGGATAAAAAGGTTAAGGCCGCCTTAATCTTAAAATCTGGAAAACATGTTAAGTTAAAATGAGAAATGGTTTAAGACAAAAATGCTTTTCACCAACCGCACAATTTACATAGAATTTGATGTCCTAGAATTTAGTGCATGCACCCACGCCACCAATCCGAGACTTAATACTTAGGCTAATTAAAGTTTCGGATTGATAGCCTGGGTTTTAGCCTAAGTGGCTACATTTGGGGGGCCTGTTTTGTGTGAACAACTTACAATTGACTACAAGGCCGATTTATAGCGAAATGCCTTGCGTTCATGGCACCAAGGGAACTGCACAATCTCACCCACACGGCTTCTAGATCCAGGAACCTGGACAGAAAACACGTGGCATAGGACATTTAGAGAACGAAAAAAAATTTAGGTAAGGTAACATGGAATAAAGTATTTAAAATATGGGATTTCAGAAACTACACTAAGAAAGGTAAGGCTACAAACTACGGAAACAAAAGAGAACAATGAATGTGATACTTACAAAGTATAGGACGAAGACTGCCACCTCCGCTTGTATTTCCAAGTAGTAGGACACGGGCAATGCGGGCCCTTATATAAGCAGAAGATCCATTCAACCCACCCCCACCTCCACTCTGAGGCAAGACCACTCCCCTCCCCCTGCCTCCGCCCTGACCCACCCTGCCCCCTTAGATTGGAGCTCTTACTTAGACACATTACACTTATTCTTTAAACTGTTTATTCTTTTATTGTTTATCTCATCAGAACTAATTGTAAACAACAGGAAAATGCAGAGAATTACCCTGAAGGAAGTAATTTCATGTCCCGGGGGAATTAAAATAAATTGTGCATTTCACACATTTTTTAAAAATGCAAAACATTTTTTCAATGACAGTTGACATTCAATATTATATTAGTTTCAGGAGTACCGCCTAGTGGTTAGACATTTATATAACTTACGAGGTGATCCCCCGATAAAACAAATATTTAAATATTATTTTTGAGCAAATAAGATACTAGGAGCTTTGCTAGATCTTGGGGTGAAAGGAGTGGCTAAGATTGTGAATTTTATAGTCTACAAAAGTGGTTTTCAGCTGGAGCTGATTTTTTCCCTCGGGGGATATTTGACAATCCCGGGGGACAATTTTTGTTGTCACAATGGGGTGGGGAGAAGGAGGCTACCAGCATTTAGTGGCCAGGGCCTATAGGGCTGCTGATAAACATCCTATAGTATGGGACAGTCCCTTAAAATAAAGCATAGTCTCCTGTACAAAATATGAGTAGGGCCAAAACCGACAACCCCTGGTGTAGCAGTAGGGTGACAGGCAGAAAAACAAACACACACACAAGCACAGATACATATAATTGTGTTCATATTCATTTATTATATCTCAAATTACACATATCCATCTAAACATTTATACTGAGAACACATTTCTATGCTCGAAATACAATAGTCTGTTAAAAAGTATTTAAAGTGTGTTTTGACAACCATAAATATGAAAATACAGTTTCTCAGTATGTTTTTGATCTTTTTAAAAGATGCATGGTATTACTTAGTTTGTATATATTATTGAGATTTGAGGTCTTACAAGTCCCCTTATGACAAACCTTGGAGGAGAAACTCAAGTTCAAGGGAGTTGCTGTAGATGGATGGATTTCAGAAAATCTTTAAAAATAATAAAATGTGTTTTCCTGGTTGAATGGCAATATAGACTATTAGGCCTTTTCCATTTTTATGCATTTAGGATAATGTGTTAATGATTCTGCAGTGAACCCTTCTGAGAGCAAATTTGATAAGGGGAGACCTCCAGAATAGGTGTTACCTTTAATAGCATCCTGTACCCCCTTTTGATTGCCAACTTCCTATGCTTAGCAGTTCTGTTTGTCTAATAACCTGCTTATCGGTTGGTTCTCAATTATTTGTCACAGTTTATTTGTCTCAGAAAGACAATGGCTTGTCTGTCTTGTTCACCTATGTCCCCCACCTCCAAAACCTGGGCCTGTCATTTGGTAAGGAAGCAAAGAGCATTCTTTTAAGGGTGCCAATTTTTATTATGCAATTGAATCAAAGGAACATTAAACAAAGTCGATATTCAAAGATGATGTTAAATAAATTTAAAGCAAAAGACCTAATCTAATGTTTTCCACGATTCACATCATTGTAAATGATGTATTTTTACACTTCCATTCTGAGCTGACAATTCCATCCTCGGTTTAGTCTTTGCCATTTTGATCATTGAACTTGCATATTTAAGGTCTTAAGTTAATATCTTTCTTAACTATTTTTCTTAACCTTTCTTCTTTTTTCCACAGCATTATTGAGGTAAAATTGATTTATTAATTATTGATTAATGTTAACTTTAAGTCTCGGGTTATATCTTTACTCTTTAATGATTTTTTTTTTTTTTTTTGGCTCTTAACAGAAAATATGAAATCCTAAAGACCACGGAAATGAGATTTGATGGCCTGCGGTGGTTAAGGGGCGGAGCTGGGTATGGAAGGAACTTTGCCTAATCTGGAATTCTTCCTGAAGAACTGAAAGGTCTTCATTTGCAAATCATTAGACCTCGTTGTCATTACAATCATCCTGGACTCTCCACCCTCCCTACTTAGTCCTTAGCGTTATCTGGCTGGTCTCCATACTAATTAAAACCTTTTTTTTTTTAATTTCAATAGTTTTTGAAATCCTTTTATGCATGGTATTCACTTTTCTAAGGCCGATAATTCTATGGAACATTTACCTACAGCCTGGGGGTGATAATCCTATTTCTGAGGTTAAGGGAATTCTATTTTATCTAAATTTACTGTTTTGGGGTGAGGCTAGGAAAAAAAAGTGGGGGAAGGATTCTTTCCAGACTAGATGAGAGATGCTTCTCAAGGACACCTGGGTGCCTCTTTCTTTTGCCTCTGTGTCTGACGCCTCCAAGGCTTAATACACCTCACTCAATGCATTCTGAGCACCTGAGATGTGCTATTCTCAGTCTTAAGTGCTGAGAATTAAAGGATTAAAAAAATATAAGGCAAAAAGAAAATTTTGACTCAGGTGGAGTTAACAGGAAAACAAGCCCACTTAATCGTTTTATTTCAGCACAAAAAAACTGAGGTTACTGTGGTGTCCATGAAGGGCCCAATTTTAGAATTGTTCCTGCAACTTTTAACAGGACCAATCTAGAGCAAGCCCCCTGCCACTCAGCTAACTCAGGCTCTCCCCACCCAAACCCACCCAAAGCCCAAATCTTAACCATAGGTCCCTTCTAACACCCTTTAGCTTGAGACTTAAAGGCAATGGTTCCCTACCGTGTGTGTCTCCCTTACTTTGTGGAATAAGAAAGCTGAAGTGTTCATCTGAAGGAGAGCTTCTAGTCATCTTTGGCTGAAGGGCATTGAAACATGAGTTGAGAACTTACTGCCAGTGAGGCCCAGTTCTGGAAGTGGAAGATGAGGCAGTGGAACAGGGACTGAAATACTGTGGCCCATTTGGCCTGATGATGTCTGTTCTCATATAGCCCGTGAGCTGAGAATTTTACCTTTTTGAGTGTTTGGGGAAAAAAAATCCAAAAGAATAATGTTTCATGACACATGAACATTATGTGAAATTCAAATTTCAGTGTTCATAAATGAAGTTTGATTGGAACACAGCCACGTCGATTTGTTTACCTATATTCTATGGCTGCCCCCTTGTGACAAAGATAGGGTTGGGTAATTGTGACAAACTATGTCACAACCTAAAATATTTTCTCTCTGGACCTTTACAAAAAACACTAGCCAGCCTCTGTATTAGGGTAAACTGTGATAAGACAATGTAGATTGTTGAAGAGAAATTATTCTGGCTTATTCTGACGCTTGCTATAAATAAATGGTAAAGAGTACTTAATTCAAGACTTGCAATACGGGGTGTAAGGAGGCAAACTTTTACTTTTTTGTTTTTTTTGGTTGGGCCTGAGAATTAAACTGACAGAAGATGGAACAGGAGGAAAGCATATATATTTTTTCTATTTTAGCTTCTAGTCCTTGACAAGAATGTGGCTTTCCTTCAGGGCAGGGAGGATAGCTTTCATATGGAAATTTTATCTCCTGCTTAAAAAAAAAAAAAGTCAGATTTTTTTTCTGGTATTTGCTGTGTTTCAGGTACCTTTTCCTCAAAATAATGGCTATGCCAAAGTGGCAGGTAGGGGTGGTTTGTTCCCAACACCTTCAGGATCAAGATAATCTCGATAGCAGAGGCAGAATGAACTCACCCCGAATACAACAAGGGGAATTGCGGATTTGTAGCCAGAGAAGAGAATGAGGGTGTTAGTGGATGGAGAATTGTTAAGGAGATCCCTGGGCCAGGGGAGTCTCACTAAACTGGACCTACAGGATTCTTGCTGAGGGCAGACAAGGACTTGGTTAAATGGTGGATGATGAGGAAGTTAATCAGATATTACGGGGGGAGGGAATGCTGTAGCTAAGCCCTGGCTGGGCAGACCAGAGGCAAGTCGGGGCCAAGGTCAAGATCATAATTTACGTAAAAACTGGTGGAAAGATGGTAGTGGAGGGGTAAGGCTGAGGGAATGAGTGAAAAAACTAAGAACAAAGTGGGGCTGGGCTGGGGTGATCTCAGTGTGAAACGGGGACATTGAGGCAAGAATTCCTTCCTCTCCAGAGCTCAGGAAAGACATTCAAATCCTCATTTAGGGCAAAGAATGAGAATCCATGAAGCTGTTTGGAGACTCGGTAGACTATCTTAGAACACAAAGAGTAGGCATATATCTATTAATAAGGGCAAATTAAATTCTATTTACTATGGGAGCCTAGGATGAAGAATGGGACATACTGCCATTCATTGGATTTCTAGTTTATTAAGCCAGAACGGTTTAAAAAAAATAATAAACTTGATTTTAGAACAAGTTTAGATTTACAGAAAAACCAGATTGTAGTGTTTCCATTATCCCTGTGCCTAGTTTGCCCTATTGTTAGTATTTTACATTAGTGTGGTATGTTAGTTATAATTAATGAAACAATATCATTATTATTGTTAGCTACAGTCTACGATTTCTTTATATTTTCTTAGTCTTTTTAAACTTTTAAGCTAAAGCCCTTTTTCTTTTCCAGTGTCCCCTCCAGGAGACCACATTCCATTTAACTGTCATGTTTCCTTAGGCTTCCCTTGGCTGTGAGGGTTTCTCAGATTCTCCTTGTTTTGGATGACCTTGACAGTGTAGAGGTTTAGTGCTCAGGTATTTGGTAAAAGGATGTGCTTCCACTGGGATTTGTCTGACGTTTTTCTCCTGATTAGACTGGGATCATTGACTTGGGGGAAGATAAGACCATACATGTAAATGGCATTTTCATTAAATTTCAAGGGTATTTACTGACCAAGACCCTCTCCTTGACCAAACTTGCGTCAGGTATCCCCGAGCCCTCTTAAGGAGGCCTCAACCTTGATCCTTGACTTGCCTCTGGCCAGCCTAGTCCAGTCTTAGCAAGGAATCCTGAGAAGTCACCCTCCACCCTTGATATCTGGTCACCCCTGAAATCTGATCAACTTCCTCATCTTATACTTGATATCTACGTCATAGACCTGCTTTCAGCAAGAATCCTGTCAGGCTTCCTTTGTAAAAATCCCCCTACTCATCGTGTCTCAATAATTTTCCGTCTATTCACCCCTGACTCTACTTGTTGGCCACAACTCCGGTACTTGGGGGTGAACCCAGTCTTTCTCCCATCTTGCAATTGTCTCGACCCCTGGTCATTTGTCTTGAGTGGGAAAACTTTCCGCCTGTTTTTACAAATGTTCCATGGATAACTTCCTTTCACAATTGTTCCAGAGTCTGCACTATCAAATACTCAAAGCCACACAATTTATACTAAGTCCCATGCTCAAACATGTTTCACTGATGGGGGACTTGTTTAAAAAAAATCAGAGAGCATATGATAAAGGCATGAAGGGATAGAGACACAGTAGGGGGAGAGAGATGGACCGTGAAGGACATCTGGTCTGTGTCGAGAAATCAGCATCTCGGTCACCTGAATCTCACCATCTACCCTTCTGGACTCTCATTTTTAGCATCCAGTCTGTGCTGTCCAATACGATAGCCACTAGCCACGTGTAGCTCTTTAAACTTCAGTTAATTAAGATAAAATAAAATTAGGAAGTCAGCTCCTCAGTCTAAAGTCACCGGGCACATTACAGGATATCCAGTTAAATCTGACGTTTAGATGAACAATTAATGTTTTCTTGGGATAATTTTTCAGTCTAAGCATGTCCCAAAGTGTGCGTGTATATCTGAAATGCACATTTAACTTGGTGTCCTTCATTTTCTTCATCCCAAATCTGACAACTCTCCCTCAGCCACAGCGGCCACATTATCAAGCGCTTAGCAGACAACGGTGGCACATGACTACCATACTAGACAGCACGGATATCTCAATCCTAGCAGAACGTTTTATTGCACATTGCTGACCCACGACATGGCTTCTATGGTAAGAGTTAGGTCTGGGAAATGGAGAGGAACAATGCAGAAGGAATGCAAAAGGAAGCGAGAGCAGGTATTGAGGAGAGGTCTAGAAAACGTGATTAAATTCCAAGACATGAGTCACACACTTTGCAGCTTCTGGGAAAGAGATTTCAAAGAATAAGTTCTGATGAACCTGGTCCCCCCTAATTTTTTTTTTTTTTTACAGACACACAATAGTGACTGGGAATCTCTCTTCAAATTACGGTAGAAACTTAAAGGATCGGGGTGGGGTATTATCTCATTTTCTTTATCAGTTGAGGACTTACTAGGTGGGACTGTTTTTAAATTTCTAGTCCTCTCTTACTGGATATTTCTAAAGTGTCTTGTGATGCATTTAGTTGTCCAACAAGTATTAGTTGAAAGCAATTATTTTCCAGGTCTTCATTGGATAGATAATTCCTTATAGTACTTGGGACCCAGCATCAAGAGCTCAGGGTTTGAAAAGGCTAAAACATGTGGCATTGCATGGAGGGGATCAGTACAGAGCTGACTCCCCACGATGTAGGAAGTTTTATGAATGGCATTCTTAAGTGTGGGGAGAAAAATTTTTTCCTCTTCCAACTTGGGTGCAGCAATAGGGCCTGGAAATGAATGGACAATAGACAGATTAACAAGAGAAAAGATGAGATTTGTTTACACAGGCCTGAAGGATCCATCTCCCAGTAATGAGAACCTGGAGGAATAGCCTCAAGGAACATTTATAACTATCAACTTAACAAAAGAAGGGGTGTTGGTGCTTCTATGGGAGCGGATAGAAGGTCATCCTGGGCTTTTTGATGCTAAAGAAAATGGGGCAGTGCGTGTTGGCTGCTGACTTAGCAGGAAACTCACTTGGAGGGGGGTAGAGAGCAGCTGTTTTTTCAGGGAGTGTCAATGAGGGAAGTTCATCTAGGTTTCTGCATCTCTGGTTGCTCAGATGTTTTCACTTTGGGATAAGGACAAAATAATCTTCATCCCAACTCTGGGCTCCACGTGGGTCCCCACGTTAAAGAGCAGTTAAGACTGACAAGCAGAGTGGGGTGAGGGATGGGGAAGGAGGTGCTGTGAGGACAGGCATTAGCAAGATAAAGGCTTTGACCTGAAAGTCTTTTGCAAGGAGAACTTCCCGAGGCTGGAAGCTGGGATCCTGGGGCAAGGGAGGAGGGTTGAAGCTTCAGAGTCAGGAATCTGACCTTGGAGGAGAGAACAGGTCAAATTAATCATTATTCTAGTACATTTACATCTGTGCTCAGTATTTGATGAGTCAGTTATAACTTGTATCTTAAGTTTGATTTTTATCATGAGCAATTGAGAGTCAAAATATTCTTGTATTTAGACTACCACTGTTCCCATTTCACCAATGGGCACACTTAGATTCCAGCAGATTCTGAAGTCCCAGCTGTCACCTCCCCTAACTGCATAGGGAAGCACATTTTGGGTGACCGTGGAGAAGAAGGGGGGGCACAGGGAGACTTGAAATAAACATTGAAGAAGTATAAATTCCCAGGAAGACAAATGTGTGCAAACTCCTGGAAGTTCCTTTTAGAGATAGTACTTATATTTAGTTGAGAGATTTGTGACTTTCCACCTAAGTTCCATTGCTTGAGCCACTCTGCCTGGGCTGGGGTGCCTATCCCATCAGACTGGGGGTGTCTTGAGGGCAAAGTGTAAGTCAGACACGTTTCTGTTATATTTTAGCTTAGGTGATGGCCTGCAGAAAGCTGGACGGATGAGTCAGTGAGACCCTCACAGATCTGGGGCAGGGTTGGGGCAGGGGGAACCTTGAGCCAGGAGAAGACGGCCAGGGTACTCAATTATGGCTCCATTTACTGAGCATGGCTGTTTGCTAAGCAGCATTCCTAGTGCTTCACAGCATCCTTTCTTTTCTTTTTCTTTTTCTTTTCTTTTTTGTCCCAAGCACACAGAAGTGCAATGGCTACTGCAGTTCTCCTTTTTATTTGAAAACCCAGAGACATCAAGCCATTTGGTCATGGTCATAGAGCTGTTGCAAACCAGGACTCCTGCTCACTAGTGTTGCTATTTAGCTAAGGGCTTTGGAGTGTTTGCTTGGGGGTCTCCTTCAGTGGGAGAAGGCAGGCAGGATAAGAGAGTGGTTAGAGCCGAGTCCTTGAGGCCCATAAATCTGGAACTCAAATAATAATAGTAATATTTACTATTCTAAATAGTAACAAAAGGGAGTGACATCAGAAACATGGCAGAGTGAGAGATGTCCCCAGATCTTTCCCTTTGAAACAATAAGCTGAACATCTAAAACTCAACAAAAAACACCCAACCTGCACACAAGCATGTCTGAAAGTGGGATCTGAGAATAAGAGGTACCATAGACATAGCAAAAAGATGGTCATTTGCAAACCGGAAAGAGGGTCCTCATCAGACACAGATCTGCCAGCACTGGACACAGATCTTGGCCTCCAACCCTCAGAACTGCAATAATCAATATTTGCTGTTTAAGCCACCCAGTTTATGGTACTTTTGTCATAGCACCCTGAACTAAAACAGTGATTAATAAATATCGATGGTTGTTATTAAAAAAAATAAATGGCGACAAAAGCAATAGTGATAATCATAGTAATACTTACGATGTGGTGGCTGAAAAAATGACTCTTACTGGAAATTACTGTTTGACTATCGCTATGGGAACATAGGCCTTTGACTATAGGAACATAACATTCTTAACAAACTTTCTGCTTCTGTAACCCCGCTTACACACCTGACCTGTAGTTGACAGGTAGTGAGTAGAAGAAAAATAGACCTTTGTGTTCAGACAGAATGAAAAATGGAGTTTTGGGCTTAAAAACCCTGTACCTCTACATTTTGGGGCTGCTTAATGTGGGGTCTGCGTACCCCTGGCAGACCCAGCTGGTTGAATAAAGAGTGTGTTTCCTATAGCTCACTGAGTTCTGGTAGTCCGTGTGTCTTTCGGAGGCTGGTGGCTACAACATTTGGAGGCTCCAGCGACATCTCAGGGAGTGGCCCTGAGATCTAAGACCGGATCAGCCTCTGAAGCAGTTGCTGTCTCTGTTACGGTTTCGAAGGGTGGCCAACCTGAGACGTTCCAGGGCCCTTGAATGCCGTGACAGGATTAATGCAATCGTCAAGGATGCAACTTTCAGAACACACTCTTTGTTCCTGGTCCTGACAGGAATCTGGAATCTCCAAGGCCTTGGTGTCTGGATAAAAGGTACCTTTCTGGTTCTGTTGACTGGTCATTAGGGGTCTGTGGAGAGACTGGACGCAGTCATATCTCCCGGACCATGGCCAGGCCGCGGGACGCTGCCTCCTGTGCCTTGCTATTGGGTTCTGTTTATTGTCTCTGGTCTTGTCTAGCTTGTAGGTGGTAGACTTCTCTGGGTCCACCTAAACCCTGGTAATTGTTCTTATCTGAGTGTCTGTTTTGTGTTTTCTGTGCAAGTGATGGGGGGAAGCCTGAGTTCACAGAAGACACCCTTGGGATGTCTCCTGCGACATTTCAAAGAAGGGTTTGTAGAAGGAGCTGACTATAACATAAAGTTTTCTCCAGGTAAACTAAGAACATTGTGTGAAGTTGAGTGGCTGTCTTTTGATGTAAACTGACCTCCAGAGGGTTCTTTTGACAGGGATTTAATGAGGAATGTTTGGAAGATTGTCACGGGAGACCTGAGACATCCTGATCAGTTTCCCTACATTGATCAATGGTTAAACCTTGTCCAGAACCCCCCTGCTTGGCTCTGCCGGTGTGCCCTTTCTCTAGGGGAGTGAGTCTTAGTTGTGGGTACCATGAAACATGCAGCAACTGAATCTCCAAGACAGCTCAGTCCCTCAGACCTCCAATCTCCACCGGAGGACAGTGACTTCCCCCACCCTATAACCCAGGACAACAGAGGTCAAATAGCACCGCCTCACCTCAGAGGGCCAGCAGATAACCCCTATAGGCCTCCTGCTCCCGCTCTGGGCAGGGCACCAGCCGATACCACCACCCCAGCCATTCTTGCCTTGCGAGAAGCGCCATCCCAGGGGCAGCACACTGACAGGCCCTTTATGGTTTACATGCCTTTCTCGACTAGTGACCTGTACAACTGGAGGGCACAAAATCTGCCTTTCTCTGAGACACCCCAGGCATAAATGAGACTCTTAGAAAGTGTCTTTCAGACTCACTGCCCCACCTGGGACGATTGCCAACAGCTTTTAATTACCCCCTTGACCTCAGAAGAATTTGGACGCATTCGGACTGAAACACAAAAGATAGTTGCGGGAGGAAGGAAAATTGAGGAAGCAGGGGAACAGATTGAGGAGGAATTTCCCGCCACTCGCCCAGACTGGGGACACAATTCTCAGAGAGAACGATGTTAGATCGGTACCACCAGATTCTAATTGGAGAAATTAAGATGGCTGCTCGTCAGCCAACTAACCTTTCTAAGGTAACTGAAGTTACCTTAGTTAACTTCAGGGAGGGACCTCAGGAATCCCCTAGAGCATTTCTTGAATGAGGCGTCCTGGGTATACACCCCCATTGATATTGAGGCCCCTGAGAACCAGCAGGCAATTAATATAGCCTTTGATACTCAGGCAGCCCCTGATATCTGGCGTAAATTACAAAAAATTAGAAGATTTTGCAGTGATAAACCTGTCCCAACTCGTTGAGATAGCCCAGAAGGTGTTCAACAAGAGGGAAGCACTGGATAACCTCAAACTGTTAAGGGTGGAAAATTTTCAAGTGAGCCAACTAGCTAAGTCAGCTACAGGGAAGAAATATCTTTAGATACCAGAAGTCGTCCTACTTGCTTGGGTGTGGTTTTAGGAGATGTATTGTATAAGATATAAAGATGGCCAATGTCTGCTTCTGTAATCTGCTCACTTATTAACCAGAGTGTGGTACTAGGTGATGTATTGTGCTAATGACCAATACATCTGCTTCTGTAATCTGCTTGCTTGTTTGATGTAGTTTTAGGCTTTATAAGCTGCCTCTTTTGGAAATGTAAGGTTGAAGACTTCCCAGTAAATCAGTAACAAGTAGGTGATACCTCTAGGCACCACAGCCCCCAGGAGGAGGCGCAACATTCCAGGATACAGATAACAAGACTGTCTGGTAGGCTATGTTTGATCTAGCAATCCCTCCCCCCCCCATACATTTATCTTTGTAAAGAACATTAAAGGCTAACTTCTGCTTTTTGTAACTTCCTTACTTGCTTTGTTCTAGGATATAGTGAGAGGCTTTATAACTGCCTCTCTCTTAAACCCCGGCACTGATCTCCTCTAACCCTGCGTGGTATAGAGTCAGTCACTGGCCGGCTAATAAAGGCTCATAATTAACCTCAATTGGCTCCGTGGGTCTTAGATTCAGTCATGCCACAACAAAACATATGACTAAAATCCAAAGCTATTGTCATCAACCCAGCCAATCTGTTGTCAGACCCAGACCCCAAATCCCTGTTCATGACTGCACAGATTTCACTGACGCTGTTTGTTCCTCACAGCCAGACCTCAAAGACTCCCCTCTGCCTGAGACCGATGAAGTTCTGTTCACAGACGGGAGCAACTTCATGCAAGAAGGAAAGAGGTATGCTGGGGCAGCTGTCATAACTCTAACTGGCACCATCTGATCACAAGCTCTTCCCCATAGGACTTCTCTTCAAAAGGCAGAACTTGTCACCCTCACTGAGGCACTAAGATAGGGAAAGGATAAGGCAGTCACAATATACACTGACAGCCGATACGCCTTTGCCACTGCACATGCACACAGAGCCATCTACAAGGAAAGAGGGCTTCTGACTTCAGCTGGAAAGGACATTAAGAACAAGGAGAAGATCTTAACCTTACATGAAGCCATACGGATGCCTAAGGCTCTTGCTGTTGTTCTTTGTAAAGGGCATCAAAAAGGGAATAATCCTGAGGCTGAGGGAAACCGATGGGCCAATGTAGAGACAAGAACAGCGGCCACAAGGCCAGTGGGGCCCCCACCACATCTACTGACTGTTGTTCCTTACCCAGAACTGCCTCCGTCTCAAGATAAGGGAGCCACTAGGAACCAGCAGGAGTGGTGGACAACCCCAGATGGAAAAATTGGGCTCTCACAGGCCCTTGGAAGGACTCTCCTCCACCAACTACACCAGACCACACACCTAGGGCGAACTAAGATACTCCGAGCTTTAGACCCCTACTTTCGCTTATTAGAAGGGAGAAGAACTGCAGAGGAGATTGCCTCATGATGCCCGGCTTGTACCCAGGTTAACCCAAGGAAGGGGAAGATAGAAGAACCTAGGCATAGGGAAAGAGGAACTTATCTGGGGGAACACTGAGAAGTCAATTTCACTGAGGTAATCCCGACTGTGGGGGGCTACAAATATTTACTTGTTTTTATAGACACCTTTTCAGGATGGGTAGAGGCCTTCCACATCAGGAAAGAGACTGCCTTAGTGGTTACTAAAAAACTACTACAAGAAATCCTCCTTCGATTTAGTCTTCCTGAAACTTTAGAGTTGGATAATGGGCCAGCCTTCGTAGCAAAGGTAACACAGTAATTGGCTAGCTACCAAAATTTGTGATGGAAACTCCACTGTGCCTACCGGCCCCAAAGTTTGGGCCAAGTAGAGCGAATGAAGCAGACCCTAAAAGAGACATTAGTCAAGTTAAGATTAGAAACTGGTAAGACCTGGATAGAACTTCTCCCTTTTGCTCTTCTCCAAGCCAGGTGTACTCAATATATTAATGGATTCACCCCATTTAAAATTTTCTTTGGAAGACCTCCACCTTAGTACCTAATATAAAAGATGAGAAAAAGGCAGAACTGTGTAACCTTGTCTTACCTAGGTCTTTACAGGCCCTTCAAAGTGCACAGAAAGAGATTTGGTCCCGGGTTCGTGCTGTCCACTCAGTTCCAGGGGACGGACTTCCCCATCAGTTTCAGCCTGGGGACTCTTTGGATCCAGAAGTTCACTTCCAAGGGACTAGAATCCAAATGGAAAGGACCCTTCACTTTCTACCTGACGACACCCACTGCAGTTAAAGTAGACGGCATCCCATCATGGATTCATCACTCCCACATGAAGGCAGCACAATAGTGGACGGCTCAAGAAGACAGGCCCTTAAGAGTAAGACTCAAGCGTACATAAGTCTAACCTTCTGTTTCTTCCTTTTTTTCCTCTTTAGCACAGGCATTTGACCAGCCACAACCAGAACCAGAAGGAACAATAATGACTTTGCTAATGACAATACACAAGGTCTTAAATAAGACATAGGAGATAGGACAAGATTGCTGGTTGTGCCTAAACCCAAAACTCCATTACTATGTTGGGGTAGGAACTCCCCTAAATTTAACTGAGCTCAGTAGGCTAGAACGTCAAGTCAATTCACTAGCGGAAGTAGTCCTTCAGAATAAAAGAGGTTTAAATTTATTATTCTTAAAACAAGATAGATTATGTATGGCTCTAGGTGAAACCTGTTGCTTCTATGCCAATAACTCTGGAGTAATTAGAGAAAGCTTACGACCAGTACAGAGAAATTTAGATGCCAGGGAAAAACAGAGATTAGAATCAAATAACTGGTTTCATAGGATGTTCAATTGGTCACCATGGCTAACAACCCTTTTATCTGCTGTAGCTGGACCTTTAATCATCCTCCTCCTCTTGTTAACTTTTGGCCCATGTTTCCTTAATTTCTTGTTTGCATATATAAAGAAAAGAGTTAATTCTATTAGACTTTAATATTACAGAATAGAGGCTATGAGCGAATTCTGCATAAAGAATCAAAGATTTGATTGTCTGCTAAGGCCAGTGGGGAATGTGGTGACTGAAAAAATGACTCTTACTGGAAATTACTGTTTGACTATCGCTATGGGAACATAGGCCTTTGACTATAGGAACATAACATTCTAAACAAGCCTTCTGCTTCTGTAACGCCACTTACACACCTGACTTGTGAGTTGACAGGTAGTGAGTAGAAGAAAAATAGACCCTTGTGTTCAGACAGAATGAAAAATGGAGTTTTGGGCTTAAAAACCCTGTACCTCTACATTTTGGGGCTGCTTAATTTGGGGTCTGCGTGCTCCTGGCAGACCCAGTTGGTTGAATAGAGAGTGTGTTTCCTATAGCTCACTGAGTTCTGGTGGTCCGTGTGTCTTTCTGGGGCTGGTGGCTACAATAATGGTTAGAAAAATAACGATACTTATAAGTAGTAATAGTTATACTTAAGTACTAGTAATACTTGTTACTACAATAACAATATCTATAATAATAGTAATTCTTATACGCACCAATGACAATAATGATAATAATGGTAATGCTTATTATAATAATAGTCATAGTCATCACTGTAATAATATAGTAATACTTACTGTTATATTATCTCCCAATTTCTGAGAACATGTCACAAGTGAGACATGGTGTCAACCATTTTTCATAGGTGATTTCCCCCCAGGCCCAGCCTCATTGTATTCATTGCTTAAATGAGAATATTAAAAATCCTAATTTCATGGTGGTATAGTGAGAGAGAATGGGAGTGACATGAGGTAAGGGGAAGTCAAGTCTTTCAAATCAGTGTCTTGCAAACAGAGATGATTGATATGTACCTCAAAATGAATGACCAAGTATCCCTCAAATGGGCAAAGGATATGAACAGATATTCCATGAAAATAAATTCACACTGTTGGAAACCCAGTGGAGAAACAAGTCCTCAGATGTCAAAATTGTAGCACAAAATGGGAAGACTCTCTGGTGGCCACTTGGGAATTCAAATCACAAAAGCATTTGCCCTTTTACCATTTCTTGCTGATTATCTTACAGAGAGAATTACACATGTACAGAATTAAGCAAATACAAGGTTATTAATTGTAGAACTGTGTATAATAGCAAAATATTGGAAATAATCCATCGGTAAAAAAGTAAATAATTCTGATCCATACATGTATATGGGAATGGTATGCAACCGTGCAGAAAACTAAGAAAGCTGTCTTTGATTTTAAAAAATCTCTAGGATACACTGTTGAATGAAAAAAAAAAAAAAGAGGTTCAGGAGAATGCATATAGTATGGGAGAAAATAATTTACAAAACCCAAATAACATAAGATCTGATAGAGTAGTACCTGCAGGGCCTACATGTGTATGGGTGGTAAGCAAACATGACTGATAGTGAGAGAAACAAGAGTGGAAGTACAAGCTGCCAATTTTTAACTTTTAAAAATTATTTTAAAATGTTGGAACCAGGTAAATTAAATCTGTGGATGAAAAAGGGGCCACATACTAAACCTGACTACCATCCATCTTCAGAACTTCATCTTCCAAAACAGGTCCTACAAACTCAGAGACTGAAAGTAACCACATAGGATGGTCTGAGCATAAAAATACCTAACTAAAAGCAGGTCATGGCGGATCCTTACCTCCTAGGCCTGTAGCTTCCTTGACAAAGGTCATCTTTACCTTAAGTGACTCCATTGTCTTTTTGCATCTAAGATACTTAAAAAAGATTTTTTTTAATGAGTCTATTTGAGACAAACTGACTACATTGCCAGGGAGCAAGATCTCAAATGCTCTCTAAGATAACATAGCTTTGAAATGTCAGAGTAATCTCCTTTTTTAGACCCCTCAGGGCACAACCTGTACACCAGAGCAGAAACCACAGAAGGCCACATTCTTATGTTGTTCCCCAAATAACATCTCTATTATTCACTATTGTGTTCCCACCAATAAGTGTACAAGAAGTGTGTGTTCTTCTATTTTGTCTTTTTTTTATCCATTCCCGGAGATTTCCCCTGCTTTGCTTTCTCCTACCTCCCTAATCTACCACCAATGGATTTCATGTAACTCCCCTTACATCTTCCCCTTTGATTCTAATGTTTCAAAGAAGCTGAAAACTGCCATTCTTTGGAGCATTTTTTCAATCCCTTAAGATTTTGCTTTCTGGAACTCATTGTCAAATAAACGCTTATAAGACTTTCTTAGGTGGACACTCTTTCGTTGGCAATCAAATCTACTGCCTCCTTTATTTAAACAGGATATAAGAAAAGAAATTAGGGAAATGCTGGAACCTACATTCTCCCTCTTGGAAATTTACAGTGCAGCATGTTAGTGTCCTGCAGGGTCAAAGGAAGAGAAAAAAAAATCAGACCTGTGTGACTTCTTTTTCCAAATTATTTCGGGAATTCTTTGTTTTGTTTTTTTTTTTTTTTCGGGAATTCTTTGTTTTTTTTTTTTTTTTAGAAATACTCAGGCATCTTACTGCATCTTACAGACATCAATCTAGGGTGAGGAGTGTTACAGAAAGCAGTTAGCACAGGTCATCTGGTCTTCTGGGGCCCAGGACAAGGGCTGTTTTAAGGTCATTGGCATTATAATCACAAAATGCTCATACTTACCCAGCACTTACCAGTGGCCCATTTTATAAAAGGAGAAAACGAAGCACAGAGATAGATATTAAAGGCACCCAGTAGCTGGCCAAGTGGTGGCGTTGGGTTTTGAACCGGGACGCTGGTACTAAAAGCGTTTTCTGTCACAAGATACAACCTTCGCAATTCTGGTTTGGTTCATCTCTAACCGCCAGAAAAAAAAAGTTTGCAGGGACAGCGCCTCAGCTCTGCTTCAAATTGCCTCGCTCGGCGCGCCCCCTGGTGGCCTGCCTGGGAAAGCGCATCTCTGGTTAATGCCATTTTTCTGCACTTTAGGAAGAAATCAATTTGGATTGAGGTCAAATTTGATTTATTGATCTGCATCCACAAAACCTCCTGTATGCACTCCCACTGCCAGTACATCATTCCATCTCCCCTATAATCCTAAGTCATCGGGAACTTAACAGTCCTTGGAATTCCACCTCCCCAAATATCCCCCCTGCCAATACTTCCCTATACCCCACTGCTTCCCTTCTGCTGGCTGTGATGTCCCCTGGGTGACGAATCAGCATCCTATGCATTTGCCCGACATCCACTCTGGCCTCTCTGGGATATGTTCTGGAGCTAAACCAGAATGTTCTTTTCAAAATGCACATAATTATCCTGACATAACCTAGCTAAAAAGTACCTTAATGTTCCCAGATGTCTTTGAAAAACGAAATTCTTATCAGTTCTTGTAAAGACCTAAATAACCTTGTCCTCGTTAGTTTCTTCATCATAATTGTCAGCATAGGATTTTTCTTTTCCTGGAATGCTTTTTGCTAGCTAATCACCAGGCCCATCTCTGTGCTTCCTTTTAAACTTATATACGCTTTCCTCAGAAAGGAAGATGAAAGAGGGATTCCTCCATTTTTCTCTTTTGCACATAGATCATATTTCAAAAAATACTCAGAAGTTTCTATTATATCTCTGCTTTTTTTGGGGGGGGGAGTAAGATGTCACAAAATGAACAGGAACATACTGGGTATACTGAGCCTGGACCAGTTCCTGATGCCACTGTCAAGTGGCAGAAATATAGAGAATATAGGGATACAGTGGACTGTACCAAGAATGTGCAACCAGCAAAATCCAGCCTGTGAGATGCTCTTACAGACCCAGGGGCTCAGACTCTACAAGAGAGATTATACTGAAGTGAATATAATATTCAGAAGGGTCTGGGGGATGGAGGAGCACCAGAAAAGAAGAATTATTTCTGTGTGACTTCCTTTATTGCAGTGGTCATCAGTCTTCATTTTAATGACGTATTCTATATCCTACTGGGATCATAATGAAACCAGAGGCAATCGAGCCTGGGACTCATACTGCCTGTTTTGCTTTTAGCCAATAGACCAACACAGGAGTTGGGCTATTTAGAATTGTTAAGGGTGGAAAATTTTCAAGTGAGCCAACTAGCTAAGTCAGCTACAGGGGAAGAAATATCTTTAGATACCAGAAGTCGTCCTGCTTGCTTGGGTGTGGTTTTAGGAGATGTATTGTATAAGATATAAAGATGGCCAATATCTGTTTCTGTAATCTGCTTACCTGTGTAATGTTAACCAGGGTGTGGTACTAGGTGATATATTGTGCTAATGGCCAATTTCTGCTTCTGTAATCTGTTGGCTTGTTTGATGTAGTTTTAGGCTTTCTAAGCTGCCTCTTTTGGGAGCTCAGGGCTGATCTCTTCAGCGTGGTAGAGAGTCAGTCACAGGCTGGCTAATAAAGGCTCATAATTAACCTCAACTGGCTCCATGGGTCTTAGATTCAGTCCCGCCACAACATTTAGAGGCCCCAGCGAGATCTCTCCAGTGGGGAGAGGTGTCCTAAGACCCGCAGCCCTGGCCACCTTGGGCGAGGACCAGCACTGTCCAGGGGACGGCCACTGAAAGACGTTCCTCAGCCCCAGACACCAGGTGGTCTCGCCCAGGAGGGCAGGTGGACAAAAGGTTCAATTCTGTAACAACTGGGCACAAGCCATGTGGAGCAGCTTCACCAGTGAGTAAGACTGCACTACAGATATTCAGGTTTCTTGGTATCTGGTTGGTTGGTTAGTTGGTTGGGCCCTAAAGAACTAGTGGAAGGCTGGATGCGGCATAACTTCCCTAGTCTGGTCAGGACTGAGATGTCAGATCCTGACCCTGGTTGGTTGGTTGGTTTTGCTGGCTCCTGTCTCCTGTTGGTCCATCATCTTTGTCTCTTTGGTGTTTGTTTTTGAAATTGTGGTCTCTCTGAATGTTATATGTTTTATTCTTTTCCTTATAGGTTTATTAATACTTCTTTTCTCCCTAGGCTTAGCTGCCGCTGCCCTGCCGGACTGGTCCCCGGGGCTCTTGCTTTAACTTTTTAAACTTGTACAGGTATCATATTTTCTTTCTCTGCTATTCCGACCACCATGGGTCAGGCTTCTTCCTCGAATTGTCCTACTCCCCCTCCCCATCCCTTTCTAGGTTAATCCAAAAGGTTTACTCCGGAAGAACTCTCCACTCGGCCTTCACCCCAGAGCCCATTTCTGTCTCCTCCTAACAGGGAAGCTGAATGGAACGGTAATCACAGGCTTCTTTTAAAACAGTACAGAAAGGTTTAAATTGGAATTTGTGGGCAGTGGGGATGCATTGAAGATTTTGATAG
The DNA here is from genome assembly GCA_028627145.1 of Eidolon dupreanum. Classification (NCBI taxonomy): domain Eukaryota; kingdom Metazoa; phylum Chordata; class Mammalia; order Chiroptera; family Pteropodidae; genus Eidolon; species Eidolon dupreanum. The sequence continues at coordinate 97,848,849 of CM053508.1, read as the reverse complement.
CAGTGATTTAATATGTGCTTCCATTTAATATGCGCTTTCAGTGTCCCTAGCAGTGTGCTAGGTGCTTTGCGTTGCTGCAGCATTTAACTTTTGACAACGTTCTTTCGTTCAGTGGTTCAGCACCTGTCATGTGTCCGATGCAGAATAGTAGGGTGCTAGCTGTTTTTTCATTCTTATTTCGCAGATGAGGAAACTGAGGTACAGGAAGTTTAAATTTACCCAGTGATGGAAGTGAATTTGTTTTTGATATTGCAAATACAAGAGTTGAAGAAGCTAATTAGGGGCCTGTTGGGCTAATCCTTCTTTATATTTTAGATTAGAGCAGGGAAGAGCAGTAGGAAAATGGTTATGTAAATAGGGATTAAAGCAAAGATGTCATTGAAAGCTAGTGAAGGGATGAATGTACATTTGTATTGGAGATTTGGATCTAAAGAGTGACTAAACATAAACTTGATTAAAGGTTCACAAAGTATCTGTAAAGCAGAATTCTAAATAATAGTCTCCTTTCTAACTAGTTCTTCAGTCTAAATTAGAATTTATTTTTATAGGAAAATAAATTTGTAAAAGAGCTCTGCTTTAATTGGTTTAGAAAGAAATAAGCACTTATAGATAAATTAAATCTTCCTAAAATTGTCAGAAAAATAGAAACTAATCCAAATGTTTTGTATTGTTTTATCAAGTCTACATGATCTGAGATAATCTTTGGTAATAAGGATAGTTTAATATTGTAGGTTAAGTAAAAATAGGTATGTCTTCAAGTTGTCAGACACACAATTTTATTCTACCTGTGTTTATTGGTCAAGTAAGTTTATGCTATTTCTACTAGTTATTTAAGATTATAAAATTATAAATTCAACCTAAAAGCTTATAAATGAGTCTTGATGTTTAAAAATAGTTTCCAAAATCTTTTTGGCAAAATACTTAGTAAAAACATATGCCTTTAAAAATTATAAAATTGGTCTGATATATAAAACACAGTTTACAACTGCCTGCTTCATTGTTTTCTCTAGAAATTAAGGCTACTAAGAGTTATGAATTCTAGTATATGTAAATTAATTATTAAGAATAATACAAGTGAAGGAAAAATTCTGTATGCAAAGTATGCAAGGAAAATAAAATGTGTTTTGAGATGTGAAGGATGTGTTTTTAAGAAAAAGGAGAGTAATTTTATCTTAAAATAGTTTCAGGTTATTTAAAAGGTCGTTTGAGGCACAAAGAGGAAAATAGGACAAAAACATAGGTAAAGATATGAAGTTTTAAAGGAAATGAAAAAGAGAAAATTTTGTTTCATATGGTCAAGTTGGCTAAAATGAAATGTATTTATTATAAGGTTTTAAAATAAACTTTAATATCAACAGTGTACTGACACAAAACTAGAGTTTAGATTATTGGTCTGTTCCTAATAAGAGACTGTAAAAAATTTTTCTTTACCTATTGAGCAATACACTTAGGAAACAAAGATTCTATATCTTATCAAAATAATTTATTGCACTTTATAGTCTTTATTATGTGTTTGATTACTTAAAAAAACTGAGTCTTCTTAACATTAAGAGTGCTAAGGTTTTTTTATATAGTTATATTTACCTTTGAAATCTTTTATCACTTTGGTTAAATAGATAACTAAGTATTGTTTCATAGTGACCTGTGATCCTATTTAATCAGGTAATCAAACCTTGTGACATTATGACAAATTTCCCAACATAAAATCTAAATGGGATCTTTTGTTTTATCTCAAAATAACTTTGAGACTTCCCAGAGGGCACCTGGAAAATCTCAAAGGTTTGGTTTTGTCACTTTGTAAAAGAGAAATGTTAAGCTAATTCAGTCTATTTGATATATTAAATTATATGGGAAGCATTGTCAAGTAATAAATGATGCTTAACCTTCTTTAGGTTACATTTTTATGAATATATGTTACTAATACAAGTGTTTCAGAAATTGTATAAAGTTCCTAAAAAAATTGTCAATATCTGCTATTCATATGTCCTTGTATAAGGTATCAGTCATAATTTCAGTTATTATAAATTGTTATATGTCATGAATATCAAGAATAGACCTGACTATTCAGAAACAAAGGGCATGGCTCTGATTTGGGCCATGACAGTAAAACTATTACAGTAATTAGATAGCTATGATTTGAGTGAATATGTGGTCTTGATATTGAAATTGGAACTTCGGATAACAGGAAAGATCTGTATAACTGGAAACATCAAAACCCTTGTTTCTCAGAGAAACCACAGGGACTAATCTCTCCTTTAGAGACTATTTTCTTTACCCATCAGCCCATCTGGGATGACTGTCAACAGCTTTTCCAGGTCCTTTCTTCCTCGGTGCAATGAGAATGGATTCTTCGAGAGGCTGCCAAGACTGCGCATGGCCCAAATGGGCAGCCCACCACTAATCTCACCTGTGTCCACCATGTCCTCCCGTATACCCGTCCACCTTGGGACCCCAACACCGAACAAGGTAAGGAGGCTCTCGATCGGTATCGCCAGCTTCTGCTCCAGGGCCTCCGGTCTGCTGCCAGGAAACCTACTAACCTTTCTAAGGTAAGCGAAGTCATCTAGGCCAAGGATGAATTGCTGGCGGCGTTTCTAGAACGACTCTTAGAGTCTTACTGGTTATACACCCCTATTGACCCGGAGGACCCAAATAATAAAACCTTACTTTTGTCAGTCAGTCAGCCCCAGATATTAGGAAAAAGAAGTAACAAAGGATAGAAAGGTTTAAGGACAAGAATTTGACTGAGCTAGTTGAGGTAGCCCTGTACATCTTCAACAACCGGGATGAAGTTAATATCCCCCAGACTAAGAAAATGACTAAAGTCCTACTTACAACAATAAGCCCCACATTCAGTTCCTGAAAACTGCTGCTCTCAACCCGGCCACCCTGCTACCAGATGACGACCCCAAGCAGCCTATATGCGACTGTCTCGAGATCCTAGAAAACGTCAGCTGCACCCCACTGGACCTAACAGATGACCCCTGGCCAAATCCAGAGGCCACTCTTTTCAGCTTCGTCACAGAAGGAATCAGGTATGCTGGGGCGGCTGTAGTGACTAATGAGACTGTTATTTGGGCACAGGCTCTGAGCCATGGAACCTCAGAACAACGGGCTGAACTAATAGCAGTGACCCAGGCCTTGCAGTGGAAAAGGAAAAAACTGTGAACATTTATACAGACAGCAGGTATGCCTTTGCCACTGCCCATATACATGGGGCCCTATATAAGGAACAAGGCCTCCTGACTTCAGGAGGAAAAGAAATTAAAAACAAGGAGGAAATTTTAGCCCTCCTTGAAGCTATCTGGCTGCCAAAGAAGGTAGCAATCATTCATTGACCAGGGCACCAGAACTCGGGCTCTGAGGTAGCACAGGGCAACTCCTTCGCTTACCAGACTACAAAGGAGGTAGCCAGAAAACCAGTGGGGCCCATCGACATTTTACCAGCGGTACCTCCTTGGGTCCTTCCTGACTCACCTGAATATACCCCTCAGGAGCTTGAATTAAGTAGCAAGCTACAAGGAGTAAGAGGACCAAAAGGATGGATCCACCTCTCTGAAGTACACCCTTTGATACCCATTTCCCTTGTACATCAGAGTACCCATCTGGGGGGTACCAAGCTGATTGAGCTGTTGAAAAGAGGCTACTATGTATTAGGGCTGCATCAAACTGCTACGGAAGTAACTGCAAGGTGTCACATCTGTGCCCAGGTGAACCCCGGATCACCCGCTGACGTCCAAGTTGGCATCAGACTCAGAGGTCAAGCTCCAGGAGAACATTGGGAACTAGACTTTATAGAAGTCTGCCCTGGAACTTTTGGCTTCAAGTATTTGCTTGTGTTTACTGACACCTTCTTAGGTTGGGCAGAAGCCTTCCCTACTAAGAAGGAAACATCAGGTAGTAGCAAAGAAATTAGTCTCAGAAATAGTCCCTCGATTTGGCCTGCCCATAATAACACTGGGGTCCGACAGTGACCCAGCATTCATCGCCCAGACCAGTCAATCTTTAGCCAGGGTTCTAGGAATTAATTAGAAGTTACATTGCACTTACAGGCCTTAGAGCTCAGGACAGGTAGAGAGGATAAATAGGACCCTGAAAGAAACTTTAACCAAGTTCAAATTAGAAACTGGTGAAAACTGGGTAAACATCCTTCCTTTCACTCTGTTAAGGGTACAATGCACCCCTTACTGTAAAGGGATTACACCTTATGAAATTATGTTTGGAAGACCTCCTCCATTTCTCCCCAAACTAGGGAAAATAAGCTCACAGAAATCTGTAACTTCTCCTTTCTTAAGTCCTTGCAGGCTCTCCGCCTAGTGTGGAGAAAAACTCACCAGCTAGTTTCCGTAACCAGAGTCCAAATTCAGTCTCTCACCCAGCTGCAACCTGCCTCGCCTGAGCCTCACTGAGAAGGACCCTTTCTGGTTTTAAATGTTTTTTTAAATGTAAATATTTAGGTGAAGTTTTTGTTTATTTTGATATATTCATTTACTGCATCAACCATAGTTTCAGAATTTACCTTTTGAACAGCTTAGTTTCAGAATCTGTAAAATAAGCTAAAAATTTTGTGTATTAATTCATACATATAAGACTAACGTGTTCATAAAGCATAGATCTTGCTTTAATTGTATAGCTTAGGTGAAACTTGCTGTTTTTATGCTAACCATTCTGGAATTATACGAGACAGCCTAGCATTAATAAGACAGAGGGTTAAAGACAGAGAAGAATGACTTAAGCATGGAGAATCTTGGTATGAAGGACTTTTTAATAACACCCCTTGGTTAACAACTCTCCTGACAGCCATTACAGGCCCCCTTATTCTAGTCTTCCTGGGCATTTTGTTTGGGCCCTGTGTAATTAGTTGGATAACTGCCTATGTCAAAAAGTGGGTACAGGCAGTAAAACTCACGATTCTCAAGACAAACTACTGGCCACTCCAGGTTGAAGATTCAATGATTTGAATTCCCCTGAAAACCAGTGGGGAATGTTAAGGGTGTAAAATTTTCAAGTGAGCCAACTAGCTAAGTCAGCTACAGGGAAGAAATGTCTTTAGATACCAGAAGTCGTCCTGCTTGCTTGGGTGTGGTTTTAGGAGATGTATTGTATAAGATATAAAGATGGCCAATGTCTGTTTCTGTAATCTGCTTACCTGTGTAATGTTAACCAGAATGTGGTACTAGGTGATGTATTGTGCTAATGGCCAACTTCTGCTTCTGTAATCTGCTTGCTTGTTTAATGTGGTTTAGGCTTTATAAGCTGCCTCTTTTGGGAGTTCGGGACTGATCTCCTCTAACCCTGCATGGTAGAGAGTCAGTTGCGGGCCAGCTAATAAAGGCTCATAATTAACCTCAACTAACTCCGTGGGTCTTAGATTCAGTTGCATCACAACAGAATAAGTGTTTGTTAGAGAACTGCAATTCCTGGAGATGCCGAAGAGCTAATGCTCAAAGACCTGGCTCCCAGAGTATCTTGGACACACAGATTATATAGGGGAAAATCAGTCACTATGGAAAAAAGAGTTGGTATCTTGAGTGCTACTGATTGGATGATTAAAGGGGGATGAGGTCACTGATCATTGTGTCTGGTTCTGGAATCAGCCATGGTACCATCCTGTCTGGTCCTGTGGCCTGAGGGTGAAACCCTTCTAAAGCCAAGATATTATCTTTGGTCCAAAGTTTAACCAAGCTTATTTGTTCTAAAGCTTAACGATTTAAGGAGCAAGCATACAAAGGACAAGGAGAGGGAGGTGGGGGAGGGGCGTTGGCAGCAAATGAGTCGTAAAGCCTTTATCTGGGCAAAACCAGCTTGAATCAGAGGAAAGAAAAGACTGTATTTAAGAAATGAAGTTTGTGTGAGGTTATAAGTTATAACGTAAGAAGAAGTGAGGCCCATAATACGGGATCTTTATCAGGTCCTCCTTCAATAAGATCCTTGAAGACAGATGTTATTCTCAAATTCCCTGTCTAAACAGTGGGACAGTGTTTGGCAAGAAGCATTGCTCAAAAAACTATTTTTCTCAATTGGTCCACGAAAGGGTGACCGATAAGTCTTCTAATGTGAGACCATGTATGTACCATCTGGCCATGTCTGGGATGTCAGGAAGCCATTCTGCCCGACAAGGGCACTCACAGGCAGTGAAAAGAGGTGGCCAGATAAAATCCAGGACACGCATTTGAATTTGAATTTCAAGTAAATGATGAGTCATATTTTAGTCAAAAAGGTATGGCTCCTGTATTTCCACACTTCAACAACAAATCGTTTTTCCTTCAAGTGTGTCCCCAGTAGGCAATTGATATGGGACATACTTTACTAAAACTTGATCCATTGTTTATTTGGATTTCAAATTTTGCTAGGCACTCTGTTTTATTGGCTTGACCTGGCACCCTGTCGTGGAAATCTCCTGGGGATTCAGTGAGGCATATTCCCACTTTTGACGGGAACTCGTGATGTGCAAATCTTGGCAAAGGGATTGAACTGTCAGGGTTTTGCAACACTTCTCAGAACCCATGGCAGCTCCATAAATTCACAAGACCCAGAATCTGGGTGTGAGGGAAGGACATCTAGGCTGGAGGACCTGGCCGGTCCCTGGGCAGGGAGTCTCTCCTTGGGTTGTACAGCTATGGGGCAAGATTTTTAGTATCCCCATTTAAGAGATGAACACAATGAGGCTGGGCCTAGGGGAAAATCATCTATGAAAAATGGTTAACATCATGTCTTACTTGAGATTCGTTCTCATTAACTGACAAATCCCAGGAGAGGCACTGGCTCAGTTCAGGCCAAGTCCCATACTGACTCCTGGGAATGTTCCTACCCTCCTTCCCAGCCCTTCACTCCCCCCTCCCTCCTACCCTGTGTATGTGCTAGGCAATGCCCTCATCCAACCTGTGGTCGAGTGTCACCTTCCATTGCCTGGTGGGGAGTGGAGGAGGGAGACACCTCACTGTTTTCAGTGATGGGAATGGGGTTTCTATCCTCACCCACAGTCCAGCTCCCCCATCGTGCACAGTGGGGAGGTCACAGTCCCAGTGTGTCCCAGATCCCCAGTCCACCAAGCCCCTTCCCATCTGGTAACCATCAAAATGTTTTCTGTATCTGAGTCTTTTTCTGTTTTGTTTGTTCACCTATTTTATTCTTTAGATTCCACATATAATTGAAATCATATGGCATTTGTCTTTATCTGACTTACTCCACTCAGCACAATATTCTCTAGGTCCATCTATGTTGGTGCAGATGGCAAGATTTCCTTTTTTTATGGCTTAGATAATGTTCCATGGTATATATGTACCACCTCTTCTTTATTCATTCATCCAAAACACTAATTCGAAAAGACACGCATACATTTGCTCATCGTAGCATTATTACACTCTCCAGGGTACAGAAGCTACCTCAGTATCCTCATTGCCCCTCTTCACTCCACAAGATGGGTGTAAGAACTGCCATGTTCAATGGAGAATGAGTGGAAAGAATGAAAAGGAGGGCTCCCAGACACTGTGCCAATGGAGGCCCTGTCCCTCCAAGCTTTCTGGCTCCCCAAGGGACACCTCTGCCCGAACCCCCAGAAGCCTGCATGGGTAACCCAGACTGCACTTGGCTACAGTGTGACTCTGAGCTGGATGGGCTGGTGCCCACAATCCCTGCCTTGTCTTCCCCTGCTTATGACATAGTTCAGGTCATAGAAGCCTATGGATGTTTTGAAGAGGACGGAGTTCCTTCGCTTGTCTTTATCAGTATCTTTCTGCTATCTGAGAGTTGCTAGCGAGTGTGGTCCCCAATAGTCTAGCTCCCTTAAGGCTTCTGATGCCTGTTGCACAGGAGCGAGCCGGAAATTCTACAAAGCCTCTGGGATGCTTGATCCCATAGATTTCAAAACCTGTGGCTTTAGGTCACAGCAGAATTTATAAAGGATCTTTCTGCCTTTCCTTCTCTGGTCCCTTTTCCTTTGAGTGTGTTTCCATACTCAAACTAATGGGTTAGAGACATTTCTGTTTTTCCTGGTAGGAAATACACCGCAGAAACTGGAACCTTTTGACCCGATCTGACTTTTTTTTTCCTATAAGAAGAAACTATGTCTTTATATCTGGATGGTAAGTTCTCAAATGAAGTTAGCTTTCTCAAAAAAAAAAAAAAAAAAAAAAAAGTTAGCTTTCTCTGAGTCTCAGTGTTCTTATCTGTAAAGTAGGAGGGTAATAACCCTACTCCAGAAGATGGCTGTGAGTGACCATTTTCCTCTTAGATTTCAGTCTGTTTTTCTTCTTTATATGTTAGGTGTTGTCAAAGTTCAGGGAAAAAAAAAAAGGAGTAAAACCAGTGAATCCCTGAAGCAGTAATTAGTAAAAGCTTATTATGCACACACCAAAATGACATCTAACAAACCAGAAGCACTCAAATCAAAACATGAAATGAGGCTCAAAGGTATATTGTTATAAAGCAGCACGTTCAGTGACGAAGCATTCTGACAGTGTCTTCACCGTTTTTACAGTGATCAGTTACAACATTTGAATTTTCTTTAATAAAAGGGAATTGATTAGCAGTCACCTCATATCAATTTTGGGGAACAATTTAAGTTTTGCTTATGATTTTCAGAGGCATAAGCAAGAAGTGACCCAGGTCAAGTTAACCTCCCTTGTCTTGCAAAAAGAAGCTCAGTTAAGCTTTGTGTGCTTGACTAAATTGATTTTGTCTGCTTAGGGAATTTTTAAGTCTGGTTTCTATTTGTTTTTAATTTTGACACTATAGCAGTCCTATTTCTGTAGTGTGTGTTGCAAATACTTCCTATCAGGTTGCTAGTTGTCATTTCGTTTGGCCATGAAAAATTATTTTAAAAAGTTTTTCATTAAATTTACTGGGGTCACATTGGTTAATAACATATAAATTTCAACTTTATAATACGACATCTGTGTACTTCATTGTGCGACGAAATACACTTTTTTAAAGTGTACTCAATGCAAAAGCTCAGAAGGAATGTTTTGGGATTTTGGTGTGGTTTTTTTCCCCCCTTACATGAAATCTGAAGTTTGAGCATTCTCTGCCTTCTAGTTAACCTGAGAGCATGACTTTTTTTTAAAAAAAAAAATCCTTTCTCCATCTGCTTTCAATACAGGAAATTTGCATTGGAATTATACAAATATTATCCAAGTATTATCAATAGTAGTAGCTTACTCATTTAAATTGAGCCAATATGCATGACATAGGTATATACACATTTGGATCATATAAGAATGGAGACAAATTTAGGTTAATTTTTAAAAACAACTCTACTGAGGTATAGTTTACATGTCACAAAATGCATCCATTCAAGTATACAATTCAATGATTTTTAATAACTTATGTGGTACAACCACATTATAGGTGAGTGGGAATAATCTTTATCTATGTCAAAAGGCATCTGGCTATCTAAGTAAACTCAAAAACCATTAGATCTTGTTTCCTTAGTCAGGCTTGGGAAATCTTGAGTTATAGTTCTGAAGTGTCTTATAGACCTTTCCTTTCTGTCTCAGGGCTGTTCGGTATTTGTTGTCGATTGTCTTAAATGCTTCTGCATTAATACAGTCCCAGAGATGACTGGATAAATGATTTCAAAAAACAGGATAAAGTCGTGCTAACCAAGGCTCTAATATCTAGGTCTCTCCAATAAATTCATCTTTAGAAGTATCAAAAATAGTGTTCAATATTTGTACAATCTTTGATGATCTCTCTGGCACTTTTATCTGAGTGGGGACCTAGAGGGGAAACTGAGAATGAACATGTTCACACACTCTTAGGAAAAGACTGTTCTGTTGCCAGGATAAGTAGCCGGCAGGACTGGTTTTAAATTCCTCTGATCAACTTGCTTCAGTGAACACAGTTTCAAAGACAATCAGTAAGTAAGAGCTTCTAACTTCTGAAAGTCAACCAGTTAGGAATGGGCACACTCCAATGAACACACATCTGAGTGCCAATTAATTGACAAAGGTTACATCTGAGTGATCAAAATTCTATAGGTGTTGTCCACCCACTCATGCCTCTGAGAGTCCATCTAGCCTTACACTCCACAATTCCTTACAATTTGCTTTGTTTGGAGAGACTGACCAGCACAGCACTCCCTTGCTATAGTAATCAATAAGCTCCGCTTTACTTATGTCAGATATTGAGTTGCAGTCTTATCATCTTTCACAAGTTTAAAAGCACAACGTGATACCACTACACATCTCCAGAATAACTAGAATGAAAATGATGGGAAAAAAACAAGGGCTGGCAGGAATGTAGAATGAGGATATCCTGCTGTTGGAAGTGTGAAATCGGTGTAACCTCTCCTAGGTATATACCCAACACAATTTTGTTCACATGTTCATTATGAGACATCTACTAAGGACTATTTGTAATAGCCCCAAACTGAAGCCTACTTAAAAGTCCATCAATAGTAGAATGGATAAATAATTTGTAACATATTTACATGATTTCCCCCCAGCTTTATTGAGATATAATTGACATATGATATTGTGTAAGTTCGAGATGTATGATGATAAAATTTCTTACTGCAACAGGTATGGGCGACCTCAGCTACATGCAACAACCCTATGGATGGATCTCCAAGCCCAATGAGTCCATTTATGTATGATACAAAATGAGATAAAGTCAGTTTATGCCACTAGAAATCAGGACAGTGGTTATCCCTCGAGGGCCTGGATGGGAGCAGGGGGTAAGGGGAGGTTCTGGGTAATGTCTCCTTGCTGTCATAGATGCTCTTGATATGGGTACTTTCAGTTTGTGAAAACTTATCAACCTCTACCTTATGGCACGTGTACTTTTTTGTCTGTATGTTGTAATCCTCAAAATTTAATAAAAACTAACTTAGGGATGGTTGAGTTTCTCTTTTTGATTTTACAGATATCCCTCAAAAGAAAGTCCTGTTTAGCAAATTAAAAACGAGGGATTGTAACAAACAATTATTCCTAGAGTCCCTCCTTTTATAATGTAAGGAAGACAACCTTTGGTGTCTGCATTCCTACTGGGGTCTTCCTGGTAAGTGGAAGAAACCGTGAGTATAACTGGCCTGGGAATCTGTTCATCTTCCTCCCTGATCACGTGCCTTTCTCTCAAGTCCCCTCTGGTTTAGTTTCTGCTCTGCTACAGCTGGTCTGGCCTAAGAGATTTGAATAATTTGCTAAATGCAACCAGGGCAGGAACAGAATAGCCCTCTGCCCAAGGCATAGTGACCAATACACGTCAAAAGCAGGAGACACAGGGAGGGGCAGAAGGCAAGAGAGAGGGAGACATAGGGAAAGGTGCAGAAGTGTTTCCATCTGAGATAGAGAAAGGAGACAGGAAGAACAGCAAAGATGGAAGGAATGAACCATGAAGAGTGGGGGACAGGGTTTCTGATTGTGAATTACATGCCACAGTGATTTCAACGTCAATTTTAAATAGTCATATTTAACGTATACACAAAGCACCCAAATTCAATTATGGTTATACAATCAAGTGACAGTTTCCCAGACTTGAGAATGCACATGAAAAAGAACAGATGTTAATATTTGAGAGATGGAAGTTATGAGGCTGGGAAATTAAGGGAGAGGTGACAGCAATGATCTGCTCATCTTGCAGAGAACATATTTGAAACATAAAATAATTGTTGAATGAAAAGGGGGAAACAAAACAATATAAGCATATCTTTTACATTTACCAAAGTAATGTGAGCTGAATTAATTATAGTGGTAAATTATATTGGAAAGATGAGAGAGTAGGGAGAAAGTAGGTAGAAGTGAGTTAAATTCTCATGAATCATTAAGAGGAAAATAATGCTTGTGAAGGGGTTCAGAATAGCTCTCCCCACAATATGTGCCACTTTGGCATGTGGATTATTTTGAGCTGAAGCAATTGAGAGTCTGTGGGCTCATGAGAAACTTTGACTTTTCCCTTAAAAATTTAAATTTGAGGCCTTGCTCATAATAAGAATTATCACCAGAAAAAAACTTTTTATGACTTCTTTATAGGGCAAGGCAAACATCTAATTCTGAACGCCTACTCTTCTTGTGGTCATACAATGCCCTTCCTCTCCTCTGAGAACCCAAGGTGCCTTATGTCATCCCTAGCTCAGAATGTCATACATACCTGTTTTCCTTTCTATCCCTGAATCTCTCCAACATGTGGGGTCTCTGACTCTCAGTATGTGGGGTTCCCATACACATGCATGTAATTAAATTTGGTTGTTTTCTCTTGTGAATCTATCTCATGTCAATTTGACTGGACCATCCAAAAGAACCTAAAAGGTAGAGGAAAATGTCTTCCTCCCCCACACCTGACGATTTGGGTCTTTCAAATTCTATACAACGTGATATTGGAGATGATATTCTCAAGGCTCAAATCGCTGTTCTAATATTATTTTAAACTCTTTGCATAAGCCCTTCCATTATTTTATGATATTTTTGAAAAGTTAGACTCTTTTAACCATGTGGAATTTATTTTAATATAAGAATTCCATATACAGCCATGTGTCACTTAACAATGGGGGTACATTCTGATAGATGTATGGTTAGGTGACTTCATTGTTGTGCAAACATTGTTGAATGTGTCACACAAACCTAGATGGTGTAGCATACTGCAAACCTAGGTTATATGGTACAGCCCATCACTCCTAGGCTATGAGTATGTTACTGTACTGAATTCTGTAAGCAATTGTAACACAATGATAAGTGATTGTATATCTAAATATAGAAAAGTACAGTAAAATTATGATACACAGTATTTTTATACAACTGGCAGCACAGTAGGTTTTATTTACACCAGCATCACCACAAGCATGTGCATAATGCATTCCACTCTGATGTTTTGATGGCTATGACGTCACTAGGTAATAGGAATTTTTCGGCTCCATTATAATCCTATGGGACCACTGTCATATATGTGGTCCATTGCTGAATGAAATGTCATCATGTGATACATGACTCTAAATCATTTCCAAATGTCCCACTGTTGTTAAAAAGGGGAGTATGTCTTTATTTCTAAATATTGGTGCCTATTTTGGTGCCTGACATATAGTGGCCCTTTGGCAATGTTAAATGGATAACTATACTTTTTAAACATTTATGTTTTTATTTTTAACTATAGTTGACATACAATATTATATTAGTTTCAGGTCTACAATATAGTGATTAGACATTTACATAACTTACGAAGTGATCATTCTGATAATTCTAGTACCTACCTGACATAATACATATAGTTACTATAATATTATTGACTATATTCCCTCTGCTGTACTTCTATACTTTACTTTTTTGACTCAACCACATATTGTGTTCAATAGCTGCATCACATTGTTAAAGCATTTAAACCTTTCTACTTTTGGGGAGGAAAAACTTTTCTTTACCCTCTTAGGTTCTATGACTAGGGGCCTGCAAAATAGACAAGAGACAGATCCACAGGATTATTTGATCAAATGCACCTTGCTAGTTTCTTTCCTGTCTAACAAAGGAGTGTTTATGCATATAGGAGCTAACAAAAGTAGTTAGCTTGCTAAATGGTTAAAGTTAGAGGCATATATATATATATACCTGACTTTGCAAGGGACAGGGAATGGGGTGAAAGGGCTTCTAGGGGAAGAACAAATAAGTTTCCTTAGGAAGAAAAATAGGGTTTTAAGAGAAAAAAAGAGGAGATAAGAAACTTCATGATAATGTTTGTCTATGTGGGCGTGAATGGTTTTTCCATCTTCTTAGGGCCCGTAAAACTTTCCAGAGATGGGAGTTACAGTAACAGGTTTACTTCCCTTCCACCTCTGGGAGAAGTCCGTCTCTTGAAGAGGGAATTTTTGGCAGCCTTAGTTCTCAGAATTTTCTGCTTTTGGACAGATAAGGGACACTCTGAAAAGGGTTCTTCCTGTGTCTGTTGACTCTCAAATGTCTTCCATTTAAAGTAATCTTCATCCCAACTCTGGGGTTCCACACAACCAACTAAATCTCTCTACAACAGCTTAAGCCACTGTCTTGTCCTTGTGTGATTGGCTTTTTAAAGATTAATGTTAAGAGTCAACGAGTATATTTTCAGTCCAGTTTCAGTGATTTGTGCCCAGTGTTTTAGCATGTGAGTAATATGATCATGACATAATCTGGCCTGTCAACCCTTCCCCAGTGTCTTTACTGCACAGCTCTCCTTCCTGCTCCTGTGTATTTCCTTCCATGAACCAGTGGTGCTTACATCTTACATTATGTTGCCTTTCTCTGCCTGCATTTCATCTCTTTCAGCAAACCGAGCTCCTGGCAGAATGGGAACAAATTGCACTCATCTTTATCTCCTTTGGTCCCTGTGTGCAAGGCTGGGAGCATGCCTGATACTTGTTAAAAGATTTTGCTGTGTGAATTAGCAAACATCAGAGATTTTAAGCTTCTCTTTTTTCGGTTGTGGCTGGGGATGTCCTCGACAATTGAGCATCTCAGGCTATGTGCAGACTGTGGGAAGTTGAGAAGTGTGTGGGGGTTGAGAATGAGTCACCCCTAGATGTGCCACTGTGGCATGCAGAATATTTTGAGCTGAAAATAATAAAGGCCCAGGAGGTTCAGGAAGAACTTTTGACCCCCCCCCCCCACTGCCTAAAAGAACTTAAGGAAGAGGACCTGCTCCAAAAAGGGAGATGTCATCATAGATAAATATAGTTTAACATGAGCTAGTGTGATAAATAGGAAGGAACCTAGCAAGGCTCATTTGATTAAAGTCTTCCCTGTGTCCCACTGTCTCAAGATGCCCCAATGAAGAGTTTACTAAACATTCACTCTTTTCATCCCCTCACAAATTGACTTCCGTCCGAAGTCCTAGACACCTGCTTCCCACTCCTTGGTCCAGAATGACATATATATTGTATCTTGCCTTCCTGTCTATGGAATTTTTATGCTTATGTGAATTCCCTGTGCACACATATTAAAACTGGATTTTCTCCTGTTACTCTGTTTCATGTTCAACCAGCCAGAAGAAGTGAGAAGAAAAGAAGGAAAATTTCCCCACTCTCAACAAGTGTAGGAGGACAGAAAGAGCATGGTGAGTGGGTCCCATATTATAAGGCTGCTATATCAGGGTCCCTGATGGTCAAATTTATGTAGAGAGGAGGCAAAAGAATTAAAAATGTTAATCAAACCACAATCAGAGACTGCAATATGCTGATCAGCCTTGCAGCCAGACCCAGAGGACACCTGTAGAACAAAGGAAGATTTCTACTCGGATTGCTAACAACACTTTCCCCACACCTGTAGGAAACAGGAACCTATGAATTAAAGGCTGGAAACTGCCAGCAGGCCTATCATTCTATGTATTCTTACCTTTTCAGGCTACATACTCTTCTCCTTCCTCACTGTCTATCCACATTAAAGGAAATGGGAACTAAAAAATGACATATAAACTGAATCCCCTAAACACTCAGAGTCCCTCTCAGTGTCTTTATTCTGTCTCTTTCTCACTGTCTCTTTCACTCTCCTTCTCACTCTCTGCCTTTGAGAGACACCACCACTCTGTCTGTAGAGTGTTACCCTTTTTTGGATAAACTTTCCTTTTGACTCCAACTTTGGCGTGTGTGTTGAATTCTTTCTACACTCTCCACCAAAGGACCCTCTTCTTCTCTCGATGCCGGGCTTGGTCTCCACCCCCCGCAACCCCTCCATTGGGGAATTTGCCCTGTCCTACACTGTAAGGGTCAGGGATATTGCTGACCAAGAAGGGACGGTTTGATGGTGTGAGGCCCGGCTGGAAGAATGCACAAGATGCAGATATGAGGATGAAATGGCAGGCACCAACTTTATTGTGTGGAGCGCACTTCTGTTGGGAAGTGCAGTTCTACTGGGGAGTTCTGTCCTATTGGGAAGTACATGGGGCACTCACTCTTGCATGCACTTCTACTCCCCTTTCTTGTGCTCCCCTTCTGCTCTCTCCTCTGCTCTCTCCTCCCTCTCCAGGAGACAGCATGTCTCCTCACATAGCAGAGTACAAAAGTGGCCTTCAGCCACATATGTGCGATACAATAAGCTGAAGTATGTTTTCATATTTTCTAAATCTGGCTGCAGATTCCTATTCCTAGCTGCGGGCCTGGATCACAGCCAGACCTTGGACCAGCCAGACCTTGGGCCGGTCAGGCCTGGTGCCCACATACATCATCATGAATTCGTGTGTTTAAACAAATCTTAGATTCATGTCATCTGGCAATTCTACTTCTGGGTATATATCCAAAAGAACTGAAATCAGGGTCTCGAAGAGATATTTACACATCTATGTTCACAGCAGCCCAAGAATGGAAACAACCCAAGTTCCATCTATGAAGGAATGGATAAATGCAAGGTGGTCTATCCATACAAAGCAATATTATTCAGCCTTAAAAGGAAGGAAATTCTGACACAGGCTACAACATAGGTGAATCTTGAGGACATTTTTCTAAGTGATATAAACCTGACACAAGATGGTAAACATTGCACGATTCCATTTCTATGAAGTACCTGGAGTGGTAAAATTCATAGAGACAGAAAATAGAATGGTGGTTGCCAGAGGCCAGGAAGGTGGGGAATTGGGAGTGTTTAGTTGGGGACAGAGTTTCAGTTTCAGTTTTGAAAGATGAAAAGAATTCTTGAGATGTGAAGGTACAAAAATGTGAATATACTTAACACTATCGAATTGAACACTTCAAAATGGTTAAAATGGCAAATTTTATGTTATATTTATTTAACCACAATTTATTTTATTTTATTTATATGTTTTTTATGCCTACAGTACCCGGTCTTCCTAGGTGGTCTCCCATTCAAGTACTAACCAGGCCTGACCCCTGCTTAGCTTCTGAGATCAGACTGTTCAGGGTGGCATGGCCAAAGGCTATTTAACTACAATTTTAAAACAATCTTAGCACAGAGCCTTGAGGGGTAACCACAGAAGCCTCCACATCTGATAACATCACTGTAGAGGCTCCTGGCCCCGCCCACCCCTGCCCTGCCTGCCCGGGATAGAGTTGTCTTATATGGGTTCTTAGCTGCTTTTATTGTTGTCAGCTGCAGCTCCACCTCACTGACTCACTGACTTCGATCCAGAGATCCAGGGTCTGCTCCATCAGTCCGGTAAGAATGGGGGGTAACCCTTCTTCTGTAGGAGACAGGGCACATGGGTTCAGATATTCCCAAACGCCTCGGCAATCCCAGGGTGCAGTTGCTCAGCTTGGTTCTTTCCATGCCAACAGTAGAAAAGACCCACTTTTTGGAATAAAGTAGAAGGAACTAGGAGCTGTGTGTGGGGTGGGGGGAGAGAGGAGGGAGATGGATAAGTATTTGAATGCTTTAAGGCTGTTTTTTTTTTTTTTAATTTATGTGTAAATATTAAAGGTTAAAACTTATTCAGGGTTTAAGATTGATAGGCCATTGATTTCAGTTTCTTATATGTGCTGATTTGTTTGTTATACCCAGCAATTCTAAAAAATGGTGGTAAAATACACAAAATTTACTATCTTAATCATCGACTCTATTACTGTTGACAGTATTTTCTAAAAAATTGTGGTTACACATAACATAAAATTGACCATTTAAAATTACTTTTAAGTGTACAGTTCAGTAATGTTAAGTATAGTTATATTGATGTGCAACCAGTCTCTAGAACTCATCTTGCGCAAGTTAAACTCCATAATCATTAAATAATAACTTCCCACTTCCCCTCTCCCAGTCCCTGACAACCACCATTCTACTTTCTTTATTTTTGCTTTTTTTAAAAAAAATTTCAATTACAGTTGTGACTCAATATTATATTAGTTTTAGGTGTACAGCATAGTGGTTAGACATTTATATACCATACGAGATGATCTTCCTGATAAGTCTAGTCTCCACCTGACACCATACGTAGTTATTATAATATTATTGACTATATTCCCTGTGCTGTACTTTACATCCCCGTGACTATTTTGTAACCACTAATCCAACATCTTAAACCCTTCACCTTTTATACCCAACCCCCCACCATTCTACTTCCTGTCTCTGAATCTGACTACTCTAGGTAATTCATAGAAGTGGAATCATACAGCATTTGTCTTTTGGTGACTGGTTTCTTTCATTGAGCATAATGTCCTTAAAGTTCATTCATGTCAGAATTTCCTTCCTTTTAAAGGTCATTTTTTTTGCCCTGCAGAGGTGTGGTGAGGAGGCATTCCAAGCCCCAAAGGAATGGGAAATAGTCTCTTGATTTCTGATTTGGAATGAAGAGCAGTCCTCCCTCCCTCCAGGCAACTGGGAGGCCACACTGGTTTGATGCTTGCCCTGATAAGGGCTAGAATCTCTCCCTCCCTATAAATTCCATCTCTTTCTGCCCTATTCCAAATTCCAAATCCGTTTCACTCTGCAGGCAACAAAACACAAAGCTATCAAGTTTCTCACTCTTTGACCAAGCCTTGCAGTCACCTATCAAGGAAGGGAGGAAAAAATGATGATAATAGTAAGAGTTTCCCCTGTTTTACTGAGAAGGGTGGAGAAAGAGTGGTATTGATGCAGAACAGGGCAAATTTCCCTGAGGTCGGGGAGGCTTGGGGGAGGGAGACCAAGCCCTGCACAAAGAGAAGAGGAGGGTCTTTTGGCGGAAAGTGTATAAGGAATTCAACACACACGCCAAAGTTGGAGTCAGAAGGAAAGTTTATTAGAAAAAGAGTAACACTCTACAGACAGTTTGGTGTCCTCTCAGAGGCTGAAAGCGAGAGGGACAGTGAAAGAAACAGTGAGAGAGAGACAGAGTAAAGGCACTGAGAGGGGTCTTGAGTGTTTAGGAAATTCAGTTTATATATCATTTTTTTAGTTCTTGTGAATTATAGTTTAAAAGATTTCGTTAACCCTTTTCCTTTAATGTGGACATACAGTGAGGAAGGGGAAGAGTATGTAGCATGAAAAGATAAGAATATGTAGAATGAAAGGCCTGCTGGCAGTTCCCAGCCTTTAATCCTTAGGTTTCCCATGGTTTTAGCCATGGAGAATGACTTGGTTCCTCATTCCCCTTCACAGATGTGAAGAATGGGCTGTTAGTAATCCCAGCAGAAATCTTCCTTTGTGTTACAGGTGTCCTCCTGGCCTGGCTGCAGGGCTGATCAGGATATTGTAGTCTCTGATTGTGGTTTTATTAACATTTTAATTCTCTTGCCTCCTACTCTTCATTAGTATGTAGCTTGTGCAAAATCAGATCACTGATACCTGGCAGAGCTGGATGTGAACCTGGGTGATATGGCTTCAAAAATCAGCACTCTTATCCACTCAGCTCATAGCAACTGAGTAGCTACTAGGTGCCAGGCACAGTACTCTTCAAGCAATCCTTCCAGTAACTTTGAAATGTATTAAGTCCTATTTACATTTGAAACCAAGGCTTAGAGATGAATGACTTACCCAATATGTCCTTTTACCACTGCTCTGCAGATTGGTTTTCTATGTCCTACTCCCAGGGCCAAGGGTGGATGGACATTCTGATGGCTGTCTGTCTTGATTTCTCTGCAGATCTTAGCCTCCTCCTCAACTCCATCTAGGATGCTGTGTCAGCATGTTCGTCTATTTGGCCAGAAGCTGGTCCGCAGGCGGACCTTGGAGCCAAGAGAAGGGTCTGAATTTGGCTTGGCCCGTTGTCTGAGCACCCTAGATCTGGTGGCCTTGGGTGTGGGCAGCACCCTGGGAGCAGGCGTGTACATCCTGGCTGGTGAAGTGGCCAGAGAGAAAGCTGGACCGGCAATTGTCATCTGCTTTTTGGTGGCCGCCCTGAGTTCCATGTTGTCTGGGCTCTGTTATGCAGAGTTTGGGACCCGGGTTCCATGTTCCGGGTCTTCCTATCTCTACAGCTATGTCACGGTGGGACAATTGTGTGCCTTCATCACTGGATGGACCCTCATACTCTCATATATCATTGGTGAGATGATGGGGATGATGTGGGGAAAACAAGGGACCACAGATCAGGACTATAGGAAGGAGGGATTGGAGTCTTCATCCCCATTCATAAATGCTTTATTTTCCTTGTGAGGGGAAGTGGGTAAGAGTGTCAGAAAAACCCCCAAACTTCATTCTCCTCAACTCTATCCTGCTTTTCTTAGGTTACTGAACAAAAAACTAGGAAGAAGTGGGAATTTTAGGGAGTGGGGAAGAATTCCTGTGGGTGACAGAGAGACGTGTTCCCTAAGGCTCGCTCCCTCACCACTGTGAGGTCTTTGTTCAGCTGTTGGTTCCGTGAGACTCCTCACTGCCCAATTTAAAATTTCAGTGCCCACCTCCTAGCCCTCCAGCTCCCACTTCTTTGTTGCTCTGCACAACACTGATCTCCTCCTAACACCTTAGTTTCTCTGTTTTGTGAAACATCTGTGCTTGCTCTCCCCACCCCGCAAAAAAAGAAATTTTTTGAGATTACTTATTTTGTGTTTTTTTTCCTCAAAATATATCCCATGGCACCGTAGTAGGGATGCAAAACATTTGCAGATGAATGTTACTTCTTTTGCCCTATAGGTAGCGCCAGTGTGGCCAGGGCCTGGAGCTCTACCATCGACAGCCTGACTGGGAACCATATTTCTCGGGTCCTGCAGGACAGTTTCCCTCTGCATGTGCCCCACCTGGCCAAGTACACAGACTTTATCTCACTGGGCCTGGTGCTGCTGCTCACTGGTGAGGCAGGGGTCAGAGACACAATGGGAAGTGTGGGGCATGGAGAGGGAGCTGGGATGGGAAGGGCTTGGAGATGGTGAAATGATGGGTGAATTAGAGACTGGATAAATGGACACGCGGTGGGAGGGGCAGGAAGACAAGACGTAGACCACTGTTTCCCACCCTTGACACTACTGGCATTTCGAGCTGGATCATTCGTTTGTATGTGTTGAGGGGGGGCTGTCCTATGTATTTGTTGGGTTTCGTTTTTAAAAAAATCATTGTAGGATATTGAGTGATCTGCCAATGATCTACTCACTAGATAGCCATGGCACCCACCCCCTTGAATGGGACAATCAGAATGTCTCCAGACATTGCCAAATGTCCCTTGGAGGACAAAGCCACCTCCAGCTGAGGTGCTGAAACCAAATTTTTTAAAAATGATGTCATTTAATTAAAAAAGAGGTGAAATTCACATAATGTAAAATTAACAATTTTATTATTTTCTCCCACTTTATTAAGATCTAATGACATCCATCACAGTGTGTAAGTTTAAGGTGTCCAATGTGGTGATTTGATACATATCTATACTATGAGATGGCTATGACAGTAAGAAATTATCTATTTTAAAGTGTATGATTCAGTGGCACTTAGTACATTTGCAATGTTGTGGAACCATCGCCTTCATCTAGTTCCAAAATATTTTCATCATTTCAAAAAGAAACCTTGTCCTCATTAAGCAGTCACTGCCCATCCTGCTTCCCCCAGCCCCTGGAAATCACTGGTCTGCTTTCTGTCTCTATGGAGTCAGCTATTTTTTATTATGTTTCATGTTTCATCTTTCCCACAGGTCTACTGGTTCTGGGAGCTAGTGAGTCAGCCCTGGTTACCAAGATATTCACAAGCATGAACCTTTTAGTTCTCAGCTTTGTCATCCTCTCTGGCTTCATTAAGGGAGACCTACACCACTGGCAGCTCACGCAACAGGACTATGAAGAGGCCAAATCTGGATCCAATGACACTTACAGGTTAGGAGGCAGTCTTGGCCATGGCAGTGTCTGTGTGTGTGTGTTGGGGGGGGCGGTGGGTGGAGTAGGAATATGGTAGGGAACAGATCTGGGCTGATGGTTCCAGGTGATGAGGGGAGTGGAGCCCAGGACTGTGGTCTTGACTGAAGCATCCAGGAGACGTGGCTGAACACAGCTCACCCATGTTCTTCCTCGTACCATCTCTCACCACAGCTTGGGCCCTCTGGGTTCTGGAGGGTTTGTACCTTTTGGCTTTGATGGGATTCTCCATGGAGCAGCTACATGTTTCTACGCATTCATTGGTTTTGATTGCATTGCCACAGCAGGTAACATGGTCATTCTGTCCCATTTGGGGTTTAGACACAGTTTGGGCTGCCCTTGGGCATAGGACTTAAAAAGTTAATCTGCTTTGGAGGTTTAAGAGTATTTTGTGCCTTCATCTTGGTGTGTTTTCCTGACCCACCTGTCCTGCAGGGGAAGAAGCCCACAATCCTCAGCGTTCCATTCCCCTGGGCATCGTGATCTCACTCTTCATATGCTTCTTGGCATATTCTGGTGTCTCAGCAGCGCTCACCCTCATGGTTCCCTACTATCAGATTGATTCTGACAGCCCCTTGCCACAAGCTTTTCAACATGTCGGATGGGCCCCTGCCAGATATGTTGTGGCTGCTGGCACCCTCTGTGCTCTTTCATCCAGGTCAGTGTCAAAGTTTCTTCCCCATCTACTTCAGATTCTCAAGTGTCCCAGCCTTAGATGGAGAGATGAGAGGAAGAGACACCTTACCCCCATGTAGGCTGGGGAGCAGAAGCTGTGGTGTATCCTGCTCTCCACATCCTCACACTCGTTCCCTATTTTTCCTCCAGCCTTCTGGGTTCCATGTTCCCCATGCCTCGGGTGATCTATGCGATGGCAGAGGATGGGCTCCTTTTCCGGGGTCTTGCCCGGATCCATGCCAGCACTCACACTCCCATTACAGCCACCATCATTTCTGGAATCCTTGCAGGTGAATAAACAAAACCCACCCCTTTTCTGATCAATTTCCTCAACATGGAGACTTCTGGTGGTTTCTCACCTCATTTGCATCTTCTTTCTAGCATTCATGGCATTCTTCTTCGAGCTCAGTGATCTTGTGGACCTCATGTCAATTGGGACCCTGCTTACTTACTCCCTAGTGGCCTTCTCTGTGCTTGTCCTCAGGTGAGACTCTACTACCTCTTGATCAGAAGTCTTGAACTCATGAGGATTGATGGGGGGCTAACCCTCTTCTGCCTTCATACTGTCTTCTAAGTACAGAAGAAGTGGGTTAGGCTGCCTGATACTGGATGGGTAGGGCTGGTGTGAATATGGACTTGATATCTCTCATTCAGGTACCAGCCAGACCAGGTTTTAAGAAAGGATGAGAAAATAGAGGTGGAAATAATTGAGACAAAATCTGAACTTGAAGCAAGTTCTTTGGAATCTGTACCTGAGGCAGGAATCTCAAAGACTCTGAAGAGTCTGTGTTACCCTGTCAACGTCATCCCTACTCGGAAATCTGGCTACACTGTCTATGGATGTGCCTTACTGCTTGGTGAGCAGTGGGATTTCTCTTTGGTGGTGGTCTAAAATTGACAGGAAGTGTGCCTTTGGTAGCTGATGAGGAGACTTGGAGACATGGTGGCCCTTCTTGACGTGAGATATTTTGGGGTGGGATGTGACCCAAGGTCTCGACATATTTGACTTCTGGAGTTAGACCTATTCTCCTCTAACTTGACTCTTGCAGCTCTTTTGCTGACGGTCCTGTGTGTGATACTGGCCCATTGGCCCAGCCATCTGTTGTCTGGAGACCCAGTGTCCACAACAGTGGCAGGGCTGCTGCTTCTGCTTATTCTGGGGATCACGTTCATCATTTGGAGACAGCCCCAGAACCCAGTTCGTCTTCGCTTCAAGGTAGGTGACTTTATGTCCCCAAACTATCTACCTTGAGTGAATGAATTCTGCTTACTTTGCAGTCTAAGCATTTTCTGCTGGACCAGGGGAGAACAAGGGGAGTTCTAAAGCCAATGGACCATTCTGTGATCCACACTCAGTACTTACTAGTTCCATTCAGGAACTTTCAGTGGGATACTTGATATGAGTAGGTATCAAACACACAGTCCAAATAGGACTGGAGTCTTCCTTCCATTCAGTGGAGTAAAGGGTCTGCTTTTCAAGCATCTGTGTCATGTACAGGGATTAACTGACTTTGCCCACAGGTCCCTGCTTTGCCTGTCCTCCCACTAATGAGCATCTTTGTGAATACTTATTTAATGATGCAGATGACCACTAGAACCTGGGCCCAATTTGGCATCTGGATGGTAATTGGTAAGTGGCTTTCTAGGGACAAGAGCTCTCTTGGGTGACTGAACCCAACCCTCTTCCTACTACCTTTCTGCAAAACTGTCTCAGGTGCTGTAATAGGAGGCCTATCGGGCACCTGGAAGTGGGGAGAGTGCCCACTTTTCCCTCTCATTGTCTCATTTCCATACTAGGATTTGCCATATATTTTGGATATGGGATCCGACACAGCTTGGAGGAGACCAATGATCAACAGCCACCGGCATCAAGCTCCCAAACTCTTGACAAAAATGTCCCTAGTGCTGAATTAGTTTAACCACAGGAAACAGATACTGTGTGGAACCTCCATACACTGGAAGTATCTTTTGGTTCAATGGAGACTTTGAGCCCCTATTGAGTGTGAAGGTGGGATGCATTTAGAGTCCTGGATTTATTGCCAGTGGACAAAATACCTTTAACTTTGTATATTTTTAACTAAACTTTAAAAAGCATAATATACACACAGGAAAGTGATTTTCACAAAGAAAATACAAAGGTAACCAGCAACCAAAGGAAGAAATAAAATATTTCCTGTACATAAGAAGTTTCCTCTTCTTTGTATTTCCAAGAAAAACAGAGATTGCTACATGGGAAGAAAAGACAGGTTTCAACTATATATTGTGCCAAGAGTCACATTTTAAATATGAGTACACAGGTTGGAAGTAAAAGGAAGGGAAAAGATAGCTCATGTCATCAATAACATTAGAAAGCTGGCACAGCTATATTAATATCAGACGAAGTAGACTTTAAGAAAAAGAATAATAGCAGAACAAGTGGATCATTTTGTAATGATAGAAATGATCTTCATTTTCTCCCTAGCTTTACTGAGATATAATTGACCAGTAGCATTGTGTAAATGATAATTTTTCTTTGTTTCTGTGGCAGACAGTTACACGACAAAGTTTATGAGGAAGAGTTCTCCACTGAAAAATAGCAGCATTGCCGGAAGCAGAGGGTGGGGCATGTGGTTGGTAAATGGTTACTGTTGGGGGGAACTAAAAGGAACTTAAACTGGAAATACAAGATACAGAGTTGTTACTGCAGAACAGAATGCTTGAAATTGAGATTTATGGATGTTAAAGGTGCTGGTAAAAAGTATAGCATTGTCTGTGGGAATGAGCAACTGCAGTAAAGAATATGACCATTGGAAGGACAAAGGTCAAGAAGCTGCATAGCAAAGTTATTTGAGGAATTAAGAAAAAGGGAGGTTTAATAGAATTCAAAGCCCTGGTGAAATTACAGGGTCAGAAAAGATTAATTAATGGAGACTGAAACTTTAGGTGGAAGTTTGGTAGAAAAGGTTGATATCACCCAATTTATAATTCTTACTACACTTATGTGGGGCAGTCAGATCACATGCATCCCATTAGGCTGTGACAGGCAATACAGAACACTGCCCATAAAATATTCTTGAAAAACTGAATCCGAATGTAATTGAGCCTCTAGATCAGCATCAGCTCACAGAAGACTTAAAGGTGTAGAGTCTCTTATCAACTAAAAACAACCAGTCATACTAAAATGTGGGCAATTTTCCAGGAAAGAAAAAATGGTGTACTTTCTGTTACATTTAAATGATATGATCCAAACTGGACTTAATAGTTGCAGATTAAATATGTATGAAACACAAGAGTCAGATGTTTACATTTGACGAAATAATCTACCTTGTCCATTGCCAGGCAGAATACATATCACTCAATTTGGTTGGGTGTGATAATGGTATTGTGGTTATGTTTTTAAAAAGTATGTACGATTTTGGATGTGCTTTAAAAGATCCCAGTCAAGGGAAAAAAAGCCATTTAGATGTGATTTAGAACTAACCAACTGTATACAGGTAAGAGACTGTTGTGAAAAAGTGAATTAGAAGATATTAAGGAGTTAATTATTATAAATTTATGACACATTCTTATATGAGTGGTTCTGAGAGCACAGCAGTGTCTTGTGTTGAGAGTAATGGCAGTACACTCCAGACATGAATATTGGGTTTACTCAGGGGTCTTGTGGGTGATACTGGCTACAGTGGTCTCCATGAAGTTCTGCAGGCATCATCCAGTTTGCAATGGATAAAAGATTTCATATGTACTGAGAAAAATCAGTGGAGAGTATATGATTGATGTGGCCATAAGGAAAAGATAGTACCAACAGCAGTTCCTTCTACAATAACTACTCAACAATACTCCAGCCATATAGTAGGTGCTGTGAATGCAGTGATAGACATGAGATGCAGTCATCCATTTCAAGGCAAGTTGACTTCATGCAGGTGATTCGACCAATGATCTTTGGTTTTTCTTTGTATGATTACTTTATTTCTTAGTCTGGCTAAAGGTTAGTTTTGTTAATCCTTTCAAGAACTAACTTTTGACTTTGTTATCATTTTTCTATTTTCTTTTTCACTACTCTAATAAATCCCTATTTTCTTCCTTCTGCTAACTTTCGGTTTAGCTCACTCTTTTTCTAGTATCTTATGGGGTGGAGTTAGCTTATTGAGTTGTAATCTTCTAATGTAGGTGTTTATGCTACAAATTTCCTTCTGAATACAGCTTTCACTGTATCCTACAAGCTTTTTAATTTTCATTTCTCTGTATTTTCTAATTTCCCTTGTGATTTCTTCTTTGATCCATTTGTTTAACAGTGTGTGGTTTATTTTCCTCCTTGTGTTGATTTCTGGTTTCATTCCATTGTGATCAGAGATTCTATGATTTCACCCTTTTCCAATTTGTTGAGACTTGTTTTGTGGCCTAACATGTTCTATCCTGAGAATGTTCTATGTGCTCTAGAGAAGAATGTGTATTCTGCTGTTGTTGGAGTGTTCGGTATACATGTTAGGTTTCATTGATTTATGGTAACAACCCTTTTTAAAAAATTTATCTCCTGTCTAGATGTTCTATCCATTATTGAAAGTGAGGTATTGAAATCTCTATTATTGTACATCTCATTTCTCTCAGTTCTGTCAATATATTCTTCATATATTTTGAGGTATTTTTGTTGAGTATATAATTGTTAAATGAATTTTATTAATGTGTGATGTTCTTTGTCTCTTCTAAGAGTTTTAGAGTTAAAGCCTACTACATTGCCTGATAGTTGTACAGCCACCTTAGGTCTCTTTAAAGTAATGGCTAAGGAAGGACTTCAGCTGTTTTGCTGCTTTCTGTGTCTTGTGTTTATTTGTTTCTCCTTTACTCCATTACTGCCTTCTGTTTATTTTTGTAGTGAAATGTTTTGATTACATTTCCTTTTGTGTATTTTTAAAAGATATTTTAATGGTTACCATGGTGATTATAATTGACATCCTAAGTTTATAGTAATTGAGTCTGAACTGATTCTAACTTACATTCAGTAACTGAAATGTAATTGTCATAAATTACATCCTTATACATTTTGTGCCATTAACATGGATTGATATTTTATACATTTATATTTTAAATCTTGTTAAGAAATAGAGGCTTTACAAACAAAAAGCGTAATACTAATGGCTTTTATATTTATTAACATAGTTACTGTTTACATGTCTTCAAATTACTGTCAAGTGTTCTTTCATTTCTCCCTGAAGGACGGACTCCCTTTGGCTTTTGTAGGGCAAGTCTGCCAGCAAGCAACTCCCTCTCCTTTTTTTTCTGGAAATGTCTTTAATTTCTCTTTCACTTTTGAAGGATAGTTTTGACAGGTATAAAATTCTTGATTGGTGGCTTTTTCTTTAGGTAATTTAAATATATCGTTCCTCCCTTTTCTGGTCTTTCTCTCGTCTCCATGGTTTCTGATAAGTCCTTGCCACGACTCCTTAGACATTTCCTTAACGATAAAGTATTTCTTATGCCAATATGTGCAAGAAGGAGATCATTAATTAATGACTTAATGAAACCAAATAAAATTCATTCATTCAACAGACATTTCTTCGCTGCATATAGTGTGCATCATATTGTTCAAAGGGGTCAGGACTCAGAGGTAAGCAAGCCAAAAAGGTCACAGGATTTAAGAACTCACATTCTAATGTAGAGCAAAACAAACAAACAAAAACCCCAGTAAACTAAGACATTTCCATTTAGGATCTGCACCAGAAGCAAACAGTGATGTGATAGGGAGAACTCCATAGAGCTGCCTTAAACCTACTCTCTCGAAACACCGGAGCCTGATGCAATGATTGTTTTATCAGGCAGTGAAGACCTTGTCAGAACAACTCTGATGCCAGAGTGGCAGCCACTAGGAGACAAAGGGTACTTTTCTTGTACAGAGAATGGAGATCTGAGGCAGAAATGTAGGAAAGGCCGAAATGCTGACATGGAATTGTCCACCAAGCAAAAAAATGGAAACACTGGTTGAGTAGCATTGTGCTGGAAACTAGAGCAATTTTCAGGGAAGCTGCACCAAGCATAGAAAAAAATCCAAATTGTGTGCAGAAGCCCCAGAAATGAAGACTTCAAAAGTCTACATAAAGTATGGTATTAGAAATTACACATGGTAGTAAAGTACCATATACTTCTAACTTTTTGATGGACTACTGGAGACTATATGAACTATTTTGTAAGGGTAATTTTGAAACTGGAAAAGGATAGGAAGGCTCAGGATGCTGCCTTCTCACCCTAACCCTATATACACACACACACACACATGCACAAAGTGGGGTCAGCCTCTTCTGAAACTATGTCCTCACTTGAATGTAGAAATGTCCCGGTTTCTGTTCTGGGGTGGACAGCTACTGATTCTGTCTGTCTGGGATCTGGCCAACTCGTGTGAGAGCTCCTGATGTTCTTGTTAAAAACCCCAACCCCATCATCCTCTGAGAGCTTTCTGTGAGCTTCAAGGTGGTTATGAGGTTCAGGTGGCACCAGAGATGTTTTGAATCTACCTTGCCATGGGGATAGTTTCCAGGATAGACTCTTGAACCAGTCAGTCTGAGAGACTCAATTCTGCAGAACCTGTGGAAGCATTTGAGACTTTTTCTTCCTAATATTGCAAGCTTTAAGTATGATGGAGCCTGGCGTGGTCAGGACCACTATGTGCAGCCTCTGCATAAAAGCTACTCTTAAGAAAGCTGAGACAAAACTCAAGGCAGATGTCTTAGAAATTTTGCACGAAACCTGGACCCACGTGAGGCTAAAGGCAGTGATACCTCTACAAGAGTCAGTTACTCCTTAACTCTCCTACCCTACCCTCTTAGGCTACTTCGAGTTAGGTGTTCGCTCCTTGAACTGAGTCCTGACTAATACATACTTTCCTTATTTTCTTCTGTCAGTTACCCATCCCTGCATCTTGCCTGCATTCACCACAGGCCTGCCCAGTCCTGCCTGTCTCTGTGCAGCTTCCAATTTCTCAGTATTATCTCCACTATGATCCCCACATTCCTACTCCCACTTTTCATCCTCTTTATGGTCCCCCCTCTCTCCTGACAGTAATCTTCCAATTCCTTCTCCTCATGTTTCGCCCATCTCATACTCCTTCCCTTGCCCTTCTTTCCCTGCCCCTCCATATCCCCTGTTTATAAAGTTTGGAAGCACAGCGCCCATCTACCCTGCAGTCTGAAGCAGGAGTGAGTTTTGTGCCCCTTCTGTTGATAGTAGCATAGGATCCACAGGAGAGAGGACACTAAGAAGGGTGACAACTCCTACAGGGATGACTATTAGGGATAGTGAAGCCTCATCTACGTTACCTGAGTCTGGCACCCCTCCCCTTGAACATGTTCCATGTTCTCTCAGTACCTCCTTCCAGATGCTTCAATTCTTAACCCAACACTAAAGTATACATAACCCAAGGACCAACTGGCTTTAACTGAGATGTAACCCTGATCCTGAGGTAAACCAAACATAAGCCCTACTACAATCTAATTCTGGATCCTCTGTCAGTCTTTACAGGACACTTCTCTAGGCTCTAGCCACATTGCTATCTCTGTGTCCAGGTTCTCCCACTGGCTTCAGCACCCACCTTAGTTTCCCCAGGCTGTACTCTCGAGTAATCAAGTCTTCATTCTGCTTTCCAAGGTTCCCCCGGGACGCTCCCCTTCCCGTCTCCCAGGACCTGTCTCTGAGCACTAGCATTTCCTTCCTCATGCACTTTGCCCATCAGCTCCTCTCCCAGCTTTTCAAACTCACTCCCATGAGCCCTAGCCCTTTTCCCAAGATAAACTACTCCCTTCACTCTATGGCTGACCTATTTAAGATAGCTCAAGTCCCTCTCAAATAAAATTGTCTCCTTGTTCTCCAGGGATTCTACCTTGGGCCCTGGCCCCTTCCTCAGGACAAGGCCACTCACCTCCTATGGGAGCATCACATCCTATCCCTGCTGTGGAAATTTCAGGATCTGCAAGGTGTCCAATATGCTGGCTCAGTTCCTTCCTGAACAGATTGTGTCTGAATTTGAAAAAACAAACCAGCTCATACGCAATTTCAACTTTAGCTGTTCTGGTGAGCGTCTAGTGACATCCCATGGTCGTTTTACTTTGCATTTCCTTGATGAGAAATGGTGTTGAACACATTTTCACTTAATCACTGACCATTTGGTGAGCTCTTATAAAGTGCTTATTCAAGTCCTCCCCTCTACTCTTTAATTGATTTGTTTTATTGACCTGAGGTATCCCTTTGTTTTCTATGTGAGTCCTTTGTCAGGTGCATGTAGCAAAAATATCTTTCCTCAGTCTGTTTCTTGTCTTTTCACTATCTTCATGGTGTCACTGATAAACAGAACTTTGTACTTTTGATGATGGTCAACTTATTAACCTTATTTTATGTTTAGTCTTTTTTGTGTACTGAGAAACACTGTGATAATAATCACTTATATTTTCTTCTAGAAGTTTCATAGTCTTTTCTGAACTCACTGTGTTTACAGGAGATTGTCTTGTAATAATTCACTAATAGCAATACTAACGGAATGACAATAAGCACAACAGCTTACACACTATTTATTGAGCTTATACAATATTCCAGATACACTTTCAAGGGGTTTACATGTACCAAACTCATTGAATCACCACAATAGCTGTATTAGGTAGGTGTGCTTATCCCCATTTCACAAATACTACATAGGAGTAAGAGCTAACTTGCCCAGCATCTCACAGGGAGTAAAGAGGTGGGTTGATAATGATGGTTATACCCTACATAACCGGTCGGGTATGCACCATGACAAAAGGCTTTTGCACACGTTACATTAGCAGAGTCATTCCCTAGAATGAATCCAAAATGTAATAGAGATTGAAAGGTACTGGAAAGCTTCTATGCATCCATTAAACTAACCCATCTAGTAAAAAAATCATCTACACTGAGTATAATTGTTAAGAAAAAGCAAATTCTCCAATCTCCAAATTTGCCTCCAAATCTGCATGACTATTCTGAAGTTCTATAAGAAGAGCGACCAGTGAAGACTTTGTTATATTAAATTATATCATGAATTTTCCTCATGTCGCAGATGAAATGAATGTTGTATAGACACCTCTGAACATTCTTTGTATTCAAAAGGTTTTTCTACAGTGTGAATTCTCTGATGTTCCCTAATATGGTTTACATGGTTACATGCCTTTCCACATTCCTTACACTCATGAGGTTTCTCACTGGTATGAATTTTCTGATGCTGTGTAAGTTGATGGCCATGACTAAAGGCCTTCCCACATTCTTTACACTCATAAGGTTTCTCCCCTGTATGAATCCTCTCATGTTTAACAAGGCTTGATCCATAAATAAAGGCCTTTCCACATTCCTTACATTTATAAGGCGTTTCACCAGTGTGAATTCTCTCATGTTGAGTAAGGTGATAGCCACAATTAAAGGCCTTCCCACATTCTGTGCATTTATATGGCTTCTCACCCGTATGAATTCTTTCATGTTTAACAAGGCTTGAACCCCAACGAAAGGCCTTCCCACACTCCTTACATTCATGAGGTTTCTCACCAGTATGGATTTTCTGATGTTGAGTAAGGTAATTGACACGAGTAAAGGCCTTCCCACATTCTTGACATTCATAGGGCTTCTCACCAGTATGAATTCTTTTATGTTGAACGAGGCTCGAACCACAGATAAAGGCTTTCCCACAGTCTTTACATTCATAGGGCTTGTCACCACTATGAATTCTCTTGTGTTGGATTAGTTTATATACACGGCTAAAGGTCTTCCCACAGTCTTTGCACTCATAGTCTTTTTCACCAGTGTGAAACCTCTGATGTTGAGTGAGCTCATCGCCACGTCTAAAAGCCTTCCCACAGTCTTTACACTCGTAGGGTTTCTCACCTGTATGAATTCTCCTATGAATGACGAGGCTTGATCCCCATCGAAAGGCCTTCCCGCAGTCCTTACATTCATAGGGTTTCTCACCAGTGTGAATTTTTTGATGTTGAGTAAGTTGGTTACCCCAACGAAAGGCTTTTTTACATTCTTTACACTCATAGGGTTTCTCACCAGTGTGAATTTTCTGATGTTGAGTAAGCTGATAGCCACGACTAAAGGCCTTCCCACATTCCTTACATTCATAGGAATTCTCCCTATTATGAAGTCTCTGCTGTGGTCTAACAGAGGTATTTTCTCTATCAGTGGGCGTTTTCCTATAGTTGGTTATCACCTGACTGAAATAGCCCTCTTGAGGGCCCTGTGCTCCAACCAACTCACCTTCACACAGCCAGTAGAGGCCAAGGGATTTACTTTTTCCATCTGGGTTCCGTTTGGGAAAATTTATTTCATTAATGCCCTTTTCTGTAAGTAAATTCTTGGTCTCATATGGTGACTCCAAATCTGGAAAAGAAAACCAAATTTTGTTTCCTTTTATGAAAACAAACACAAAAAACCTAAATACAGAGCAAAAACTTCCCTAGTAGTAGAATAAATATGAATCAACTAGACCTTGTTAAAATGTAAAGTCCATGTCTGGCACTGTGATACTTAATGAGGTAACACTGGAGACTTTCCTGCTGAAGTCAAATAGGAAAATAG
The DNA here is from genome assembly GCA_028627145.1 of Eidolon dupreanum. Taxonomy (NCBI): domain Eukaryota; kingdom Metazoa; phylum Chordata; class Mammalia; order Chiroptera; family Pteropodidae; genus Eidolon; species Eidolon dupreanum. Next base: position 97,815,983 of record CM053508.1, on the reverse strand, counting down.
TACTATTAGCCTCACTACTTCCTCCAGCTGACACGATAAAGCAAAAGAAATTAGCAGGGTAGATCTCAAAGATGAAGATGAAAAAGAGCACGATTTGTAGATGACATGACATAACTGGGAAACCCAGGAAAATCAAATTCAGTAAAAAATAAAAATATACAATTGGATGACTGTGTGTAAAATTAATATTCTGAAATTGATATGTTTATGCAAGTAATATAATAAAAGTAATTATGGACAAAAAGACCCACCAACACTCAAAAGCAGTAAGAAAGAGAATGTGTAGGATTAAATTTAGTAAAAAATGTGAAATATCTATGAGGAAATGTTCAGAAAAATTTGAGCATCAAAAAGGATGCTGATGGCAAGGCACTGCAAAGCTTCAGACATGTTTAAATCCATGAGTTCATAATGATACTAAAAAATGTTAAATGACAAACCTTGGAGCATTCTCTTTTTTATCCAATATGAACAGCGCTACTACATACATAACTAACTAGGAGACAGAGTACAGTTTCTATTTTAAAAATTATTACAGTGAATAAGTGAAGAAGTGATGGTAGAACACCACCACTTTGAACACCCACTGAAATAGTGAATCGAGGCACTGAGTGTTGGTGACTGCTAACAGCTCAAAAAACGCCATAACCAGATATCACGTTGGGATGGAAGAATTTAACAGCACCTAGAAGGCAGTATTGCCAAAAATTAGAAAAAAGGAAAAGAAAAAAAGCACTTGAGCTAGGACAATAACCAACCTTCAGGAACTACAGAAGGCACAGAATGATGTCATTTACACCCTCACTACCCAAGGTGTGGCTCATAGACCATGAATGTCATGGAGATTGTAATAGAGATCATCAGCAGCAACACATAAAATAGGGCTGAAATATGAGGAAAAAACAAGGTGAGAGGGAGATGGAGTAAAAATAAAGTTCACAGTGGTGATTTCCTACCGTGAGGCCATGGGCCTTGGACCTTGCTAGGTCCAAACACCTCAGAGGTGCATCTGCTCCCTGACTAGCTGGGCCACTTGCCATAACAATGGCTTGTTCCAGCCAGACTGGCCCTCACTTTCTTTGTACTGTCTTCTTGTCTTTTCCCTCACAGCCGTCAAGTCTCCTTCCCTTGCTCCTATAAGACAAAGGCATTTGGCTTAGAAATGAGCTGTCCTGCTTTAAAAATAGAAATGCCACGTGACGGAGAACTTGAGAAAGAATTGTCAGCTCACAAAATTTTTGACTGATGTTTAGTCAAATTTATAACGGCCTAAAAGTCAAAATCATAAAGAATTGGAAAAAAAAAAAGAAAGAAAAGGTTAAAGACTAAACAGGTGGACCAGACAGGTGAGGAAAAGGTTTTATTTTAAACTTCCGAAGGCCTTATCCCTGGAGGAAATAGAACATGGCACTTGATGGTATGGATCCTAGGCCTGAATTCTCAGGTTTGATTCTTGCTTCTGCCTCCTCTGTTGTCAAAGTCACTCTATCACCCAGAATACTCATCTACAAATCAGTCATAATATTATGTGTAGCTCAAACTTCCGAGAAGTGAAATGTATTTATATAAATATAGCGCTTAGAACAATGCCGGGTATAGAGCACAACATTAGCCATTAATATGACTGTTATTTACTAACAGTAAGTTAGGAAATTGCCTGAAATATTTACAAGATATATCATCCAATGTTTAACTCAACATTCATGGATAATAACTTGCATCCTTACTTTGGGTGCAATGAGATGGAAATGGAATATGCGCACTTTGTTTTCACATGAATTCTGTTTGTTTGATCCACGTCTACATCAGACACAGAGGCTGGTTAACTAGAGAAAATAAAGCCACTGTGCTAAGCCACTTTCCCTAAAAGGTGGGTCCCCAAAGTACCACAGGCCATCAACAGCAATTTGAGTGGAAACATAATATCACAGTACAAAGATTAGTTTCTTTGAAGTTGGTTGTGAAATAAATAGTCCAAAATTCTAATTCATCCTGTGGTTAGGAAGGAAGACAGGTGACACAGGAAGAGCCAGACAAAGGTGGCAAGATCACTGATGGATGAGAAGATGAAGGTGCGTGATGCCAACTTCCAACTTGACAAAGCTCAGTATTCCTCAGGGACAGGAAGAAGATATTCAAGTTTCCTGAAAGACAGTCCTGAAATTCACAGTGGAGGGAACTGACATTCCAGGAAGCAGAGTCTAAGGTATATGACCCAGGCAACTTACTCAGTGACACCAAGTTACTGTAGTTCTCCAACATTACATCCCAGTACAGGTCCCGCTGCGTAGAGTCCAGACAAGCCCACTCCTCCTGAGAGAAGTCTATGGCCACATCTGAGAATGTCACCGGACCCTGAAAACACAAACCCACATGTCCCCGATATGAAAGGGCTGCAAGTAGGGTGGACAGTGTGTGGACAGAAAACCTGTCGTATGGGCAGAGGGTAGTAAGGACAGGCTGTGACTGAAGTGGAACCCCCATGTTACTGAAGATCCCCACTGCTGTAGAGAAAAACACCTACACCCTGTGGGATTCTATGTACCCCAACCTGCCAGGACATGACTAAAATAAGCCAAGAGTCCTTCCATCCACAAGCACAGATGCCCGCCTCATAAATTCTTAGCTGGTGTGATCCCTATGGTATCCTTTCCCCTTTAGGGGGGAAAGAAAAAAATTCCTACAGTTTTGTTTCTGTGTAATGTAATATAAGGTCTTGTATCTTCAAAAATAAGGTTTGCGTGTTTGAATGTTTTCAAGCCTCAGGTCCATCCTTTTGCCAGCTTATCTTTTATCATTTTCCATTTTCCTTTGTAATGACAATAGCATTTTTTTTTATTCCATCATAGAGACAGATTAGACTTAATTATTATACTTTTACACTGAGGTTGAACAAAATGTCCAAGGTTTCCCTCATTTCTGGGAGTGTAAGATCACCTATTCTGTACTGGGTGATGTTACCTGTCACTAGCACCACCCCTGCCTGTCTTTTGTTCTTGATCTAAAGGATACTGGTATCAAACGATGCAGAAGCAGACAGGAGTCTGGCAGATCTGCTCAACAAAATCTATCTTGGCTTCCCTGGCAGGAACATGGCCTCTAAGTCTGTTGGCCCCATCGCAGCCCTAGCTGGTCCCAAAAGCCACATAAAACTTGCCCTCCCACTGCACACTAAGCCTGAGACCAATCAATACAAACATGCCCTCTTATCTGCCTGGAAAAAAAATCAGTGGAGATCAGCTGAGAATTCCTGATTTCTCCTGTGGTCAGATGGGACCAACACCTCTAAGTTATCAATCCACAGACCCGACTCAAATACTTCTCTTGAGGGACTTCTCTCCTCCACTGCTCCAATACTCCTTTTGATCAAAAAATGAGCACAAAGGAGATACTGAACAGTAAACTCCGTGGTTATGTGAACATCGGCCACAAAAGTAGGCACAGAGCGATATGGCATCGCTGTTTACTCGACAGGGAAGAGCTGAAAAGCAGGTAATTAGGTGGGACTCTCTGGGACAGGTGACTTCAGGATAATTCATAAAAACAGCCACAGGACTTAAATATCACATTTCAAGAAGGAAAGAGAAATACTTACGTGGGCCATAGTTTTAGAATCAAGAACTGATCAATCGTCTTAGGGTTTCCTTTACTGAAGACACACAATCCAGAGTAGCCAGAGCTGGACGAGGAGAAAGAGGCATTAAAGTAAGTGCACCTTCCTCTCCAAAATGACTTACTATAACCTTTTTGCTCCTCCGTCTTTGCTTCCAAAGAATCCCTGGCTCCTTCTCCAACATCTACACACAAATGCATCTGGAGAAGACTAAAAGGATTCTGGGAAAACAAAAAAAAAACAAGCTCTCCCTGACAGTCCAGGACACCCAGTGGCACAGAACACAGTGGAGGAGATTTTATTTATTTTCACCTTGAAGTCAAGCATTTTAGCAGGAGGATTCCTGGCCAGCTCCCTTTTGGGGAGTAAGAATTAAGAATTTAGCTTAGAGAGCAATTGAGACCTTGTTCCCCCCAGCATATGAGGTTAGTCTGGCTCAAATAAACTCTTATAAAAATTAAAGAAAAAAAAAAATTTGGCCTCGATCAAAGAGAGGTCTGGCCTTTGTCCTCAGCTTCTGAGAGGTAATCTACATCACACTTGATAGGACGGGCTCTATTTTGGGTGCCTGCTGGCTATACCCAGGTCTCAGAGTGGGGGCTTTGGGTCATAGGGTATCAGTTGACCTGGAGACTGAGGTTAACATCAGAGCAATTAATGAAACAATCATGTCTATAATCAATCAACCAGCTGTGCCTACGTGATGATGTCCTGGTGAGCGTCGGAGCTCAGGTGAGCTTCCCTGGTTGGCAATACTCCATGTGTGTTATCATACATGGACACTGGCCAAGTGACAAGTCCTGACTCCTTGCAGAGAGGACACAGGGAACACCCCTGGACCTGTCCTTATGCATCTGTTTCCTTGGCTGCCATTCACCTGTACCCTTTCCTGTATTAACTACACCTGAGGAGAACAGCTCTTGGCAAGTTCTGGGACTCCTTCCAGTCCTGAATTATTGAACCTGACGCTGGTTTCTGGAATCTCCTGAACCTGCAGTTGGTGTCAGAACTGAGAGTGGTCTTGGGTGGAAGCTGTGCCCTTGGACCTCTGTTTGGCTAATTCGGGGCAGGGGGCCTGTGATTTATATCCAAGACTGGGCAGGTTGTGGGTGCACATCCTGCTTCCTCCAGTCACACTGACAAGGGCGAAGAGGGGCTGCATTATCCAAACTTGAGTTTCCTCTGGCCTCAGAGAGGGTGACGTGGGTTAAGACATGACAGGTAGACAGGGTGGAAAGGGGCTACACAGGCAGTGGTCAGCTCTGAGTCCAGAGAAGCTGACAGCATAAATACATGCAGACGATCAATGCAAACACTGGTATTCATGGTTGTTCAATGCCAAGTTGGAAGTAATACTGAGACATGAAAGGTATTTTGGATATATTGTCAGTAGGAAAATCAGGAGTCCAAAACAAGATAACACAGTATAAGATATACAAATACACACACACACACACACACACACACACACACACACACACACACAGATATAAAGACAATGACAAATCATAAGACATTGACAGAAAGAGATATAAAAATAGAAATAGAGGAATAGAAGGAAACATCCTGGAAAGTTGTATGTCCCTTGCACAGGAAAGAGTTAACACAGGAAGTTGGAAAACTCTCAATTCCTCTGCTCAGCTGAGCTTCCCTCGTTGACAACACTGCATGCTTGCTGCTGGAGGAGTTAAGTACGTCCCGTGTGACCATACTGGGACAGGACTCTGGGAAGCTTGAGCCTGGGTGACTCCAGATGTTGTCCCGTGTGTCTTACCCTCTGCTGACTTTGCTGTGTGTCCATTCACTGAAAGAAATCTTGGCCAAGCAAGACTGTAGGGTGAATCCTGTGAGTCCACCTAGAGAATCACTGAGCTTGGTAGTGGCCTTGGCAACTCTGACAGCCCCTTTGATCTTGAGTTTCTTTTTTCTGTATAAGCAGACCTCACTGGGTGTTGTAATGACAGCCAAGCATTGGCTCAATACACATAAATGTGTGTGCACTGTATTTCTTTTAAATTTATTAGGAGGTGGTTAGATTCTTAGACATTGACGGCTGTCTTGATGCTGCTTGGTCTATGTCTTGATGGGAAGGTGAATTTTACTTTTGACTTGTCCTTTTAGCCATGGTGTCCTGCAGACAACTGCTAAATCATCTGACCCTATTAGTTTTCACTTTGCATCAAACATTATTAGAAAAAATACGTAAGGTATAAAACTTAGGAAATAAATTCCATTTATCTCTACATAAAGACTGAGCATTCAGAATTATTTGGTCATAACCTGACATTAGCAGCTACAGTGAGAATGACACCCCATTCCTAGCACCTCTCAGAGAACATCACATGGAGTTCACCACTGGCCTTGACCACAAGCTGCCTTGTGCTTCTTCCCTTCAGTTTCCCTTCCTTGCTAGATTATCAGGTAATACACAGGTAACAATGTCCTTTCTATCATTCTGTCATTCTAAGTACTAATATCACAGGGTCAGGCATATTGCAGGCACTTAACAAAAGTATGATTTTGACAGAAAATTCCTGTTTTTGGAATGATCCTAAGGAAGAAGCTGTAACAGTACACATAGATATACAAAAGAATGTTCAGAGAATTTTTTTAATGGGACAGTTTTTTTTTTTTTTTTTAATTGAGGTAATTATAGCATCACACACAACTGTGAGAAATAAGACAAAGGCATCCTGTGTACCCTTCACCCAGTTTACCCAGTGGTACTACACTGCATAGAACTAGAGCACAATATCACTATGTTGGGATGTTGACATTGAAACAATCCATTGATTTTATTAAGATTTTTGAGGGAATTATTTTTAAAAATGAAAAAAAGTAGAAATATAAATATCTCACCATAGAGGACAGAGTAAACAAATTATGGTCTGCTATAAAGGCATATAGTATCTTTACTAATAATGATATTGATTTATATTAATTGAGAAAGAAATTTAAGATAAATTACCAAGTGAAGAAGATAGGTTTAAAAGATATGTATAATATACAATGGAATATTACTCAACCATAAAAAAAATGAAACCTTACCATTTACAACAACATGGATGGACTGTGAGGGTATTATGCTAAGTGAAAGAAGTTAGACAAATAAAGAAAAATACCATATGATTCCACTTCTATGTGGAATCTAAGAAACAAAATGAAAACAGACTGATAGATTCAGAGAACAAACTGGTGGTTGCCAGATGGGAGGGGGTTAAGGGGCTGGGTGAGAAAAGTGAAGGGATTAAGAAGTACGAACTCGTAGTTGCGAAATAGTCATGGGATGTGATATACAGCACAGGGAATGGAGTCAATGATATTGTGATAACTATGTATGGTGCCAAGTGGGGACTAGACTAATTGGGGGGATCACTTGTAAATTATATAAATGTCTAACCATTGTGCTATACACTTGAAACTAATATAAAATTATATTAAATTTTTAAAAAGGTATGTATAATTTGGGAGAAGTCTTAATTATATGAAATTAAGAACAAAGGCTCTGTGATCTGGCTTTCTGGATGTGAATCTCAGCTCTGATAGTCACTAACTTCACAGTGTCTGTTCCCCATGGGTAAGGCTGGAGTAAAAATAGCACCTACCAGGTCTGGCTGTCTCATCTATTAAGAAGATAATCTACTAAAACACAGTACGTAATAATTATTTAATACAAGTGAGCCGTTATTATTGAGGATCAATAACATTACACATCTTTCAATCTGTTTTTATAAAAGAAACCCAAGCCTGTTGTGTCCCTTTTTTCTTATACAAAAAAGTGTTTCTCAAATCTGCTGTCTATATAATCACGGTTACCTAAAAACTTTCAGAGCCTCTTAAGAATGAAATTCTTTTTAACTAACAATATTAGCAAACAAAAGAAAAAAAAAAGATTCTGAGGCACAGAAGGAAGAAACATTCCGTACCTACCAGCAAAGAGATGGACAGCCAGGATTTTGCATCAAAAATCCAGCTGGAAGAATCTAAATTGGGGAGATGCCAAACCGAGAATGTTACCAAGCTGCTGACTCTTGTCTTCTATGCAATATGGGAGATTCATGTAAACATTTTAAACTACCATCATCTTCTACTTTTCTCACATAACTACCCTGGGAAATGTCACTTGTACAGTCCATATTTGTAATGTGTCAGTAATCACTGTCACGGTTTGTGAGAGATACACTAAAATCTTAGGAAGTCAAATTTTGAAAAGTCATCCTTTCAAATGAATAGCCTTCTTACTAAAATTGTAAATGAAATTAAAGGAAGGACCTCAGGTTAGGAATTCCCATTCTGGACCCTTTGGAGCTTTGGTTCATTATGTGAACTTCCAAGTCCATCACAGTGACTGTGATATGTACAGTGCTTCTGATCTATACAACGTCCAGACGGACCACATAGCAAAAACAGAATCTGCTGAGCACTTGTGCTCTGGAGACTGTTCTAAGGAACTTTACCTGCATTATCGCATCTTCACCATAATCCTATCTTCATAAAGCTCAAATGCTAGGAAGAGGCAGAGACAGGACTGAGACCCCAATACCTAGATCCAGCTTGGCAAACTACAGCCTGAAGGCCAAATCCAGCCCCACAGCCTGTTTTTGCAGGGCCACAGAGCTAAGGATGGGTTTTATACTTTAAAAGGTTTGTAGAAACAAAACAAGCAAACAAAAAACAGAGGAGAAGGAGCTGGCATAATACCCCATACCTTAAGTGAGAGCTGCGCAGAATGACTTCCTTCCAAAGAGTGCAGCATGGAAAGGAGGAAAAAGGAGTAATGTTATAGTGATGAAAACTGACAAACACGACCTTGGCCAGGTAATCAAGGGCAACCTCAACGATCATAAATTACGTCCACGGTATGTACCCTTGCCATGATGTGAGAAAGTGGTCATTTACCTCTGTGATATTCCACCCCCAAAGCCATAAACTAGTCTAATCACGAGAAAAAAATCAAATCCCAATAGAAGGACATCCTGCAAAATAAAAATACCTGACCAGTACCTCTTAAAAATGTCAATGTTATCAGAAACAAGGGAGGTCTGAGGAACGGTCACAGTCAAGAGGAGCCTAAGGAGACATGACAATGAATTGTAATGTGGTGTCCTGAATGGGATCCTGGAACAAATGAAGAACATTTTGTGAAAACTCAGGAAAATGAATAAAGCATGGACTTTAGTTAACAATAATGTATCAAAATTGGCTCATTCTTTATAACTAACGTCCCATACAAACAGGGGAAACTGGGTGCAGGTTACCTGGGAATCCTCTGTAACGTCTTTTGGTACTTTTAAAACTATTCTCAACTAAAATGCCTCTAGGCAAGTACCACATGGTTGGAAGGTGAAGGCAGAGCGGGCAGCAGAGACATCAGAGCTAAGGTTACACTGACACACACACCGGCGCTCACTCAATCCGCGGCCACACACCGAATCACCCAAGCACAATCCCGCACCAGTCATAGCCTAACAATCTCACCGTTAGGAGACACACCTTGGCCTTGTCATAGCCACTGACGCCCACGTCTGCCAACCCCACAAAGGAGCAAAGCTACAGCTCACTGCCACGGAGAGACCTCTGCACCCTGTCACCCTCGCAAAGCCCACAATAATTCACAAAGCTGAGTAACCAAGTCACAGCCCGGCCGCGTCCCCCACAGACGCTCCCACACATGCGTGTCACAGTCACGGGGATCGGGCCCGGCCGCGTCACCCACCCACTCTCCTTACTCACTCGCAAGTACGTCACAACCACCAGGAACAGGAGGGCTTGTCTCTGTCACCCTCGCCGACTCTCCCACGGACATCAGTCCCGGGGGCCGCAGCCCGGTCCCTGACATACACACATACGCTCGCGCGCGCGCACACACACACACACACACACACACACACACACACACACTTGCGTACATCTCTCCGCAGCCATAGGCCGAAGCTCCACCTCGGGCCTCCTCGCCCGGGGCGTCTGCCTTCCCGCCATCACCGCCGCATCCCGCGCTGGTTTCCTACTGGGATACTAACAACTTACCGCTTCGGGCTCAGAGACGAACAGAGCGTCGGGAGGGGGCGCAAGGGTTGAGCTTAACTCGGGATGCTGACCCGGGGAAGTCGGAGCCTAAAACATCCTTCGCGCAGGAAGCGCTTCTACAGCGGCAAGCAACTCGGAGAACTCCGAATGGGGTTGTGCCGCAGAGACTTCTGGGAAATGTAGTCCCGCGCCCTGGTATCTGCAGAGCTGGAAGCGCGGCCGCTCACTTCCCCAGCATGCAACTCTACAAGGCCCCAATGAGCTGTGCCGCAGAGACTTCTGGGAAATGTAGTTCACATCGCGGGAACCCTCCCAGCCCGCCACCGGGTCTTCAGAGGGTGTGCGGCTCCTTCCTCAAAGGAGCTGTACCCCCAGAAACTTCGGTGTGGGTGGTGTGTAGTATGCTAGAGCTGCAGAATCTACAAATGCTAGGAGCCCTGCCAGCGTTTCACATTTCTCTTAGAATGCTAAGGACAATGCACCACATACCCGTGGAAAATGTTCAGAGTCAAGGAGGTAATCGCCTAAGGGTGGAAGTCCAGTGGTGCTGATTACTCCCAACGTGCATGATTACTCCCACCGTGCACTTCGGACCTAACATAAGAGTGTCTAGTTAGTAATCTGTGTGATGTTACTTTGGAATTATTGGTGACTCTTGAAAACCAAGGGTTTGAACTGTGAGTGTGCACATATATGTGAATTTTTTTCAATTAACGGTTGGCCCACTGTATCGGGAGTTTTGCATCAGCTGCATTCAACCAACCAATGAAAACAGTATTTTCAATCCAGTTGGAATCCAGGGATGTGGAGAGCTCATGGGCTAGTTTACAAAAGTGATTTGAACATCGGCGGATTTGGGTATCCCTACGGGTCCTTGAAACAATTGTCCTGCAGATACCAGAGGGCCCACTTGGTAGTTAAGTTTTTAGGGTAGTCAAAAGGCGTAGGCGGATCTTCTGCCTGGGAACTGGGGGTTTGGCATTCTTACCCTCACCATTTTGAGGGAATTTCTACTCCCCATCTATTATTAAGTGGCTGATTTTAAGAGTAATTGAGATTTTCCCTTAAGTCATTTTATTTTTTAAAAACTGCTTTTCTAATTCTACATCTATTAACTGGTATATTTTTTATAAAATAAAGTTTAGCGGGACTTTGTGGGTGCATCTAATATTGATCCCATTGTAAAGGTGTAATGTTTGCTTCTTTATCATTTTCTAAAGTAATCAGTTGTTTTAAAAACTACCTTGAATGTTTATAACTTGTTATTTTTGGCTTTTTCTTGAGTTTATTATAGAGCCATGAATTTTAATTGAATCAGTGTGTTTCAAATTACGGAAATCAATATACCCTATAATTGGCTCAAATGTTCACAGTAGCAATGGTATTCTCTTCACAGGACCCATTTTCTTTTGATTCCACGAGTTATTGGAAATTTTCTTGCTTTTTTACCCAGCCAGCTCTCCCAGGCTCACTATATTCTTTATTACAGATGCAGAATCACCCACTTCTCCAAAAAGCTCTGGTTTCTTTCATTTGGAAATAACATTAGTGAGACTGTTGGGTTAACACTGCATTATGGCATTTTCAGTGGACAGAAGAAGTAGAAAAAGAATGTCTCCCTATTCATATTTTCAAATCAATTTTAGCCACCTTATAGCCTTTTTCTCTCAACTTACTGAATCCTAACTTGATTAACATGACTATTTACTGTCGCCTACAAGATAAAGGACATATTTTCAAAATAACAATGGTGATAGTACTAAAATGACTATGGTATAACTGAAAAAAACTGCAATGTTCTTTATAATTCCATTTGCCCTTAGAATGGCTCCCACTAAGTTTATAAAGTCAAGACAATATATTGTATGTCAGTGATGAACTATTTAAAAAGGTATTGGGATATCAGGGTAGTTATTTGGAAAATGATCAAATTAATTAAATACCTGAAACTATATGTCAGAATATGGTACAAATTGATTAGTGATGTATATGTAAAAAAAAAAAAGACATAATGCTGACTAAAATGTCCATATAATATGGAAATATGGAGATCCTAACTATAACTCAAAATCCAGAAGTCATGAGAGACTGCTAAAAATGAGAAAATCTTAAAAGCAACAAGAGAGAGATAAATCATCACACTGAGGGGAACGACAATTTGATTAATACCTGGCATTTATTTAAAACTGTAAACAAAAAGAGACAGTGGAATAAAATATTCAAAGTGTTGAAAAAGTTAAAATCAAACAAGACTATTATTATCCAGCAAAACTAGTATTAAATGATAAGGGCAAAATAAAGACATTTCCAGATGAACAATATGCAAAGAAATTAAAGAAACCAACCCAATCAAAAATGGAAAAAGATGAATAGATATTTCACTGAAGATATATGAATAGCTGATAAATAAGAATATGCTCAACATCATTAGGCATTAGAAAATGCAAATCAAAATGAAATATTACACCCACTACAATGGCTACAATATAAAAGAGTGAGAACACCATTCCACATGCTGTGTAGAAACTAAAACCCTCATATATTTCTGCTCAGAGTGTAAAATAGTATAGCGCCTCCCATTTAAAAAAAAAAAAAAACATATTTAAGGGAAATGTATTGTTTTCTAGGAGATTGTTATAAATACTGACTGAAAAAGAATCAATCTGAATAACCAATTTTAATATACAGATTAAAAGGAATTAGAGGACTCTAAATCCTAACAAAGTCTGATTCATTTTAAGCCAGGGATAGTTGCATTGTGATGTAAATTCAGTTCTAAGAAAGAAAAACAATTCTGTCCCTATTATTATACATTAGGCTATTAAAAAAAAAACTGAACAGAATTTAAAAAAAAAAAATTTAACTTGAACCTTCATTAAATACATAATGTAAAAACAAATATGACTTTAGCCATTTAAATTTAGCGAGTTAGCAGTCAATATTAGCCAAATTCAATTTATTCTGTTAATTAAAAAAGATTCAATATTAGAACATCAGTTGATGTGATACATTAAAATAACAGAAAAAAATATTTAAGCACTTCAGTAAATCTTTGAATGATATCTGATAATGAAATCATACAGAATATATTTAAAAAAAAATGTAAGCAAGAAAGTTTCAGCAAACATTCCATGAAACAGGGCGAGACTAAGGCCCTGGTCAGGGTTCCAGCCATTCACCACTGCACACGATGCCTGACCCAGGACCCAGAGAAAAGGAAAGACAAGAAAAGAGAATCAAATAACTAGAACTGTTATTATTTATAGAGGACATGCTTACAAATCTGAAACAGTGGATGATTTATTTTAACTGTTAGGGCTAATAGAAATGAGAACATAGGGCAAATCCTTAATATAATGACATCAATCTTTCTCTTTTTCTAGCAGTAATTAATGTTATAGAGCAAGTTTCCCAGTGAGCACTGACACAGAAGCCAGATAGCCAAATCAAAAAAAAAACTTTATTACAGATTCGAATCCGGGCTCAAACCTCCACTGTCGCAGCAGTGATAGAGGCAAGAGCCCCGAACCTAGTTTCTGTTACCCTTATATACCCCCTTATCCTCCCCGGTTGCCCCCACCTTCCCGATTACCCACAGGTCCCCCTTCCCGATTTCTCACAGGTACAAAGGCTGTTTGTCTAAGCGGAAGTTTCTCATGGCCTGGCTGCCTTTGCAATCTATCTATTTGACAGCGTTAAGCAGGATGCAGTTAACCTGTTCTGGGAACTGGCCTATGCAGCTGGGTCTCAGGTCTACATGCTCTATAAATGCTTCTACTTTATTATTTGCACTGAAAATTGATTATTACATTCCCTACTGGTCTTTTTGGGGATTCGAATCATTGATTCTTGAGCCTGTAAAATATCTTCATCTTCTAAGGCAAGGTTTCTATACAGAGACCTAATGAGGAAGATTTTTAGGGTTTGAATGTGAGATTAAACTAATTTAACAATGGCCCTAAAGAGGCAAGGCCCAAAGGTGAGAGCGAGTAAGAGGAGGAGGAGAGGCCCTACTGCTGCACTGACTAAGGTGGTCAGCCACGGAGACCAGGAAAATAGATTCTCATACCAGTTATTCTTTTGGGCCCTCTCCTTCTCCCAATCCTATAGTCTCTTACGGAGTTGGCTGAGGCTCTCACGGATAACTCTTGAATGATTAGTATAAAAACAGCAAGTTTTTCCTAAGGCAAGACAGAGGCTACCCTGTTTGAGAAAAAGTAAATCGAGCCCTCGCCGGTTTCGGAGGACTACTTCTGTAAGGGAATTGAGCGAGGATTCAAGCTGGTGGACAGTACTCTCTAAGGTTC